>OZ024908.1:321422-758922 GCA_964017125.1 Flabesymbios commensalis
CCAGAGTAACAATAGGAAGAATCACTCCCTCTGGGTAACTCCATTCATCCCACGTGAGAGACCTAATGTCAAACACGCTATTGCCGGGTATTTAAGGCTACCACAGCCTACATCAGCGCCAGCACTGATGCGGGTGCCGCAATGGCTCCGCTGTTGAGCAGAGGAACCAGGGTACGCCACTGGCAATCCGCCCGAAGATTATAGCCAGATACGAGGAGGCTGCAGCTGCCCTTGGATGATTGCTGTAGACTAGTGCTTCCGTACAATGTCGTAACAGCATCCAACAGACGGAACAGATCCCTAATGACCCTCCCCGAATGGGGGCGAAAAGTACTACTACTAGCAATCATCCCAGTACCCATTGAGGAGAAGTGGAGATGTGGGACATTTATGGGGAGAAATGGAGGTGTGGGACACTTCCGTGGAGATGTGGGACACTTATGGGGAGAAGTGGAGGTGTGGGACACCGTGGAGATGTGGGACACTTATGAGGAGGACTGCCGGTGATTTCGGACCTCGACCATTACGGACCTGGTGATTTCGGACGGTGTGCGGTGATTTCGGACGGTGATTTCGGACGGTGTGCGGTTAAATCGGACGGGGATTTCGGACGGTATGCGGTGATTTCGGGCTCCGCTCCGCAGTCTTTTCTATCACCATTTTGGTACTAATATCGCTAATTTCGAATGGTGATTTTGGACGGTGTGATGTATGAAACAACCCTGACAGAGTAACAGAGTTATATGACCAGTTCTGTACTAATGTGGGTAATTTCGGACGGTGATTTCGGACGGTATTATGTATAAGGAAGTCTAATACAGCTACATAGTGATCTTTTTTTTAATACTCACATAGGCATATAATTTTATAGGTCATTTTCATTTTATATACACAAAAAATATTTTGATACATATAAATTCAAAATAATCGAATTTGTCATTTTGTATACACATTGCATGTCATTTTATATCTACACAATCTGTACAAGTAGTTATGAAAAATAGAAATATATAGAAATATGATTTTATATATCCAAAATAAAATTGCTATACAATATGATATACTTTGTCATCCTTATGGACACATCATTTTATATATACAAAAATATAAGTATTATCATAAATAAAATATATAGTAAGTAAGTAAGTAAAATGCTTTACTTCACTTTTCGGCCAGTATGGCCATTTAAGTGAAAATTCCAGGTATTACAATATCCCATATTGTATAGTTAAAGTAGTAAAGGAAAGACAAAGCCAATAAAAGCATGATCGTACTAAAATATTCAGTTTAGAGTGTTTGATATGATAAGATGACGATGCTCCTGGCTCCTATATGTAACGAGTCTGATGACATGTTGTAGCGCCTGCACTACAACACAGTTTAATGAGTATAAAAATATCAGTATAAATAATGTAAAATATGAAGTTATTATAAAATGAACGACTTATCAAGTCACTATATCTCCATAAAATTGGAGTGATTGTGTAAAAAGTCTATGTTTAATAATTAAAACATGTAATATAGGTTACATCCCCGAAGGAACTGAATAATAAAACCAGCAGGGGTGTCCCTGAATAGCTCAAATAAGGAATTAAATGCAAAATACTTCCTTCTGGTGTGCGCATATTTCGCACAACTGAGAAGGACATGTCTTACAGTGAGACGAGTATTGCAGCACATAGGTCGCAATTCTCCTCTCAATAAATAGCCGTTTGTGAAATAGGCATGGCCAATTCTGGCCCTGCATAAGACAACGTCATCTCTTCGGCGTTCCATTGGTGTAAAAGATCGCTTAATGATTGGTTGTACCTCGAACAATTTGCTGGTGACATTGATGTTCCATTCACCTTGCAAAATATCATCAAGGTAGACAGAGATGTTGTACTTGAAATCAGTATATGGTATATAATAAAACTGTTTTGTCTTATCCAGGGCAGCCTTGGCCAAAACATCAGCCCGTTCATTGCCCTGTATTCCAATATGGCTGGGTACCCAGCAAAAAATAATGTCCTTGTGCCCAGACAAGTAGTGACACATATGCAAAATATTGGAAACAATTGGGTTGTTGAGTTTTTGACTCTTAAGAGCCTGCAATGAAGATAGCGAGTCTGTGATGATCATGAACTCCTCGTCATTACTATCCCATATGTATTCGATGGCAGCTTCAATAGCTAACAGCTCTGCTGTGCAAATTGAAGCCTCATCGTTGATACGACAACTAAATTCATGATCATGACAGACAAAGGACATAGCTGTCCTCTTGTCTTCCTTTGATCCGTCAGTATACACCTTCCGGTGCCTCAGAAATCTACAAAATAACTCAAGCAACATGCTCTGGAAGACAAGGGGACAGGTGTCTCCCTTTCTGAGATCTGAGAGGTTAAAAAGTATATTAGGCTGTTGAAGAAGCCAAGGTGGACATTCTGGTGAGCGTACAACGCTAATTGCGTCGAGCTCCACCTCCATGTCCTCCAGATGGGGTTGGAGTCTTATACCCAAAGGAGGTATAGTCCCTGGCTTGTTGTTAAACAGTCTCTTGTACTCTGGGTTGACAACACACGAGTATGCCGGGTTCTCAGGATTTGCTTTCATCTTCATATAGTATTGCATGCTCAGCTTCAACCGGCGAGTCTCTAAAGAGGGCTCACCGGTCTCCATCTGAAGACTTTCGATTGGTGATGTTCGAAATGCCCCTGAGCATAATCTCAAACCTTGGTTCGCAATTGGATCAAGTACTGCTAAGTACGATCGTCTCGCTGAACCATAAACAATACAACCACAATCCAGTTTGGATCTGATGTGAGACCGGTAAATCCTCAGTAAGGTTGTCCGGTCACCACCCCAATCCTTGCTGGATATAACTCGTAGTAATTGTAATGCTTTCCTACACTTATCTTCCATATATTTGATGTGTGGAATAAAACTGAGCTTCTTGTCGAAAAGCAGACCAAAAAATTTGACCTGCTCTTCAACAGGAAGCTGTTGTCCATATAGTTTGAGATTAGGCTCAGGCTGTAAGCCATTTTTTTTGCAAAAATGTACACATAAAGTTTTTGTGGGAGAAAATTTAAAGCCGTTCTCATCCGCACAAGTCACCAACTTATCGAGGCAACCTTGCAGGCGCCGCTCAATTATTGCCATATAGCTTGACTGGCAGTAAACAGCCAGATCATCAACATATACTGATTTTTTAATATCGTCTGGTAAAGCATCAATTATACTGTTTATTTTAACGGTAAATAGAGTTGGTGAAAGGATACTACCTTGTGGGACACCCTCCTCCTGTGAATTTAGTGAAGAGTGGGTTTTGTCTAAGCGGACTTTAAATTTTCTCCCCTTTAAAAAATTGTCAATGAATAAGGGTAATCTACCCTTCAGGCCCATTTCATGGAGATCTTTCATGATACCACCCTTCCATGTGGTATCATAGGCCTTTTCTAAATAAAAAAATACTCCAACTGTATGTTGATTTTTAACAAAACCTTGACGGATATAAGTCTCTAGTTTGACCAAATGGTCTGTGGTGCTCTTTCCTTTTTGAAAACCACATTGATATTTATTTATTATGTTATTGTCTTGTAAAAACCATGTGAGACGATGATTGATCATGCGCTCCATGATTTTGCAAAGACAACTTGTCAATGCTATTGGCCTATAATTATTAGGATCTGTTCGATCTTTTCCAGGTTTAGGGATCGGGATCACTGTTGCTTCTCTCCATCCATCTGACACTTAAAATCCGATGATTTAGCAGCGAAGGATGTCGCCAGCGTTTCTGCAATATCCATTTTATTTGTTATTGTGTCAGAATCAAGTAAAGTAAGTAAAATGCTTTACTTCACTTTTCGGCCAGTATGGCCATTTAAGTGAAAATTCCAGGTATTACAATATCCCATATTGTATAGTTAAAGTAGTAAAGAAAAGACAAAGCCAATAAAAGCTTGATCGTACTAAAATATTCAGTTTAATATGTTTGATATGATAAGATGACGATGCTCCTGGCACCTATATGTAACGAGTCTGATGACATGTTGTAGCGCCTGCACTATAACACAGTTTAATGAGATAAAAATATCAGTATAAATAATGTAAAATATGAAGTGATTATAAAATGAACGACTTATCAAGTCATTATATCTCCATGAAATTGGAATGATTGTGTAAAAAGTCTATGTCTAATAATTAAAACATGTAATATAAGTTACATTCCCGAAGGAACTGAATAATAAAACCAGCAGGGGTGTCCCTGAATAGCTCAAACAAGGAATTAAATGCAAAATACTTCCTTCTGATGTGCGCATATTTCGCACAACTGAGAAGGACATGTCTTACAGTGAGACGAGTATTGCAGCACATAGGTCGCAATTCTCCTCTCAATAAATAGCCGTTTGTGAAATAGGCATGGCCAATTCTGGCTCTGCATAAGACAACGTCATCTCTTCGGCGTTCCATTGGTGTAAAAGATCGCTTAATGATTGGTTGTACCTCGAACAATTTGCTGGTAACATTTATGTTCCATTCACCTTGCAAAATGTCATCAAGGTAGACCGAGATGTTATACTTGAAATCAGTATATGGTATATAATAAAACTGTTTTGTCTTATCCAGGGCAGCCTTGGCCAAAACATCAGCCCGTTCATTACCCTGTATTCCAATATGGCTGGGTACCCAGCAAAAAATAATGTCCTTGTGCCCAGACAAGTAGTGACACATATGCAAAATATTGGAAACAATTGGGTTGTTGAGTTTTTGACTCTTAAGAGCCTGCAATGAAGATAGCGAGTCTGTGATGATCATGAACTCTTCGTCACTACTATCCCAGATGTATTCGATGGCAGCTTCAATAGCTAACAGCTCTGCTGTGCAAATTGAAGCCTCATCGTTAATGCGGCAGCTAAATTCATGATCATCACAGACAAAGGACATAGCTGTCCTCTTGTCTTCCTTTGAT
Source organism: Flabesymbios commensalis (assembly GCA_964017125.1). Taxonomy (NCBI): domain Eukaryota; kingdom Metazoa; phylum Annelida; class Polychaeta; order Terebellida; family Flabelligeridae; genus Flabesymbios; species Flabesymbios commensalis. Next base: position 326,374 of record OZ024908.1, read on the forward strand.
CCGTCAGTATACACCTTCCGGTGCCTCGGAAATCTACAAAATAACTCAAGCAACATGCTCTGGAAGACAAGGGGACAGGTGTCTCCCTTCCTGAGATCTGAGAGGTTAAAAAGTATATTAGGCTGTTGGAGAAGCCAGGGTGGACATTCTGGTGGGCGCACAACGCTAATTGCGTCGAGCTCCACCTCCATGTCCTCCAGATGGGGTTGAAGCCTTATACCCAAAGTAGGTATAGTCCCTGGCTTGTTGTTAAACAGTCTCTTGTACTCTGGGTTGACAACACACGAGTATGCCGGGTTCTCAGGATTTGCTTTCATCTTCATATAGTATTGCAGGCTCAGCTTCAACCGGCGAGTCTCTAAAGAGGGCTCACCGGTCTCCACCTGAAGACTTTCGATGGGTGATGTTCGAAATGCCCCTGAGCATAATCTCAAACCTTGGTTCGCGATTGGATCAAGTACTGCTAAGTACGATCGTCTCGCTGAACCATAAACAATACAACCATAATCCAGTTTGGATCTGATGTGAGACCGGTAAATCCTCAGTAAGGTTGTCCGGTCACCACCCCAATCCTTGCTGGATATAACTCGTAGTAATTGTAATGCTTTCCTACACTTATCTTTCATATATTTGATGTGTGGAATAAAACTGAGCTTCTTGTCGAAAAACAGACCAAGAAATTTGACCTGCTCTTCAACAGGAAGCTGTTGTCCATATAGTTTGAGATTAGGCTCAGGCTGTAAGCCATTTTTTTTGCAAAAATGTACACATAAAGTTTTTGTGGGAGAAAATTTAAAGCCGTTCTCATCCGCACAAGTCACCAACTTATCCAGGCAGCCTTGCAGGCGCCGCTCAATTATTGCCATATTGCTTGACTGGCAGTAAACAGCCAGATCATCAACATATAATGATTTTTCAATATCTTGTGGTAAAGAATCAATTATACTGTTTATTTTAACGGTAAATAGAGTTGGTGAAAGGATACTACCTTGTGGGACACCCTCCTCCTGTGGATTTAGTGAAGAGTGGGTGTTGTCCAAGCGGACTTTAAATTTTCTCCCCTTTAAAAAATTATCAATGAATAAGGGTAATCTACCCTTCAGGCCCATTTCATGAAGATCTTTCATGATACCACCCTTCCATGTGGTATCATAGGCCTTTTCTAAATCAAAAAATACTCCAACTGTATGTTGATTTTTAACAAAACCTTGACGGATATAAGTCTCAAGTCTGACCAAATGGTCTGTGGTGCTCTTTCCTTTTTGAAAACCACATTGATATTTAGTTATTATGTGATTGTCTTGTAAAAACCATGTGAGACGATGATTGATCATGCGCTCCATGATTTTGCAAAGACAACTTGTCAATGCTATTGGCCTATAATTATTAGGATCTGTTCGATCTTTTCCAGGTTTAGGGATCGGGATCACTGTTGCTTCTCTCCATCCATCTGGGAAATCCTGAGATTGCCACAGATCATTCAAGAGTAGAAGCAACAGATCAAGTGATACATCAGGCAAATGTTTCAGAAACTGGTAGTGAATTTCATCAGGGCCAGTTGCCGAATCAGTTGCCTGAGCGATAGATTTAATTAATTCTCGTTTAGAGAAATCAACATTGTACTTTTCGTCATTATCTGACTCAAAGTCCAATGTGTTCTCCTTCTCCTTGTCCCTAATCTTTCGAAATTTTTCCTGATAATGATCTGGCGATGATTTAGCAGCGAAGGATGTCGCCAGTGTTTCTGCAATATCCGTTTTATTGGTTATTGTGTCAGAATCAGTGACAAGGTACTTGATGGTTTTATCTTTCCTCTTGCCACTGATTCTGCGCAGCATTTGCCAAGTATGTTTTGCCGATGTATTATTATTTAGTGTGGAGACATATGCTCTCCAAGATTGCCGCTTGGCTTCACTGATTGTGCGGCGAGCTTTAGCGTAATCTTTCTTATATCCGTCAAGGTTTTGTCTAGTTGGATGTTTTTTAAATTTTTGCAAGGATTTTTTCCTTTTGTCTATTGCCTTTCGGCAACCTTCGTCAAACCAGGGTTTGTCGAGTTTTTTGGGAACTGTCGAGGTTTTGGGTATGCTTTTATCTGCTATATTGTGTAATTTGGCTGTAAAAAGGGCTATAGGGTCATCAACCCCCTCTTCATTCTCAAATTGAGAGATTGTGAGGCTCTCCCCACAAGACTGTTGGAAGGCCTCCCAATCTGCTCTGTGCAGCCTCCAATGCTGCACTCTTTCTTCAACAATAGAGTTGTTGCTCTCTATAAATATAGGATAATGATCACTGCTACAGAGATCCTCGTTGACCCTCCAAGTGTAATCCAAATATAAATCGGGATCACACAAGGATAGGTCAATGGCTGTTGCAGATCCTGAAGCAGGGTGTAAATAGGTGGTGGTATCATCATTAAAAATGCAGAGGTTTTCCTCTGAGAGGAAGTCTTCTATTATTCTGCCCCGTGGGTTGATGTCCCTACAGCCCCACATTGTGTGGTGCCCGTTAAAATCTCCCAGTAGCATAAAGGGTTTGGGCAATTGTTTTACCAGCTGCCTCAATTCCACAACATCTACTGAGCGGTTTGGCGGTAAATAAACAGAGCATATCGTCATTGGTCTGTGACAGTTTATGTTAACCGCCACAGCCTGTAAATTAGTTTTTAATGTTATATGTTGATGTGGTGTTCCGTCCTTCACAAGGATAGAGACACCCCAGCAGGCCCTTTCATTATTGGCAGGGCCAAAACAATTGACCATTGTATAGTTTTTAAAACTTATGTTAGTGTTAGGTTTTAAGTTAGTCTCCTGCAGGCACACAGCCGATGGGCTGTGTTCCTGCAGAAGAATAGCCAGGTCATTGTAATTAGATCTTAAACCTCGACAATTCCATTGTATAATTTTGTGGGCCATTATGAATTTTTATGCCTCCCTGGTTTTATCTTTGCTTGGAGTGCAGCGACGGTGTCGGGAGATACAAATACCTCGCTATCGCTGCTTTCATCACCGTCTACACAATCCATGGATTCGTATCTGTTGTACGTAGCGATCGGGTCATCAGTGCCCTTGGGCATTCGACCACTACCTTTATTTGTGTTTTTCTTGTTAATTTGTTTTGTTAGTTCAGCTACTGGTGGTTTATTTACCATTTCTTTGTTCTTATCTTTATTATTTGTTTTGCCATTTTTTGTTTGTTTTGCATCCCTATTTGCCAGTGGCTTTGGGGCAGTAGGGGTAGCTGTTGTTGTTGTAGCGACATTTGTTTTTTTATTGATCACAGGTTGTTTTTTGGTAGGAGAGGTACTTGTGTTAGTTTTTGCTGAAGAGGTTCCAGGTGTTGCGGAAGCATTTGTTGCGCCAGTCGCAGATCTGATCTCTACTGCATCAGTCTGGCAACCAACCGACACAACCTGCTTTGCGACAACACTGGCATATGATGGTTGTTTGTTAACCCCTTCAACAATTTTCCGAGCTTCAGGGAAGGAAATCTTTTGTTCTGTTCTAACACGTTGGATTTCCTTCTCTGTTATCCATCGAGGGCAATCCTTCGAAAAGGCCGGATGGTTCCCATTGCAATTGGCACATTTAGCTTTGGTTGTGCAGCCGGTGTCCTGGTGGTCAGGCTGGGCACACCGTCCACACACTTTCTCTCTTTTACAGCTGTCTTGATGGTGTCCAAATTGCTGACATTTGAAGCACCTCAAAGGGCTAGGCACGTATGGTTGTACATTACATCTCTCAAATCCAACCTTTATGGTGGCCGGTGGAGTTGGCCGGTTGAAAGTGAGGATTGCAGTATTGACTTTTATTATTACGTCGTTCTTTTTAATCGTAACCATACGTGCATCAGTGACTCCTTGCTGTTTGAGTTGGTCAATGAGCTCCTCTCTTGTTGTATTTTTGAGCTCAGGAGTCCTGAGTACACCCTTTGAGGTGTTCAATGTTCTGTGTGGTGACACCTTCACAGGAACATTGGCCAATTCTGTGATTTTCAGGAGCTTGGTGGAGTGCGACTCTCTGTCGACCTCTATTAAGAGGTCTCCAGATCGCAGCCTTTTGATGGTCTTAGGCTCTCCTACCAAGCCCTGTATCCCTTTCTGGATCGCAAATGTAGAGAGTCTGGAGAGAGATTTCTCATCATCTCCAGACATCATCATTAAAAATCTCGGAAATATAATTTTGCTTTTGTTTATTTGATCTCTGGTTTTCCTGCATCTTTCCTGGTATTCTATATCGTCGCTGTTATCGTCGTCATCTTTTTTCCGCTTTATCGGTAGGGATTTACCGTTATTATCCATGGTGTGTTGTGTTGTTTTTCATCACCCTGGCTCTCCACCCACCACGGAGCCCTACCAGGGGGGCAACCTGCCCGCGGTAACCAGCAGGAAGTATTGTCAGAGCTACCAGGGTGATATACTCATAGCAAAAGAACAGCAGTTGCAATAACCGCAGTACACATCCTTTCACCAGATTAGCCCATGGGCCATCGCCATCTAGTGTCCACAATCGTGTATATAAAAATGCAAGTGGCGCTACCTATCACTAAGTCCTGGATGATTGAAAATGAGATGAGACGATAATAGACAAAAATGGACACTAGATCAACGAGACCAGCCGATTGATCTGGCCGGGCCCACCAGACCACCCGTCTCAATGAGATAAGGGCCAAAGTGGTGTGTTGGGAGTATGGAGTCCGCAGGCTCCTACGCCCTCAACCACCAGGATCCCTTCTCCCACCTATACGGGATGCAACCCACGGCAAACAGGTTGAGGGTGTGTTTAGCCTTCTAAAAGAAGTTACCAGGGGGACCACGTGGAGGTAACACCCTCCCCCCCGTGTCAGAATCAGTGACAAGGTACTTGATGGTTTTATCTTTCCTCTTGCCACTGATTCTGCGCAGCATTTGCCAAGTATGTTTTGCCGATGTATTATTATTTAGTGTGGAGACATATGCTCTCCAAGATTGCCGCTTGGCTTCACTGATTGTGCGGCGAGCTTTAGCGAAATCTTTCTTATATCCGTCAAGGTTTTGTCTAGTTGGATGTTTTTTATATTTTTGCAAGGATTTTTTCCTTTTGTCTATTGCCTTTCGGCAACCTTCGTCAAACCAGGGTTTGTCGAGTTTTTTGGGAACTGTCGAGGTTTTGGGTATGCTTTTATCTGCTATATTGTGTAACTTGGCTGTAAAAAGGGCTATAGGGTCATCAACCCCCTCTTCATTCTCAAATTGAGAGATTGTGAGGCTCTCCCCACAAGACTGTTGGAAGGCCTCCCAATCTGCTCTGTGCAGCCTCCAATGCTGCACTCTTTCTTCAACAATAGAGTTGTTGCTCTCTATAAATATAGGATAATGATCACTGCTACAGAGATCCTCGTTGACCCTCCAAGTGTAATCCAAATATAAATCGGGATCACACAAGGATAGGTCAATGGCTGTTGCAGATCCTGAAGCAGGGTGCAAATAGGTGGTAGTATCATCATTAAAAATGCAGAGATTTTCCTCTGAGAGGAAGTCTTCTATTATTCTGCCCCGTGGGTTGATGTCCCTACAGCCCCACATTGTGTGGTGCCCGTTAAAATCTCCCAGTAGCATGAAGGGTTTGGGCAATTGTTTTACCAGCTGCCTCAATTCCACAACATCTACTGAGCGGCTCGGCGGTAAATAAACAGAGCATATCGTCATTGGCCTGTGACAGTTTATGTTAACCGCCACAGCCTGTAAAGTTGTATTCAACGTGATCTGTTGATGTGGTGTTCCATCCTTTACAAGGATGGAAACCCCCCAGCAGGCCCTTTCATTATTGGCAGGGCCAAAACAATTGATTATTGAATAGTTTTTAAAACTTATGTTAGTGTTAGGTTTTAAGTTAGTCTCCTGCAGGCACACAGCCGATGGGCTGTGTTCCTGCAGAAGAATAGCCAGGTCATTGTAATTAGATCTTAAACCTCGACAATTCCATTGTATAATTTTGTGGGCCATTATGAATTTTTATGCCTCCCTGGTTTTATCTTTGCTTGGAGTGCAGCGACGGTGTCGGGAGATACAAATACCTCGCTATCGCTGCTTTCATCACCATCTACACACTCCATGGATTCGTATCTGTTGTACGTAGCGATCGCGTCATCAGTGCCCTTGGGCATTCGACCACTACCTTTATTTGTGCTTTTCTTGTTAATTTGTTTTGTTTGTTCAGCTACTGGTGGTTTATTTACCGTTTCTTTGTTCTTATCTTTATTATTTGTTTTGCCATTTTTTGTTTGTTTTGAATCCCTTTTTGCCAGTGGTTTTGGGGCAGTAGGGGTAGCTGTTGTTGTTGTATTTTTATTGATCATAGTTTGTTTTTTGGCAGTGGAGGTATCTTTGCTTGTATTAGGTTTTGATGAAGGGGCTGCAGGTGCTGCGGAAACATTTGTTGCACCAGTTGCAGATCTGATCTCTACTGCATCAGTCTGGTAACCAACCGACACAACCTGCTTCGCGACAACACTGGCAAATGATGGTTGTTTGTTAACCCCTTCAACAATTTTACGAGCTTCTGGGAAAGAGATCTTCCGTTCCGTTCGGATATGTTGGATCTCTTTCTCCGTTTTCCATCGGGGGCAATCTCTGGAATAGGCTGTGTGGTTCCCGCCACAGTTGGCACATTTTATTGGATAGGTGCAAGAGGAGTCAGGATGTTCTGTCGATTGACCACAGCGTCCACAGACACGCTCTCTCTTGCAACCTTCCTGATGGTGTCCAAATTGTTGGCACTTGAAACACCTCAAAGGGTGTGGTATGTATAGTTGTATAGGGCATAGCTCAAATCCAACTTTAATATCAGCCGGTGGCTTTGGAAAGTTGAATGTGAGCACCGCTGTATTTAATTTGATTGTATCTCCATTCTTTTTAATTGTAATAATTCTAGTCTTTTCAATTGTGCTTTAAGTTCTTCATTGGTGGTGTTTTTGATTTCTTGAGTTCGTATGACACCCTTTGAGGTGTTTAAAGTCCTGTGAGGGGAAACTTTCACAGGAATTCCAGCTATTTCTTTGATTGCCAAGAGCTTGGTGAAGTAGGTTTCTCTGTCGACCTCAATTACCCCTAAGATCTTGTTAAGGATTGCCTTGTAGTCTCGTTTTCTGCGCGCGGTCATTATAGTAAAAGGAAGAGGCACCTGCTTCACCTCGCCGTCATCTTTTATAAAGCCATGGATGGACCAGAGCTGCATAAATGGAGCTTTCACAATCCTAAAGGTCCCATCCACGTACCACCTCTTCGCTCTTTGCTCATCTGTGGCAATGATGATGTGCCTCTCACCATCGACCTACAACAAATCATAGCGGAGGTGGTGGGGATGCAGGTTTATCAACTGAATCATTAAGGACTGGAAGATTGATGTAGATGCGACGTCGTTCCAGTAAGCCTCTCACTCGTGGTGTCATCTCATGCGGCATGCGTGGTGGTGTTACAGATTTGTTGCAGAAAGTTGCAGAAAAGAAATAATATAAATATAGTTAACTGTAAATAGTTTATCGTAAAACAACCAAGGTGTTTGTTTATTGATAACGATCCTTACCTGATCATCCAACGTCGATTTAGCATTTGGACAATTCCTGCAGTCCCAGTGTTCAAGAACCACTGTACCTTTCATCATTCGGCGGTGGAAATCTCTGGAGATACCTGCAAATACAAAAAAAGCCCTTTATATTATCACATTCAACTGTTAAAATAAAGATAATATTTGTGCAATTGCTGCATAATTTAGGTGTTGAGTTAAACATTTAAAACTATGATTGCTAACATTAACATGCATGACAATATATATGCAGAGCCATTTAATTGTATAATACACAGCCATATAAAACAATACGATTATGTAAGGACAATATTGATCCCACTTATTACAGGCCTGGCGCTTTCACCCCTTTAAATAAAGAATATCATTTAGTATTCAGTCCACGTGAAAAATAAAACTAAACAGTTGAATATTTCTCAGTCGTGACCTTTGATAAACGATAGGAATGATAAGATCAAAAAGAGATCGTTGACCAAATCAACGATGAAAGAGATTACAAGGCGCTGCGCCATCAATGTGACATCACCCCCTCCCAAATGTTATCATACCACGTTAACCAGGCAACGCAAAACCGTACAACCTTACCAAACGGAACGGCCACCCTTAGTCAGGTATAAGCAGGCAGTAGGCCGGCGGGCCAGGCAGGCCTAGGCCGGCTGGCCAGAGGTGTGAGACCCCCCTCCATAGGTGTGATAGCCTCCCGCTAGCACTGAGTGGGAGGGGTACTAGGCTGAACCCTACCCCTCTGCTCCACGGGCGTAGTACTGGCACCCAGCGCCTACTACAGGAGGGGGGGGGGGGGTAGCACATCGGCTTGTTCAACACCAGGCCTCAGTTCTCCTTATCCAATCGAGGAACATGCATGAATTAAAACATAATTATCGTTATCCGATAGGCCCAGTTCTATAGCGGTGGTCCGAGTGGGCATGATCAGCATAATTATGGGCGTGGTTATCAACTCTGAATATCAACATGTGGTAAAAAACAACAAACACTTTATTATGACTAAATATTTTATTTGACGGATATGATAAAACAACAATACATTCGTTCCACACAGTAAAATATCTGGTATATAATTCAATCGCCACAGACAATTATTGTAAAGTAATACCCTCGAATCACTATCTAATTTATTTACAGATTATATTTAGCTAATTTTTTTTTTATAATAATTACCCGTCATTTGTGCAGGCAATTATAAAGACATTATTTTGTTGAAGCTACTAACTAGTAATAATGAGGTTCCAAATAAATAAATGTGCTTCATATTTACTTATAAAAATGGGGGGGGATGGGTGTCACCTCCGCGTGGTCCCCCCTGGGCAACTTCATAGAAGGCCAAGCACACCCAAACGTTTTATTAATATTGTGTTTTTCTCACGTAATTACATATGGGTCTAGAGTATTTTGCATTACTTTTCAATCTATATTAAATCGGTTTGGCGGTAAATACAGAGCATAGTCATTGGTTTGTGATGTTCAATATGATCTGAATCGGTATGTGGATGTGTGTCTAACGTTCTATTAGTATACGGGACTGTCTTAAGTATTTCTATTGTATGTATTCGTTTTTGTAAATGGTTTCTCTTTGGCATCCTGGTGTTGGACGGGATGTCCGAAAGAAACCATTGTCATATAATTAGTTTTTCATTTCATTGTTTTAATGGTTTCTCTGTGGCATCCTGGCGGATAATGCAGCATGTCATAGAAAAGCCATTGCCGTACAATTAGCCTGTGGTGACTTACGGTGTCCTCACGGCTCGTGATCGCTCTGTGATGTCCTCCAATATCACAGACCTTATTACCAACTGTGGGGGCACTGTAAGTCTTTAATTTTTGAAAAATGTTTGTGATTTAATGATTTCTCTGGCCATACTGGCCGAAACGTGAAGTAAAGAAGACATTTACTTACTTACTTAATGGTTTCTCTGTTCATTGTTTATGTCATTCATATTTATGTCTAAATGGGTTTACTTTTTTTTATTATAGTATATAGTATTATAGTATATATTATATATTTGTTTTGACGATGACACTGTTTTGACTTAGACTTGTAGTTTTTACACAATCACTCCAATTTCATGGAGATATAGTGACTTGAAAAGTCGTTCATTTTATAATCACTTCATATTTTACATTATTTATACTGATATTTTTATACCCATTAAACTGTGTTGTAGTGCAGGCGCTTCAACATGTTATCAGACTCGATACATATAGGTGCCAGGAGCATCGTCATCTTATCATATCAAACACTTGAAACTGAATATTTTAGTACGAACATGCTTTTATTAGCTTTGTCTTTCCTTCACTACTTTAACTATGCAATATGGGATATTGTAATACCTGGAATTTTCACTTAAATGGCCATACTGGCCGAAACGTGAAGTAAAGCAAATATTTTACTTACTTACTTATAAAAATGATTAATTCTTGTTATGGGACTCAGCGACATGGCTGTCTAATTTAATTTTTGAGCTGAATTTGATAAAATTACCCAGTTCGCTGAAACATAAACCACATATAAATGTTGCATGCGCCCTAGAAATATGATCATTAAGCATTTTCTGTGTACTTGCTATAAATGGGTTCCCAATCCCTTCTTGAATACAATGACTGCAGACCATAGTAACCTCAGTCGAATTTACTTTTTTATTAGTCGCTACACGTCTGCGTTTCAACTTAGGCTCATTTTCTGTACCCTCCCCTGCTTCATTCATTTTATTTTCCAGTTTATTAATAGCCTGTTCTTGTAGTTTACATATATTTGTACCGCGTGTGGCCGTTCTAGTTCGCTTTCTGCCACAATGACGCCCTCGTGCATTAGATGGAAACTCTACCTTAGGGACGTAAGGGTCAGCGCAGTTAAAATTTTGTTGTGTGAGTGAGTACCTATTCTCTAGCGATGGACCCCCCACCCGTCTCTTGCCGGCGTTGTGTGGAGCTCGTTTTGGAGGTGTCCCATTAAAAGTTGTGGATTGAAAAGGTCCGCTGTGTAGAGTTGTGGGAATTTTACCTTGTTTTGCCAAGTTAACCTCAGTAGTACTAGCCTCGTGTGATTGCGCTATTAAATTGTTAACTACATCTAGATTTGATTTGCCGAACATTTCGCGGTGATTATTTATTTTAAAGTATTCAGCAAGATAAGGTGGGAGAGTGGGCACCATATACTTACCCAGATTCAAAATTTTTTCTTCACATTTGAGGTTATGACGACTGGCATGCACGGCGTATAAATTCTTACATAAGTACGGTTGACCTTTACTGATAAATGACTTACAACTACAAATACCCAGATAAAGATTACATATATGTTGATAAATAGGGACATTTTTATATTGGGGTGGGAGGTGTAGTTTCATCTCATCACGCCAAGCTGCTGAAGCAGCGTGATTTAAATCATCTAAGAAATTACGTGGTTTGGCCTGAGTGTCATAATCATGATCACTGCGAGAGTTGGGATCGAACAGAGGAGGTGTGAATTGCATATTTTGACACTTAATATGATGCTGAGACGTGACTAAAACCCAGCCATGTACTTGAAAATGTTGCAAGCAGTAAACCCCATTATGATCCAGAATGTATAAAGCGTTACGTATCTCATCTATATGCCCACCCTTGATCCAATTTCTTTTATGTTTAGTTTCACCAGCGTTTTCTCTACTTAACTTAGCATCCCTGTACAGAACACTATCTAACAACAACCAAGTAATTGATGACATTTTCTTATTAATCACACTGTTTAAATCTGTACTATCTATTTCTTTAAACTTACGCTCTGTTATGTTGTTGGTTGTGGCTAAAGGTGAAGACCTCACGTCTGGATGGAGATGAAAGAGAATTTCTGCTGACATAGCCTCTTTCCAGGGATACGAAAACCAAGAATTTTGCAAATATGATTTCAGCTTCTCCTTGCACTCATTCGGAATTATTTGTGTGGGCAAATCTGAAATGAAGTTTAAATATGCTATGATTAACCTATCTAACACAGACGAGCTCCACGCCCGCATAACACTTTTAAACCCTGTTAACAATGGCTCCATAATATTTTTTAAACTCGGATCCTGCTGAATATGTTCTCTATAAGCAGCCAAACCGTGGAAATTACACAATGACGTTTCCAGATTTTGATTAATTACGGCATTACGCATATCGCGCGCCTTGTCATGTTGCACTAATGGTTTAAATTGGTTTTCCATTGCACATGGTCGTATCCTGAAAAAGCCGTCACCATCATTAAACACATACATTTTTTGGTTGTGTGTGCATTGTGTGGAACATTTCACGTTAGCTTGAACCATTTGCACATTTGTTATATGTGTTGTGGAGTCTTCTTTATTAGAAATACTTACCATGCCGAGTCTACCCTTATTAGCGTTATCACAAAAAGTCATAGCTGTGGTTTTAAATCTAGCGGACATAAAATCATACTTAGTGTCGTAACCAACCACACCCCCGCTATAGTCTAATAAACATGATAGATTTTCTTCTGGTGCTAATATAAAATGATATTGTCTATTTTTATCACTAACACCCCGTTGGAACAAAATTACTTTTTCATTGTTATTTTCTAGAATCTTCTCAGTGGTCTATACCGTTATTGCTAGTGCATTTCAGTTTCAAATACTTAACTTCTTTATCGCTGAGTATATATTTCAGTTCGGGTGGACCAGCCAGCAAATCTTTAACAAACGTAAAATCGATACCTCTGACAACCATATTATCAGGTTTCAAAGCGAGCTCCGAAGCCAGCCATTCTCCTGCGTCTGTGTTTATATAATTTTGAATTTTTTCAAGTGCTACGGGATCATCTTTATTTAATCCACCACATGGAATACTTTTACTTACCTCTTTCCCATTCTTTAATATAATACGTAAACGTAGACTGTCCCCCCGTTGTCGGATGCCTGCTATTCTAATAATGTGGTCCGCGATGGCACTAGCATCAAGATTACTTTTTCCGTTCACGCATTTATTTACATTACCCAGCTCTGCAGGCATACATGTGTTAACTTCAATCACGATTGCCAAAAGGTTAATGTCTATTTTACGCGTCATCAACCAATCAATGATAACATATCTTATGTGTTTACTGAACTTACTTATCTCACGCAGGTGCGAAAAAGGATTTTTGTCACCATTTGTCAGACTGCGAAATTCTTTACGTGCAAATATACTTACACACATACCCACGATAACCCACGAAGAATCAGGAACCACTGAAGGAGCTGGAAGGCGACGAGCAGGTCTACCACGAGCTGCAGGCACAGTGATCCATCCACACACAGGATCACGGGCAACTGTAACTCGTGGAGCTGGAGCACGTCGCGGGACTTTCCTTGGAGCTTGAGCTGGAGCTGGAGCACTCACGGGAGGGGACACTCGTGTACGGGGCACGCTCACACTCACGTCAGTGTGGGGCACACGCACTCTTCCAATACAGGACACACTGAACGTCACACGGCGACGACGTCGACGACGTACAGTGGACCATCCTGGAGTTGTAGGAGCAGCTGGAACAGGAGCTGGAGCAGGAGCTGCAGCTGAGGCAGGAGCTGGGGCAGATGATGCTGGGCTCGCAGAAGAAGACGAGACAGCAGCAGCGTAGGTCATCTTATCAGGTGCAGACGGGGCAAGTGGTACAGCAACAGGAGCAGGATCCGGAACAGATGCAGACATCTCAACAGGGGCTGAAGGAGAAGCAGTCAGCAGGGATGCCACCACGGCAGCTGACATGTCACGAGCCAGCATCCTGACACCGGCAGGGCTGAGGTGGAGGCCGTCTCTACTCAGCAGATCCCTGCGGATTCCACGCTTGTCCGCAAATCCAGGATGTCCCAGATAGGAGACACTGTCGACCCTGGCGATCCAGTCAGCCATCTTCCTGTTGGTAGAGACGGCTGTCAGGTTCATCTCATTTGGGTGGATCCTGGGGTCAACAACGTTGAACCGGCTCTCGGCCCGGGGTAGGATCCCGGACACGATGATGCGGACGCCTGGCAGCAGACGCAACATGCGTGATACCAGACTCCGTGCGTCCTCCACTATCTGCCCAGGAGCAGCACCCCGACCAACACTGTTGGTCCCCAGATGCAAGATAACAGTCTGTTAACATACAAAAAATCATTGTCAGTGTATCGCCATAAAATCACAAAAACAAAGTAATCAATAAAAATAGATGCTTTATAGATACAATCTACATTTGTTCCTGGCACAAGTCACAAATTTGACATTAAAAGTCATAAAACCATTTGAGCGTAGCAAATAAAGAAACTGTCTTTCACTTTTAAAATTTTTTTAACCCTTCAGTCCCTGAAATTACAAAAAAAAATGTTATATTTTGTTTTCTGTTGAAAGATGTTACACAAAAATAAAACATTATTTGTGCCATTCACACAAGACATGGACCTGACCTGAACGATACAGCTTATTTTAGCTATCTATATTCTTGAATTCATTACATTTCTATCACCTGTGGACTGAACGACTGAAGGGTCAAAACAGAGCTTGGCAAAACGGTAGTTTTTTATCCAGGACACCGAATTTGGGTGAATAAAAGAAATCTTGACCTCACGATTTAATGTAATAAATTGAATTTAAAAATTTTAATCAAATTGGCTTTCAAGGGCCTATCAGTGTGAATAACGCCGCATTTTGGACAAATATCTGTCCGTCTGGTACCTAGAACGTCTAACGGTCATCAAAAGAAATGTGTTGTTATGTTTAATCGGTACGTTACGTCACGATGATTGCGATGGTGCGAGGCAATCATGTGACCATTTAGCACCTGGGAATTGAAGAGAATATTATTAAAGTGTTAATAATTCATAAAGTTTCAAATACATGTACTCTTTCCTTGTGAAAGAAGATACAATAACAGTGATTCAGATTAATGTAGTTTACAGGCGAATTACAAGTGCTTGACTATGTGTGCCGGCGCTCTGGTACTTACAATGTCAAAAGTGATTAAAGATAAGCGCTGTTATATGTACATAGCACGCTACGTCATTTAAAAAATATAAAAATGTTCTTCACATCACCTACTTTGAGGGCATATCTCGCCATATCTGAAATTTGTATACTTCTCGAAATTAACGCACAGCCTAATTGTGATCAAAATTAACTTATAATTCTACAAGGTTGTACACTCTATGTTAAATAACAAGATTTTTCCAATAAAATTATTAGTTATAACTATGACAATATAACACCCGTCTGCACAAACGTTGGATATGGACGAGAACATTTGGCCTAAAAAAATGTTTGTTTGTTATCAAAACATGTGGGACCGCAATTCATTTTATGGATTTCCCCCCCCCCCCAAAAAAAAAGTTAAGGGATGAGTTACCGACTGTAATCAAAGTAACTATAAAAATGTTACAAGAAAGATATATCTTTATAATATACTGTAGATCTGGTAATTTTCGCGTTTTAAAATTTCCCCGCATTTCTGATTTTGGGCCTTTTCATGAAGTTTAGAATTCACGAATTTACATTTTTATTTAGCAGCGCTATATTATAATAATAACTTTCGTGAGATTCGCGAAAATTGCAAATCCACAAATATTACCAGATGTACAGTAATACCGTATTACGAACGTATAATAGAGGTGCAACAGATTTCATTTCATTCGCAAATTTTATGAATAATGTTCACATACCTTGGCATCAGCGAATCCATGTTGTATCTCTATATCACTAGAATGTCGAAAATCCGAAAAAGTGTATCCTGAAAAGGCTTGAATGAGCGGGGCATTCGAGTACCTCCACAAATACTTGCATTGCGAATCACCGACAACGATAGTAGACTCCATAGTATCAGACAACTGAGAATTGATGTAAGCGAATAGCAGTGAAACTTGCAACGTGTACGTGGCAAATGAGAAATTTGCGTCAAAATACGCCTTCCTTATATATCCTACAATCTTTTGGCCCACCTTTGTCATTATTAACATCTTAACAGTTATGTTTAACGAGCAAAAAATGAACTTCTAGATAGGTTGCATGGCTTCCTAACACTTTGTAACAGGTTCTATGATCAACCAGAACAAACTGTGGTTGTAATAACTTGACATGGGGTATTAATGGTATGGCTTCCTAACACCATGTCTGATCAATTGATCAGAGTGTTGGAGCTACAGCATACTTGATCATCGTCTGTTATTACATTCTGTAATGTGCTACGAGCACATTTAAAAGTGTGATAGTTTACTAAAAGTCCAACATCTATTAACCTCTTAACCGCCGGTGTCGATCATATTCGGGTTCTCATTGTTTTATTAACACATTAATAACCACATTGTAAACACGTTCAAGATGATACGCTACATCAATCGGTAAGACTTGAAAATCGTTGAGCTCCATTTCGTCATATCTGAATAATTTTTCACTCACTTGAAGTTGTGGATCGCTCGCGTCAGCGAGACACAACTTAACTTATAGGCTTAAAATATCTATAGGCTTAAACTTATAGGCTAAACTGGGCCAGGAGAACCTCCATCCTCAGGAGGTTCTCCTGGCCCAGTTTAGCCTATATGTGCACAAAGGTGGCCTAAAGCCCGATTCATTTTATTTTTTGACACAACTTATAGTGGGTGAAAATTTAAAATAAAAAAATGGCGTTTAAAGGGTTAAGGAGTTTGTATATTCAAAGACTTTTCCCCTTTTTCATTACTTCCGAGACTAATGTAATTATCTGTTACAGAACTAGCTCGTATAATACACATATAAACACATTAATTTGTACCAGTGTAGGCCTATATCTAGATCAGGGCGTGGTTAAAACGTTAACGAACCTGCAATCCCTTGACAAATTACCATATTGCAAATATATCTTCTATAATTGGCTGGCCGTAGTATCTTGTGGCCCGTGTGGGCTACCCCTCTCCATAGCCTATGGAGAAGGATGGAGTGGTCAGTGGCTCCGTGCCGGACCCCACCCCGCTAACACCTACTCCCCCCCCCCCCCTGCGCCCACGCGTTCACACTTATACTGGTAGCCAGTGGCCGTTCCGTTCCGTAAAGAAAGTGCCCGGGCAACTGTGATGACAGCTGTAGTGTGAAAATGGGGGAGGGTGTGGCCACGTAGATTAAAGACACACTTATTCAGTCACTATTTTAACTGATATTTTAAGCTACTCGTTCATGTCATTATTTTATTGCTTCGATAATTTGTTCTAAACTATTCTAAGTAATTATTTTTAATATTCGTTTTTTTCAACTTATACTAATCTAATGGTAATTTATTTCATTGTACATCGCCTTGATCCACCCGTTGAGATATGTGCGTAATCAAGTAACCTTTTATTTTATTATAATAATATTTGCGTATCACTTTCGGTGTGATACACTGTTAGTGTATGTTCAGGAATGTAAAGAATTATATCATTAGTTTAGTACCTTTTTAGTTTAGTACCTTTAGTACCTTTTTGGAACAAAATGTTATCAATGTGCATGAAAATATATATTCCCATAATAATATTTTTTTATTGTATTCGCATGCTTTGGTTTTTGCTGATATTCTGGAATATAATAAATTTACTTGGATTATGTCCTATTTTAGTACTTTCCAGCAAATGTTACTTAGATAAAGAAGAAGAAGAAACTTTTATTTCGTCACAATACAAAAGAAAAACATAAATGCAATTTACATACAGTGGAAACCATCACTAAGGCAAACAGTATACGTTATTTAGAAAAACTGTTAAACTTGATAATTCTACACGTACTTTATTTATTTCTACCTCGCGAGGTCGATATCGTAACGATGATTTTGCGACGCCTCGCCATTTTCAGAAGAAGCATAGACAAGAGGAACGACGGCGGATCAAAGTTATAACCGGCAACACTAAGCCAGGAGACGGTCGGTTTCGTGGCGCTCCAGAACCAAGCCGTGATATTTTTGTGTATAGAACACATGCAGATACGGTTGTAAGTGACCTGATCAAGAGCAACGGTTTCCATGTACGAGAAGTAAACTGTATATCCAACCCTAGTGCTAGGTATAAATCATTCAAACTTTCTGTGCCAGCATCACAGCTAGATTCTGTGTTGACAGATACTTTTCCCTGGCCAGAGGGCGTTTGTGTGCGGAGATTCACAAACCGCAGAAGACGAGAGCAGAATGATGCTGACGATTGGTAGTCATACAGACTTTTTATTATAGTTTTACTTAGTATATTTATTCTTTCACTTTTTTAATTAACACAATGGCTTCTTTAATATCAATTGGTTCGCATAATTCACATGGTAGCGGCACTGGTCGCATTGAATATATAAGAACTTATGAATGATTACACGTTTCTCTGTGTTCAGGAACACTGGTTATTTGAACATGATTTGTATATTTATTCTAATAATATTGATGGTATTTCATTTTATGGTTGTTTCGAAATGAATAATAAAGGATTAAGAACTGGTAGACCATCTGGTGGCTGTGTAATATTGTGGCACTCTAATTTTAATGGAACAGTCACTCCTGTGGAAACATCGTCCAATAGACTATGTGCCGTTAATGTTGAATTTAATAATATATCATTGCTACTTTTTAATGTTTATATGTCATGTGATACTGAATATGATCATGGAAATGCTGATTTATTCAGGGATGTTCTCACTGAAGTATCTACACTTAGTCTAAAACTGAATACTGATCATGTGATATGCGCAGGTGATTTTAATACTGATATGTCTCGTCACAATTCTTTACATACACAGATATTATGTAAATTTACTGATGAAGAATCACTGGTTATTCCCTCTTTACAGGATGATTTTGAAATAGATTACTCATTTGAAAGTAAAGCTACCGGAGCTAGATCTATTGTAGACCATATCTTAATGACTCCTAATTTATTTGACTTTATGCAAACGTATGATGTACGTCATGATGGAGACAACATGTCCGATCATTCTGTTATATGTACTGTTTTGAATCTCGATATGAAAAATACCACATGTACAGGTGATACCGGGTCAGCTGATACAGCTGATCCACCTTTAAATCGTCCTAATTGGAAGCATGTTAGTGCTGAGCAGCATGCTCGGTACACTGACATGCTCAATGAATTGTTAAATGACATTCAGGTTCCCACGGAGGCTATTAAGTGCAGAAATAGTAAATGTGACAGCCACACGTATGACATTGGATTATTTCACGATCAAATAATAAATGCATGTTTAATCGCCAGCAGACATACATTATGTCAACCTAAAAGTAAAAATAAAAAGCATGTCACCGGCTGGGATATCTATGTACGAGGTCATAGAAGTGACGCTTTATTCTGGCATGCTATTTGGAAAAGTTGTGGCTCTCCAAGACGTAGTGTAGTCGCCCAAATACGTAGACGTACTCGGGCTAATTACCATTATGCCTTGAGATCTGTTAAGCAGCATGAACAAATGTGTAAAGAAACTGAAATAATTTCTAGTTTATTAAATAATAATGTTACAGATTTATGTAAACAGGTTAACAGGTCTAAAAGTAATAATGTATCTCTTCCCG
This sequence comes from Flabesymbios commensalis, assembly GCA_964017125.1. Classification (NCBI taxonomy): domain Eukaryota; kingdom Metazoa; phylum Annelida; class Polychaeta; order Terebellida; family Flabelligeridae; genus Flabesymbios; species Flabesymbios commensalis. The sequence goes on from OZ024908.1 coordinate 345,442, forward strand.
CTCAAATAGATGGAGTTAAAGGTGAAAAAAATATCAATAATTTGTTCACTGAAAAGTATAACACTTTATTCAATTCAGTCTCATACGATAACTCGGACATGGAACGTCTTAAAGAATTAATTACTCAGGAAGCTGAGTCGCATTCCAACTTTGATAACTGGAATAAATGTCAGATGGTCAACACTCAGCAAGTAATCAAGGCCATCAAAAAACTCTAAAGACACAAACACGACGGGAACACGGGGCTATACACTGATCACTTTAAATCGGCTCCCCATTTATTATATGAGCTAATCGCAGATTTATTCACATCAATGCTTAAACATGGTCACTCCCCAAAACAGTTTTTTATTTCTACCATTATATCTATACCTGAGAATAAGCGAAAATCATTAACGACATCAACTAATTATAGAGGAATAGCATTAAGTAGTATACTGGGTAAGATTTTTGCTTGGATTATTTTGAACACCGACGGAGATCAATTCAAAACTACGGATATGCAATTTGGTTTCAAGGCGGACCATTCTACCTCTCAATGTGCATATGTTTGTGAATAAATTATTAATCACTATAACAAAAAACCATCAGACGTTTATGTAGTTCTCTTAGATGCAAGTAAAGCCGATAGAGTTAACCATATTAATCTCTTTAAAATACTGATGAAAAAAGGTGTATGCCCCAATTACACTAAATTTATTCTGAAATCCTATGTGAATCAGCGTATCCGTACGAAATGGCATCATTGTCATTCTGAAACTTTTAATATATCTAATGGTGTGAAACAGGGAGGTGTATTATCTCCAATACTATTTGGAATATACTTAGATGAGCTACTACTTGATCTTAAAAAGTCAGGAATTGGATGCCACATAGGAAACATTTTTACAGGTGCTCTAGCCTATGCCGATGACGTTGCTTTGTTGGCCCCCACTAAACACGCTATGTCGCTGATGCTGAAAATATGCTCCGAGTTTACAAAAACTTTTGATTTGATTTTCAATGCTGATAAAAGTAAATTTATACATTTTCCCTGCAGTTCATCCAAATCTGAAAAGTTACAAATATGTTTCGATGGAAAAACATTAACGAATACTAGTATAGAATGTCACCTAGGAAATATTATAGGACCTAACATAATGAATTCACGTATAAAACGCTCAACTGATGATTTGTATATGAGAACGAATCAGTTATCAAGCCTTGGTTTTATCAAAGGTAATGTTAAAAGAAAACTTTTTAATTCATTTTGTATAAAATTATATTACCTGTATTGTGGGATGTTAAACCCATACATGTTCAACTCTATAAACGTTTTGTAAATAAGAATACTCAGACTGAAAATGAAATAATAAAAATATGTCATAATCTTACAATGCAAGGCAGCAGCTCCGCCATTTCAAATAGTGTCAGCCATATATATTTTCTGTATAATATATCACGCCATAATGTACCTACGTCCAGACATTCATTACAATTTGACATGCCTGCTGACGATGTTGTCGCTGTATCAGCCTGTATTAATCAATTATTGACACTAAGAAACAGCGAAACTCAAGTCTCTGGCCGTCTGGGCATGTCTGGGGGTATATCCCCTAGACATGCCCAGAACCCCTTATCGGGCAAGCGAAGGAAAACGCTCTCAATAACACACCATGCCCTATCACCCCCACCCTCACATCATCATCTGTACATCATTCATCTCATCAATTGACTACAACGTTTTTATCATATTATAATGTCACTTAAAAGACCTTTTGTGCCGAAAAGTGACGTAAAGCAATGATTTACTACTACTACTACTACACTAAGAAACAATGTACATTTAGGTAACAAACCACAAGAGGACATAATATCTGGGATCGATCTTCTGTGCACCGAGTGATTTTTCTATATATTCACATAATTACACTTTAAATGTTATTGTTCTATTGCATGTACAAGTACCCCGAGTACGAAATAAATATATTATTATATATAAAATTGGTTTCTACGCTACGAGTGTGGGAAACAGTTCTAACTTGTATAGTATCATTATTATATACTCTAGTTACATCAACTAACTAACTGGTTTCCACGCTTTCGAGCCTTCCTTTGACTATGTATAGTAATAAAAGTTATTTTATTTTTGGTTTGGATGCGAGAAACATATATCTATCACGTACAGTATAATTAACATGTATATTTCTTTTAATTATTTTGAAGAATCACCACTATTAGAATCTACGTCGTTCTGGTAAATTTCTAAATTCACAAATATTGTACTAAATTATTATGCCTTTATATATTTTTGTTGATCAATTATATCATTTCCAACGCTACTCGTAGTTATTCACGATTATTGCGTAATATGATAAGTGTAGCATATGCTATGATTATTGTGAAGCTCGTATAACCTGAGTCATATGTCCGGTGTTGCTTTCGTGAACATGTATCGCATTCTAATGATACTTGTCGATGACGCACTGTTTCTTCACAAGCAACGCGGAGATGACTTTCTTGAGACATAATTCAAAATGACGTGTAACCATATAGCAATCAAAAGAAGAATGATTGCACATGCAGTACAATGGCCTTATATACTTACTTCTTACTACGATGTCACTAACCACAGCTTTCACGGCTAAACATTTTTTTCAAGACTAACTGGAAATCAACCGGTGGCTTCCCCTTGTGTGTACAGTGCTTAACACCGTTTAGTCGCACTTACTCCTTACCACTGACCATTTGGATTCTACTGTTCATTCGTTATTTCCAAAGACTTAAAGGAGAATCCCACCACGAAACGTGTATTTATATACGCAACTCTGTAACATCATATCTAATAGCATGTTTCAGAAATAATAACATGGGGGGGGGGGGGGGGGTGAGTATATAGGCCTTCAATGTCAATTTATTAACATATTTGGAATAATAACTCTCCACAACACTTAAACAAAATTATCAATGAAAAAATATATACATACATTATTAATTGAACATTTTTACTTCATTTGTATCAATGTTGTGGTTAACAAATTGTGTAATGTACTTTTGCATAGGTGGTCTGTGGGTGTCTCTCATATCAGCTAAAGGACTTAATGTATACAAATCTAAAATATATGTTGATAGGCGAATAATGAAATAATAATGTATTTTTATGTGCGAATACAAACATATATATAGGCTGCGCCTACAATAGAACACTTTGCCCATTTCACTTTGCCCGCTTGTCTGCGAAGTGGGACCTCAAAGGTGTGTGATATATCCTCAGTGACACAATAATTACTCCTGGAGGGATGTATGAGCTTAAACGGTGCGATTACAAGTCAGGTCGTGTCAGCACCCAGTGATTAACTCCTGACAGACATCGTCCCTGGGTCATAAGTAAGTAAGTTAAATATTTGCTTTACTTCACTTTTCGGCCAGTATGGCCATTTAAGTGAAAATTCCAGGTATTACAATATCCCATATTGTATAGTTAAAGTAGTAAAGGAAAGACAAAGCTAATAAAAGCATGTTCGTACTAAAATATTCAGTTTAAAGTGTTTGATATGATAAGATGACGATGCTCCTGGCACCTATATGTAGCGTGTCTGATGACATGTTGTAGCGCCTGCACTACAACACAGTTTATTCAGTATAAAAATATCAGTATAAATAATGTAAAATATGAAGTGATTATAAAATGAACGATAAATATAGAAGAACATCACAGAGCGATCACGAACCGTGAGGACACCGTAAGTCACCACAGGCTAATTGTACGGCAATGGCTTCTATATGACATGCTGCATTATCCGCCAGGATGCCACAGAGAAACCATTCAAACAATGAAGTGAAAAAATAATTATATGGAAATGGTTTCTTTCGGACATCCCGTCCGTCGCCAGGATGCCAAAGAGAAACCACTGCAAACACAAAAAACAAATCATAGAGGAATTATGAGTAGACCTACAATGCCCCCACAGCTGGGGATCGGGTCTGTCATCGAGAGTTAGCACGACAGAGCGGTCATAATCCGTGAGAGCACTGTAAGGCACCACAAGTACAATGAAAAAATATATAAAATATATAGATATGAATATATAAAGAATATATAAAGAATTTGAACTGAATACTATTCGAAAATAAACATAACAACCTCAGTGAAAAAACCTAAACCACCGGAAAGCAAACACAAAAAAACTTAAAATAAAATGAAATAAAATGACAAATTCGATTATATTGTACATACATATAGGCCTATATTAGATGATATGCCTCTGTGACGATGACAAACGTTGTTACATACATGTGTGTACATATAATACATATCACAACTGTACCGGTATATCACTGATTTTTTATTTCTGAAATGATATGCATAACGGTCATAATCCGTGAGAGCACTGTAAGGAACCACAAGTACAATGAAAAAATATATAAAATATATAGATATGAATATATAAAGAATATATAAAGAATTTGAACTGAAAACTATTCGAAAATAAACATAACAACCTCAGTGAAAAAACCTGAACCACCGGAAAGCAAACACAAAAAAACTTAAAATAAAATGAAATAAAATGACAAATTCGATTATATTGTACATACATATAGGCCTATATTAGATGATATGCCTCTGTGACGATGACAAACGTTGTTACATACATGTGTGTACATATAATACATATCACAACTGTACCGGTATATCACTGATTTTTTATTTCTGAAATGATATGCATAATTATTAAAAAAATATGACTGTATAGCTGTATTAGGTTTCCTTATAAATAATACCGTCCGAAATCACTGATAGGGGGGGAGGGTGTTACCTCCACGTGGTCCCCCTGGTAACTTCTTTTTAGAAGGCTAAACACACCCTCAACCTGTTTGCCGTGGGTTGCATCCCGTATAGGTGGGAGAAGGGATCCTGGTGGTTGATGGCGTAGGAGCCTGCAGACTCCATACTCCCAACACACTACTTTGGCCCTTATCTCATTGAGACGGGCGGTCTGGTGGGCCCGGCCAGATCAATCGGCTTTTGTCTCTTGGCGTGATGTCCATAATTGTCTAATATCATCCTCACCTCTCATCATCAACCTTTTTTTGACGCATGTATACAGTTTCATTCTCATTTACAACTACATGATCATGGACATCACGTCATTGTGGCTTATGGGCTAATCTGGTGGAGGAATGTGTACATGGTGATTATTGAAATTGCTGTTCTTCTGCTTCGAGTATATCGCTCAGGTAGCTCTGGCAATACTTCCTGCTGGTTTTTGACCGGGAAGGTTGTCCCCTGGTAGGGCTCCGAGGAGGGTGGAGAGCCTGAGCGATGAAAAACATAGCCTATCAACCATGGATAGCGACAATTCACCCCCGACTACCTCGAACACTAAAAAAAGACGAAAAAACACAGAAGAATCAGATATTGACAATGAGTCTAGAGCTCGATACAATCAAATAAGACAAGAAATACAAAAAGGTCATGTACTGTTTCCTAGGTTTTTGATGATGATGCCTGATGATGAGGAGAAATCCCTCCACAAGCTCTCATCTTTTGCCATACAAAAGGGCATCGAAGGTTTGGCTGGAGAGCCTAAGTCCATCAAGCGGCTGAGATCCGGTGACCTCTTAATTGAGGTTGACCGAGGATCTCACTCCACCAAAAAGCTACAGAGCTTGCGGGAAAACCCATCAAGGTTTCCCCGCATAGGACACTAAACACCTCGAAGGGTGTAATCCGGACTCCTGAGTTGAGGAACACAACCAATGAGGAGATCATTGCTCAACTCGGGCATGCCGAAGCAAAAGAGGCACACATACTAACCAAGAAAGTGGACGGCAGAATAGTCAAACTGAATACGGCCATCATTACCTTCAGGTTTCCAACTCCACCGGAAACCATGAAGATGGGTTTATAAAGGGTCAAAGTCCAGCTATACGTGCCTCAGCCTTTGAGGTGTTTTAAGTGTCAGCGCTTTGGACATCACAGGGAAAATTGCAAGAGGGATGAAGTCTGTGGTCGATGTGGTGAGCCAGACCACAATGACTCTTCTTGCAGCAACCCTGTGAAATGTGTAAACTGTAGTGAGAAACACTGCTTCTTCGAAAGATTGCCCCGTATGGCAGAAGGAGAAGGAGATTCAGAAAGTTCGCACCGAGCAGAAGATCTCCTTCCCAGAAGCCAGGAAAATAGTTGAGGGGAAGAACAACATACCAACAAGGTCATTTGCTAGTGTTGCTGCACGGAAGGTTGTGTCTGTTGGTTGCCAGACTGATCCAATAGTGATCATGCCCGCGACGGGTGCAACTGTTAGTGCGGTAACGTTAGCAAACCCCCAGATAAAAAAAAACCTGGAATACAAAAAACAACAAATGTCGCTACAACAACAGCAGAACCAATTGTAAAGCATGCAAATACATCAGCAGCAAACACAAAACAATCTGGCTCTGCTGATAAAACAAAAGCAAGTAGACTGAGCACTCAAAAATCTGAAACAGTTACTAATAAATCAGAAGATGATTCAAAGAGCTCAGAGAAACAAAAGCCTAAAATAAAACCCAAGCCAAAACCACCAGATAGGCTAACAAAGGCAATGAAAAACCCAGTCTCCACTTACAACCAATTCCAGGCTATGGAAGTAGTAGAGTCTGCAGATGATGAGGACGGCAGCGATGATGGGGTAAGCCTTAAGCTTGTGTCTACTGCCGCTGCAATCCATGCACAGCTGAATCCAGGGAAAAAGAAACAACCATAAATGGCCCACAAAATAATTCAATGGAACTGTCGAGGGTTAAGGTCAAACTACAATGACCTGGCTATTCTTCTGCAGGAGCACAGCCCGACGGCTGTGTGCCTGCAGGAGACTAACTTAAAACCTAACACTAACATAAGTTTTAAAAACTATACAATAGTCAATTGCTTTGGCCCTGCCAATAATGAAAGGGTCTGCTGGGGTGTCTCTATCCTTGTGAAGGACGGAACACCACATCAACATATCGCATTAAAAACTAATTTACAGGCTGTGGCGGTTAACATAAACTGTCACAGGCCAATGACGATATGCTCTGTTTATTTACCGCCAAACCGCTCAGTAGATGTTGTGGAATTGAGGCAGCTGATAAAACAATTGCCCAAACCCTTCATGCTACTGGGAGATTTTAACGGGCACCACACAATGTGGGGCTGTAGGGACATCAACCCACGGGGCAGAATAATAGAAGACTTCCTCTCAGAGGAAAATCTCTGCATTTTTAATGATGATACTACCACCTATTTGCACCCTGCTTCAGGATCTGCAACAGCCATTGACCTATCCTTGTGTGATCCCGATTTATATTTGGATTACACTTGGAGGGTCAACGAGGATCTCTGTAGCAGTGATCATTATCCTATATTGATAGAGAGCAACAACTCTATTGTTGAAGAAAGAGTGCAGCATTGGAGGCTGCACAGAGCAGATTGGGAGGCCTTCCAACAGTCTTGTGGGGAGAGCCTCACAATCTCTCAATTTGAGAATGAAGAGGGGGTTGATGACCCTATAGCCCTTTTTACAGCCAAGTTACACAATATAGCAGATAAAAGCATACCCAAAACCTCGACAGTTCCCAAAAAACTCGACAAACCCTGGTTTGATCAAGGTTGCCGGAAGGCAATAGACAAAAGGAAAAAATCCTTGCAAAAATTTAAAAAACATCCAACTAGACAAAACCTTGACGGATATAAGAAAGATTACGCTAAAGCTTGCCGCACAATCAGTGAAGCCAAGCGGCAATCTTGGAGAGCATATGTCTCCACACTAAATAATAATACATCGGCAAAACATACTTGGCAAATGCTGCACAGAATCAGTGGCAAGAGGAAGGATAAAACCATCAAGTACCTTGTCACTGATTCTGACACAATAACCAATAAAACGGATATTGCAGAAACGCTGGCGACATCCTTCGCTGCTAAATCATCGCCAGATCATTATCAGGAAAAATTTCGAAAGATTAGGGACAAGGAGAAGAAGAACACATTGGACTTTGAGTCAGATAATGACGAAAAGTACAATGTTAATTTCTCTAAACGAGAACTAATTAAATCTATCGCTCAGGCAACTGATTCGGCAACTGGCCCTGATGAAATTCACTACCAGTTTCTGAAACATTTGCCTGATGTATCACTTGATCTGTTGCTTCTACTCTTGAATGATCTGTGGCAATCTCAGGATTTCCCAGATGGATAGAGAGAAGCAACAATGATCCCGATCCCTAAACCTGGAAAAGATCGAGCAGATCCTAATAATTATAGGCCAATAGCACTGACAAGTTGTCTTTGCAAAATCATGGAGCGCATGATCAATCATCGTCTTACATAGTTTTTGCAAGACAATAACATAATAACTAAATATCAATGTGGTTTTCAAAAAGGAAAAAGCACCACAGACCATTTGGTCAGACTGGAGACTTATATCCGTCAAGGTTGTGTTAAAAACCAACATACAGTTGGAATATTTTTTGATTTAGAAAAGGCCTATGATACCACATGGAAGGGTGGTATCATAAAAGATCTCCATGAAATGGGCCTGAAGGGTAGATTACCCTTATTCATTGATAATTTTTTGAAGGGGAGAAAATTTAAAGTCCGCTTGGACAACACCCACTCTTCACTAAATCCACAGGAGGAGGGTGTCCCACAAGGTAGTATCATTTCACCAACTCTATTTACCGTTAAAATAAACAGTATAATTGATGCTTTACCAGATGATATAGAAAAATAGTTATATGCTGATGATCTGGCTGTTTACTGCCAGTCAAGCAATATGGCAATAATTGAGCGGCGCCTGCAAGGTTGCCTCGATAAGTTGGTGACTTGTGCGGATGAGAACGGCTTTAAATTTTCTCCCACAAAAACTTTATGTGTACATTTTTGTAAAAAAATGGCTTGCAGCTTGAGCCCGATCTCAAACTATATGGACAACAGCTTCCTGTTGAAGAGCAGGTCAAATTTCTTGGTCTTTTTTTCGACAAGAAGCTCAGTTTTACTCCACACATCAAATATATGAAAGATAAGTGTAGGAAAGCATTACAATTGCTACGAATTATATCCAGCAAGGATTGGGGTGGTGACCGGACAACCTTACTGAGGATTTACCGGTCTCACATCAGATCCAAACTGGATTATGGTTGTATTGTTTATGGTTCAGCGAGACGATCGTACTTAGCAGTACTTGATCCAATCGCGAACCAAGGTTTGAGATTATGCTCAGGGGCATTTCGAACATCACCCATCGAAAGTCTTCAGGTGGAGACCGGTGAGCCTCTTTAGAGACTCGCCGGTTGAAGCTGAGCCTGCAATACTATATGAAAATGAAAGCAAATCCTGAGCATACTCGTGTGTTGTCAACCCTGAATACAAGAGATTGTTTAATAACAAGCCAGGGACTATACCTCCTTTGGGTATAAGACTCCAACCCCATCTGGAGGACATGGAGGTGGAGCTCGACGCAATTAGCGTTGTGCGCCCACCAGAATGTCCACCCTGGCTTCTCCAACAGCCTAATATACTTTTTAACCTCTCAGATCTCAGGAAGGGAGACACCTGTCCCCTTGTCTTCCAGAGCATGTTGCTAGAGCTATTTTGTAGATTTCCGAGGCACCGGAAGGTGTATACTGACGGATCAAAGGAAGACAAGAGGACAGCTATGGCCTTTGTCTGTGATGATCATGAATTTAGCTGCCGCATTAACGATGAGGCTTCAATTTGCACAGCAGAGCTGTTAGCTATTGAAGCTGCCATCGAATACATCTGGGATAGTAGTGACGAGGAGTTCATGATCATCACAGACTCGCTATCTTCATTGCAGGCTCTTAAGAGTCAAAAACTCAACAACCCAATTGTTTCCAATATTTTGCATATGTGTCACTACTTGTCTGGGCACAAGGACATTGTTTTCTGCTGGGTACCCAGCCATATTGGAATACAGGGTAAAGAACGGGCTGATGTTTTGGCCAAGGCTGCCCTGGATAAGACAAAACAGTTTTATTATATACCATATACTGATTTCAAGTATAACATCTCTGTCTACCTTGATGACATTTTGCAAGGTGAATGGAACATCAATGTCACCAGCAAATTGTTCGAGGTACAACCAATCATTAAGCGATCTTTTACACCAATGGAACGCCGAAGAGATGACGTTGTCTTATGCAGGGCCAGAATTGGCCATGCCTATTTCACAAACGGCTATTTATTGAGAGGAGAATTGAGACCTATGTGCTGCAATACTCGTCTCACTGTAAGACATGTCCTTCTCAGTTGTGCGAAATATGCGCACATCAGAAGGAAGTATTTTGCATTTAATTCCTTATTTGAGCTATTCAGGGACACCCCTGCTGGTTTTATTATTCAGTTCCTTCGGGAATGTAACCTATATTCTATGTTTCAATTATTAGACTTAGACTTGTAGTTTTTACACAATCACTCCAATTTCATGGAGATATAGTGACTTGATAAGTCTTTCATTTTATAATAACTTCATATTTTACATTATTTATATTGATATTTTTATACTCATTAAACTGTGTTGTAGTGCAGGCGGTACAACATGTCATCAGACTCGTTACATATAGGTGCCAGGAGCATCGTCATCTTATCATATCAAACACTTCAAACTGAATATTTTAGTACGATCATGCTTTTATTGGCTTTGTCTTTCCTTTACTACTTTAACTATACAATATGGGATATTGTAATACCTGGAATTTTCACTTAAATGGCCATACTGGCCGAAAAGTGAAGTAAAGCATTTTACTTACTTACTTACTTACTTTTCAAAATTTATTTTCTGCCATCAACTAAAAGACACTGGGATGACCTTGACATCGAAGTGAGAAATTCAAAAAGTTTAAATATCTTTAAGAGTAAATTGAAATTACATTTTTCATTTTCACCACCACTAAATCATTATACACTGGGTACCGTAAAGCATCTATTTACCACACTAGACTTCGCCTTGGTATGTCATCACTGGCTGCTAATCTCTTTCCTTACGGCTCATCTGACACGCCTTATTGTTCCTGTGGAGTCGGAGAAACCACTCATCATTTTCTACTTGAATGCCCCCATTATGCTGTACAAAGGACTGAGCTACTGGTTGCCATACGCGACTTGATTGCGCCAAACACACACCATTCACTTTTGCTTACGCTTGATGCAAACAGACTGACTATTATTTTGTTAAAAGGATCTGATGATTTAGTTACCATAGAAAATGCTTTTACATTGAGATGTGTTCAAAAAATCATCTAACCTTTCTGTGGTTTATAACTATCTTGTTTGTCTTGTATATATAATGTGATTGTATGCTTCACTTTTTGTTTTGTAGAGCCCCTTGACTAGCGCTGATAGTGGTATTTGGGTCATCTAATTGGAATAAATATGTTTACAATACAATACAATAAAATAACTCATATATGTCCATTTTGAGACTGAATATTTGCAAATCGTGATATTTAAACACTTCTTTAAATCCCAGTAACTGTGATTTGATCGGCTAATGAAACATATTGAAGCCGATTTTAGTCTTACATAGCGCTTAAAGGGTTAACATTATCGTAGCATAGCGGTGTAAAAGTTAACCCATGCCACACTGAGACAGTACACCTGTTATGTATATACGGCTTAAACTATGTTTCAATGGAACTGAAATCAAAAAAAATTATATTGTGGTACATGGTCAGTTAATAATTCAAAATAATTCAATACCCCGACAAATCTATCTTCAAATGATGGAAATCAGAAAGAAGTACTTCAACAGGAGTTAATATTTGTATGCTATGTTTTGACTACGTACGTATTACATGCTGGTCCAAATGAAATGAAATGAAATGAATCGGGCTTTAGGCCACCTTTGTGCACATATAGGCTAAACTGGGCCAGGAGAACCTTCTGAGGATGTTGAGATGATTGAGATGACACTGTCCTCCAGACACAGGATTCGAAATTCGAGCCCTGGCGGTCCGAGGTCCAGCACGCTACCTCTCGGTCACGGAGGCTTCCCACAATACTGAGTTTTACGAGCGGATAGGGAAATGGATGTTTCTTTCAAACCGCCGAGACCGGGACACGAACCCTGAGCTCCAGCGTGAAAGGCAGCGGTGCTAACCACCACGGGAAGTTGGGATGTGTCTATGCGGTGACAATCACTGCCATGTCTATGCTTCTACTAGAAGACCAATGAGCATATGCTGACCCTATCCCATCCAGCGGTGCTAACCACTACTCCAGGGCTCCCGCTGATCCAGAACTGACAACGCTCTACCAATTCAGTGCTGACACCAACCAACTTGATATAAATATAAATCCGTATTTTGTTTATATCAAAACGAGATCAAGTCTCAAGCAATCAGTGAACTAAAAGACTCATTCAAGTTTTAGATTAATTCGGCTGGTCACCAGGCCATAAGTTGTCCACCACCCCCCCCCCCCGGCGGCTAACACCTGTCGCTGAACCAAATGTTGTAGTGCAATGCTGGCGTGATGCTGAGTCAGCGTCGCAGACGGTGGCCCAACATTACCCGACCGTTGGGTCAACGTCTCATGTCGGCATGTTATCACTGTGAATTCCATCAAACACAAGCTGATGTTGGGCAATCGTCGTAGACGGTGGTCCAACCTCAAAGCAGCATTTGGTGTATGTTTTGTTTTGTTAGGTAAGAGGTGAAGCCAGTAGGCCTACCAAATGGTAATGCTGTTTAACCCTTAGGGGTTTTGTCAAGTTAAAACAATTCCAAAAATCCGAGAAAAACTCGGAAGTGGGTGGGTGGGTCAAGCCCCAATTCGGATTTCTTTTTTTGGGGGGAAATAGTGTGTTTTTTGTGTTGTTTTTATCGTTGTACATGTTTCCAAAATAAATAAAAAAAATTGGATAGGCGGGTGGGTGATGTCTGGACAATCCGAGTTTTTCTCGGAGTTTCGGAATTGTTTTAACTTGACAAAACCTCTTATCCCACTAAGGTAATTTATTTAAATTTTTGCCCACTTGAAGTTGTGTCTCGCTACCGCGACCCACAACTTCGAGTGTGTGAAAATTGCTCATATTTGTATAATTTGATACCAACTTTTTCCAAATCTAGGTGTTTAAGCACATTTCATTCCCAATAACTGCGATTTTACCGGTTAACCCTTTAAGTCCCCACGATGCATTAAAGCATCATTTTACAACCAAGGGGTTTTAAAAGGAAAACATCCAGGAAACTTCTACCAATACATGGCCATTTTCCTAAATTTTTCATCCACTTCAAGTCATCTTCTTCCACTACTAGTCGAGAATTGCGATAGCAATTCGCGGCTTGTAGTGGATGGAGATGACAATGGTAAATTCAGGCTTAAAAGAGTTAATATAACATATTAAAAACGACTAGCGCTTTAAGGGTTAATGTTGGCATGGCATTAGTGTTAACCCTTTAACCGCCGGTGTCGCATATAATTGTGTTTTCGTTTTTTATTAGCACATTAGGTACCACATTTTAAATATGTTAAAGATAAAATGTGACATCAACTAGCAAGATTTTTGAAAAGAGTTGACCTTCATTTTGTCAAATGTCAAATCTGAATAATTTTTACTCACTTGAAGTTGTGGATCGCGTCAGCGAGACACAACTTTAAGTGGGTGAAAATTCAAATTGAATAATTTGGCGGTTAAAGGGTTAAACGGAGGCGATGAAGGTGGCCCGCAGTGGGTCAGTGTGTTTATACGATGCTGGTTTGAGGCTGGGCCACCACCTGAGACGTTGGCCCAACATTAAATCAACGTTTTTTTTAAATCTAGTATTGTCACAGAAAACTCATAATTCAAAATTGACGCTTACTCAATGTTGGACCAGCATCCCCGCCGCTGTGCCAGCATTGAGACAGCGTTGATCCGAGTTCTGTGTTTTCTGGCTATTGTGCTTATTCATTGTGTCACTTGAATATGAGGGTCATCCGCGACCAGGTGGTCAGAAGGCCACAGCAGGGTGACCGAGAGGGTCATTCTAAGTTGGAAAAGACAAACCTCCATCTACCATCGTCAAATCAACCTCCATTTGCATCCAATTTCACGGCTTCTCTGATCAGCCAGATTTAAATCACGGTAAGATTTATATATATTAATATGTAAATTATATTTGTATTGACAAATTTCTATGTTTTCAAATATAGTAATGAATCTAGGTTTAAGACAAGGGTCGACCATCATTCATTACATCCGCCTCACCGTCTCGGGGTCTTCAGACGTCATAATCTGGCGTGTCCGCACTGAAATAATTAATACCCACTGGGCATACGACGTTGTTGCGACGTTGAATCAACGTCGCAACAACGTCGTGTGTCCAGTGGGTATATTTATAATGGCCGTGAACCCATAACATCGGTAATAAAATGAAGCAGAAAGAGAGAACCAAGACATTTATGATGATTTCAAATGAAAAAAGACCTTTGGTATCCATGGTTTACACAGAAACATATTTCAGCGTTGTCCGGGTTTATGTACATGACGGCAGATATAATAATGTTTTTTTTTGTAGATTGCAATGCTCTTTACATTTTCCCGTAATCACATTAGCCGTGCCGTGACCAGTTTTTTAGTTCAATTCGCAGCAAATTCTCTAGTGCCTAACCTGAAAATTTCTTTGAAAAATAATACAAAAATGACGCCCTCTAAGAACCCATTAATTTAATCTCAGAATTACCTTGTGATTCTGGGGCCTAGTGCACCACATTACGTCTAACGTGGGACGTTAATTGTCGACGTCAGACGTCGTAACGACCGACACTGAATGTCCCGACACACGTCAGGGGCACAACACAAGGTCGTTACATCGTCTCACTAACGAGCTGCGTTCCCACACGGGGTAATCAAAAACACAATGATTTTAACCTCTTGAGTGCCAGGCCTATTGTGCTCTCCTGTGCCACGCCACATAAGGCCAACACAGGGAGTTTTAGGGGAACCATCTTCCATGTGAATTATCTTTGTCCACAATTGATGGTCCAACACACGGTGACAAATAGACTTGGGTTGGGATTAGACTTTAAAGGGGTACCACCCCAAGGTCATGTCAAGGTCATGTCAAGGTCATTTGAAGGTCAAACAAGCTAAAATATCGAAAAAAAAGATTTGTTATAGTTTTTTGTTGCATAGGTGTGTTCCACAAGGCTGCAGCTGATATATTGTGGCTGGGAATCCTTCCAACACGCATCCTAGGGGGTACAGTGAATATTATGTGGCTTGGAAGGGTAATACCCCATTCTTATACCCCCCGTCCCCTGTTATATCACACACTCTACCAACACTAAAATCAATTAAAAAAATGGTCAATTGGAGCCTTGTGGACTTGAAGTCACAAAGCACCTGAGGCACCCACACCTGGGTACTAAAGGTGACATGGGTTGGGGATGCCCTTTGCTGGGGCTCTACTGCAGGGTCAGGTCAAGGTCATATCAAGGTCATTTCAAGGTCAAACGAGCTATAATATTGAATAAAAACAGTTTCCATGTATTTTCTGGTTATTGGTGGCCATATTGTTTTGGACCTTCAGATGACATTGAAACGTAAAAATAACCATTCCACTGAATTCAGTGTATTCAATTTGGTCGAAAATGAGATATTACACAAGATTCTAGGGCTATTAAAAATTCAAGATGGCCGCGACGGCAACCATCTTGGTTTTGACCTCTAGATGACCTTGAATCGTAAAAATAACCATGCCAATGCAATCAGTGTACTCAAATTAGGCAAAAATGAGGTATTACATAAGATTCTAGGAATATTCTGTCAAAAGTGAAAAATTCATGATGGCCGACAGAAGTCATGAATATATGCAAATAAGCATATCAAGGAGGGAAAAAGTGTATCACGTGATCGCTGTGTGATCATGTGACCAATGCAGTGATCATGTGTCGCTTAACACGGAATCCCCGCGAATTCCCCACCCTCTACTCTGAGGCAGACATAAATGAATTGGGGGCCCTACTCGTGCCGGGGGGGGGGGGGGCTATTGGTAAATACTTGACAAATAACGACTTAAGTCGTCATTGCGGCACAGGGGAGCGACAAATGTATGACGACTTAAGTCGTCATAGTGGCACTCAAGAGGTTAACACGGTATAAAGGTGTATTACCTACCAAGCTAGTAAACAAACTACTAAATAGACACATACTATCTCAGTGACTTAGAATAAACTCAATGGAACATATTCTATCACAATATGAACCGTATGAAGTTAAATAAAGTAAGAAATTGGCCTATACATTATGTTGCTCATTTCTGAGGTAGGTATCAAAACTGTGTTCGCAAGCTACCATAAATCTGTATAATATATTTTAGTATATAAACTTTATCGAACAATGGAATGGGGAAAAATTGTTTATTAAAAATAAACATCAAATTAAACGACTACAAATAAAAAGGGCTTCACTTCAAATGTTGTTAATGTAAACGTGGTTGTAACAGAGAGAAGCCTTAAGACCAAAATAGGTATTAATTTACTTGACAGTCAGTTAACAGGATTAACCAGTGAATATTTATACATCTAATCTAATCTAATTGATCTAATCTACTATGAATATGTATACATGTCTCTAATTGATCAAATCTATTATTACTATTTATACATGTCTCTGATTGATCTAATTTACTATGAATATCTATACATGTCTCTAATTTATCTAATCTACTATTTAAATGTGAACTTTGACTCTTGTATCATTACAAACAAATTACATAATATCTTACAAAATATCAATAACAATCTACTAATTGTTTACACTAATATATTAATGAACTTTGACTCTTGTATCATTACATACAAATTACATAATATTGACAAAATCTATCAATAACATTATTAAACAAGATTATCTGTTGTTGAGGAGGGTATGAAAACAGTCAGAAAAAAATGAACAAAAAACTTGCAGCGGATGGAAGCGGGAGGAGGTGGGATTTTCTTGATAAACATAGAATCTGGTATGTAAATTTATATTTCTTTCAGATTAATTTTTGGTTTGGATCAGCCTCTCAGATTTCATTGCTAAAAGAGACTGTCACAAACAAATCAAGATCCGAACAAACCACGAATTACATAGCTTGGGATTCGCCTAAGATTAATAATCTATTTCGTGTCCGATAAAAAACTCTGTATTATGTTCATTGCTCATTGCTCAAATTTATAAGATATTAATTAAACATTTGCATTTATTTTGCATCAATATTCTAGACTATATCTGTTTGGAAAAAGGTGTCAATTTTCCTCCAATTAGCGTGTTTTTAAAACCCCGTGATAGTATTTCCCCATGTTAGTTTCGGTGACGATGAGCGTGTAGGCTTAAACTTGTTACTACAGCTCAGCGTGCACTGCTAACAGTAACATGACTAACAAACTGACAAAAAGGCACTAACAGAGATACAATTCGAAGCGTTCAGAGTAAATGAAAGTCGTCAAAATTTAAATTATCCTCATTCAACTTGATGGTTAAGAAAGCTACGTTTGAAGCAATCCGTGCAACATAACAGCGGTACCACGATAAATCAAGATCATTAGATAAAGTTTACTAATGAAACATCAACTGTTCTATTTCTATGGAAAAATGTGATTACCATTAACATCATACCTGCGATATAAATACTTTCAGAAGGAAATGAATCAGTATATTCCTGACGCATAATTAGAGGGATAAAGTTCGGCATTAGTAGACGGTGGAAGTGTCAGGATTACGTCACGATCTCTGAATACATTTTACAGCTAACGCCCCAGCAACGTCTACCCCCTAGTAGACGTGACATTTTGGTCGTAGATGGGGAGTAGCGTTGCAAACGCCGCAGTGGTGCACCAGACGTTTTGTCAACGTCTTAGACGGTTAACACGACGTTGGTAATTTACCCTGGACCGATCCACTAACGCCTGTTTGGTGCACTACCCCCCTGGTTTGAGGCTGGGCCACCACCTGAGACGTTGGTTCAACACAAATCCAAAATCTAGTATTGCCACAGAAAACGCATGATTGAAAAATAACGTTTACTCAATGTCAAAATCTGACTCAATTCTGTGAAAATAGCCTTCACCTCCAATGCTTTCACCGAGCTACATAATCAATACGATGAAGTATGGGGGAGGGGGTTTATATAACATTCTTTTCACCGAGTAGCCATTAAAAAGGGTTTCTGGTGACGCCAATGCGTTTTGCAGAATAGATTTCAAATGTTTGTGGTTTTATTTTTCAGCGTTTTCAACCCTTTCGAGCCTGAATTTTCAATTGTCATCTCATCCACCACAATTCTGGACTTGCAGTGGATGAGGATGATTTGATGTGGTTTAAAATTTAAGAAAAGTACCATGTAATGGTAACCAGTTTCACAGAAATTTTCGTTCTAAGACCCCTAGTTGTAGGAAAATTAGGTCCGTTTTTCTGAGATGTAAAATGATGCTTTAATGCATCGTGAGGACCTAAAGTGTTAAGGGTCGATGTATATGACTGCAGTGTTACCACTAATAGTAGTCAACATTGTCAACCGGTCACGCCCCCGGTTGACAAGCTGCCTATTGAAAAAACAGGCGAGGCACCAGTGTGATGTCTGCACACCCTCATCTGACTGTCTAGTGGTGTACAATCAATTTGTGACGCTGAAAAAATGTATGGCCGCCGCCGTTAATAAGTTTTTAAGGTCTCGTCAGGAAAATATAAACTAATGAAAATTCGAATCGAGCTGGTATGAACAGTATAAACGGCGGCCATTTTGTTTGAATTTCTGGAGTCTATAAACAACATCCAGCTCCCCATCTGGAAACGAAGTGCCAGACAGGTGCCCCGTCTACACTAATAGTAATATGTTTATGTACATTACAATGGTCGTTTTTTCTGCAAAGACTGTCCCCACACTGAAAGAATTAATATATTATAATGCCCGTGTCACTATGACATAGGTATTCAAATGAAGCAGAAATAGTTAACTAAGACATTTATGATGATTTCAAATGAGAAAAGCCCTGTGGTATATAATTATGGTTTACACATCAACATATTTAGGCGTTGTAAGGGTTTATGACGACAGAGATACTACTGATAGTAATATGTTTTTGCAGATTGCTATGCTCTTTACATTTTCCCGGAATCACATTAGCCGTTCCGTGGCCAGTTTTTTTCGTTGGATCCTCACGAGCATGCTTACAAACTTGTATTTTTACGGTTAAAAGCCTTATAATTATATAAGACTTATATGTAAGACTGATATATATTCCGATTTTATAGATTAAAATTTAATTGATATATCGCATCTTGACCTCAATAACGGACCAATGACCTTGGCTTAAACATAATTTATTTTCCAAGGATTACAAACAACACTTGGTGCCACAAGTTCTTCTCCTTCACAATAAAAGTAAAGTTACAATGATAGTAATACTACTAATAATAATACTAATACTAATAATAAAATAAAATTATATATATATATAGCACATTAATGATAAGGATAATATAAATACACAAAGTTAACATGAGATGGTGGTGTCATTTATAAAAAACAAGCATTCGAATAAAATAATTCAAAATATATTTAAACAAATCTACCTGATGCTAACAAGAAATCTTAAATCAATTTAAATATAGTGAGGTTATCAGACAAAATTAAAACATTTGAGCCGAGCTGTAACATTTTTTCAAGATTTTTTTGAGATCCGAATGAATCATCAGGTAAAATTCGATGCAATGAGTCCGTGTTTGACGAGGGACAGCATAGGCTGGGCAATGGAACAATAAAAGTGCAACATATAATCAACAAAATCATACTGGAAACGTTGAAAATTTAAGGCGCTTAGCCCAAGTCTTATACGTGTGTGATTGCCTGCTGGTTTGCCGATAAAACCAGAGTACAAATGAGGAAAAAATGGGGTAGTTCGTGTATTTTGTTTTTTGAGATTCAGTTTAAAATGTTATAGACTAGGGGTACTGCGTAATGCAGGATTCATGGCATTCCACAATCGTAGTGTCAAAAATAGAAACCCAAGTTTCAGCGCATAATTGGTATAGAACCATCTCCTGTTCTACGCATAGTATAATTAGTCCAGGCAATAAATATTTTTTAATGGACAAAAATGTTAACAACGGTTTTTCAACGGAATTTGACTCAGTGGGGCCATGTAAAAACACTCATAAAACCCCACCCGAATCCTCCTTGAGGAAAGCCTCGTTTTCGGGTAAAATCCAAAATGGCCGCCATTAAACCAGTAATTTGTGTATTTTTTTTAATAAATCGCTATAATTTGAAAACTAAACAACGAACAGCCACACATAATATGTCTTCTCACACTGATTTTTTTAAAGGATTTTATTTGTTCACATTTAAAATTCCTAAAAGGTCAAACTGAGGTCATTTTCAAGGTCAAGGTCAAATTAGGCCTAAAAATGTGAATAATTTATATATATTTTTTATTAAATCGCTATCGTTTCAGAACTAAGCATCGTAGAGCCACATACAATCTGTTTTTTCGCAATATTTTTTTAATGGATTCTATTTGATTACATTTCGAATTTGGAAGAGGTCAAGCTGAGGTCATTTTCAAGGTCAAGGTCTTATAAATGTGAAAAATTTGCATTTTTTAGGTGCACAAATGCCAAAATATTTAATCGACAAAAATGTTAACAAATGTTTCTCAACATAATTTGACTCTGTTGAAGTATTTAAAACAACACATAAAACCCCATCCAAATCCTCCTTGGGAAAGCCTCGTTCTCGAGTAAAATCCAAAATGGCCGCCATTATTAAACCAGTAATTTATATATATATATATATTTTTAAATCGCTTTTATTTCAGAACTAAGCATCGTAAAACCACATATATGTTTTTTTCACACTATGTTTAAGGGCTTTTATTTGTTCACATTTAAAATTCATGAAAGGTCAAACTGAGGCCATTTTCAAGGTCAAGGTCAAATTAATCCTCAAAATGTGAATAATTTATATATATTTTTTAATAAATTGCTATCGTTTCAGAACTAAACATCGTAGAGCCACATATAATATGTTTTTTCGCAATATCTTTTTCAAATGATTCTATTTGTTTTCATTTTGAATTTTTCAGAGGTCAAACTGAGGTCATTTTCAAGGTCAATGTTTAAAAAAATGTGAAAAATTTGCATTTTTTATGTGCACAAATGCCAAAATATTTAATTGACACAAATGTTAACAAATGCTTCGCAACATAATTTGACTCGGTTGAAGTATTTAAAACAACACATTAAACCCCATCCGAATCCTCCTTGGGGAAAGCCTCGTTTTCGAGTAAAATCCAAAATGGCCGCCATTATTGAACCAGTAATTTATATATATTTTTTTTAAATCAATATCATTTCAGAACTAAGCATCGTAGAACCACATATAATATGTTTTTTTTCACACTATTTTTTAAAGGAATTCTATTTGTTTACATTTCAAATTTCTAAGATGTCAAACTGAGGCCATTTTCAAGGTCAAATTAGTCCTAAAAATTTGAACAATTAGCATTTTTAGGTGCCAAATGCCAAAATATTTAATTTACAAAAATGTAAACAAATGTTTTTCAACATAATTTTACTCATTGGTGCTATGTAAAACAACACGTAAAAATCCTACCCAAATCAACCTCGGGGAGAGCTACGTTTTTGGGTAAAATCTAAAATGGCCGTCATTATGCCAGTTGTTTATGCATTTTTTAAATCTTTTTAGAACTACACATAGTAGAGCCACATATACTATGTATTTTCGCACTATTTTTTTCTGGGATTCTACTTGTTCACATCTCAAATTCCTATGAAGTCAAACTGAGGTCATTTTTAAGGTCAAGGTCAAATTAGACCTAAAATATAAATAATTCACATTTTTAGGTCATCAAATGTAGAGATATTTAATGGACAAAATGTTAACAAATGCTTTTCAACATAATTTGACTAGGTGTGGCTATGTAAAATCACACTTAAAACTTCACCCGAATCCAAAATGTCCCCATTTCAACAAGTAATTAAGCAAAATCTATATAATTTGATCAGTCAGTCAATGATACAGCATTGGATTACGTTGGATTGCATTACACTGCTTTAGTACTAAAGACGAAGCACATAATCGCAGAATGGGAAATTATGTTGGTGAGTCAGTCTCAGTATCTGCAGAATTGAGCCTTGTCATGAGTATAAAGCATTTCTGGCGAATTCGTCCAATGAACAGGCGTTAATAAACCTTTTTGGTGAATACATGGCCAATGTAGACATTACCGTCCAGCATGCAGAAGGTGATTAAGATTATAAGATATGTACCGTGGCCTGCAGGTCAGCACAAACAGGTGTTATCGCAGACTATACAGATATTTTTCAGTCAAGTTTGGCTATCATGCTCAGGGCGGTTTCAGACATTGCCTATCGCGGGTTGAAGCTGAGCCTGCAATATGTAGTTAAGAAATCAAAAACTAGTCTGATGATGAATGTATTCAACAATCAGACATACTTCTCAACCTGAACTCAGAAAGGAAAACACTGGCATGGCCTTGACTACTAATTTGTACTGTCAATAGAATTGGCGACAAAATGCTCCCTTGTGGAACACCTTTCCCCTGCAACTTATGTGAAGTGTAAGTGTTATCTCATCTGCCTTCAAATAGTACCCCTCAGACATAAACGTGTTTTATACTTCCAGGTGGTGTCATAGGCTTGTTCTGGATCAAAACATATTCCCACCATGTGTTGATGTTTTACAAAACCTTAACGGATATGCACATCTAACCTAACCAAATGATCTGTATGTGTTTTAACATTTAAAAAACCAAGCAATGTGTGGAGTGTAGATTTGCTTATGCTCGACTTGTTCTCACTTGCATATATGTTGCCTCCACATTGACTTCTTCTCGTCTATTATCATACAGGTCGCGAAAATATTTAAAATGGCACAATAAGTGGACTGGACTGAAAAAAAGGGCACAATAAGTACCTAGGCTAGAAAATGACACAATAAGGGGACTGGACTACATCGAGGGGGTGGGGGCACGTGGCCCACTGGTCCGCCGCCTAATTATACTACACAAGCGCTCGTTGGTGATTGGTTTATTGCTGTTCCTGCGTCGCAACTCAACTGGTCCAGCAAACATGTTACGGGAAACGTTACAGGCTCCTGAAGGAGCGAACACATTGGCGGCATCAGGTTGTCTAGATTTATTGAACAAAATCCTTTTGGCTTTATATTCCCAATATTTTAAACGAGTAAAAAAAAGTAAAAAAAACGATTCTATTCGTTTTTTCATTCTATTCACTCGACAAGTTCAAATTCGATATATGTCATCGTCTAAAATGACATAGAATAAGATTTGTAAGGTCCGTGATGCCTAGAATGAAATAATGATATCAGAAATAGCTGATGTGCCTCACGATTAGCCAGAAGGGACATATTGCAATATACTTTTACTTCGCGTGGAATTAATTTTCGCGCCCTTCGCACAAGGACCCTGAGCGCGAAATCATATTCTCAGCAAAATACTGTTCACCACATATTGTTTCGTGAACTTTGGGACTGGGTTTTAAAGGGTGTGACTACCGCTGTGCAGTCGACTGTGGTTATGTAATCTATTTGTGTTATTGTCACGTTAACCTGTGAAAGTAAGTCCTAGGATTTATATTTAAATGACTGAATGGCAACGACTGAATGACAACATATGAAATAGATTTTTATTGTGACAAAAAACATAAATTGATACCAATATTTTTATTTTATCCCCGTTGTATTCTAAACCTTCTACAAAATCCTTGATAATACAGTACGCTTTCTGTGTGATTTATTTGATGACTGCTATTAACCAGCGGGCATTAAGGGGTTTAATGATAGATGTCTTGATGTCAACGTTGATCTTTTCTATGTCAAGTTGAGGGGTGGTGACCCAGCAAACACGAGACGTTGATCCAGTGCTGGCGTGATACTGGTCCAGCGTCGAAGATAGTGGGCCAGCATTTCCCCAACACTGGATAAACACCTTGTGTTCACTAGTGACAGACTCAATGTTGCTAGGAGACCTGTGGATGCGTTTTTTGGCATGCGTTTTTCTAAGGATTTGAGCTAAGTGACACTATAGTTGCCCTCAGATCTAAGCAAACATTACACATATAAGTGCACATATATAGCTATTTTTAAATGCCCACAATCAAACAGATACGATGAGCATTTATAAAATTAAATAAAGCGAAAAATATAATACTAATAATACTAATAATACTAATAATACTAATAATACTAATAATACTAATAATACTAATAATACTAATAATACCAATAATACTTATACTAATGATAATAATAATAATAAGGGTAATAATTAATTAAATTGATAACCTGGTGGATTGATAGGGTTGATGAGCAGCGCGTGTCCAGTGCATTTGCCTGAATGGTCGGTCACCCCCCTCCCTCCAGTTAATTGATGACCATAGCATTATGTTTACTTACGACGTTGCATTATAGTGATTACTAGTCAAGAAGGGTGATGACAATTACATGTCTCCAAGCCATATTACATATTACAGTTGATTTTTAAGTAAAAATTTATTTTGTTCAAAAGGCCGCTGGTGACCATCTTGGATTTTTGTGATTTTCGGCCAAACGCGAAATGCATCTTTTGAAATAAAAATTGGTGACCTCCATAAATCATTTTTCCACCTAAATGCATAAAAAAATCTGGTCCACTGGGAGACCACTGGATGAAATAAGTGAATACTTGCTTTTCACTTAGGATCGATGGTGGCCATTTTAAATCTTGCGCTCTACGAAATTTTTGACAAATATATTACTTGCCAAAAGTTGGTCACGGAATCATGGTTTTGAAACCAGCTATTATATGATTTTTAGTAGTTTGACCTTTGTGCGCCCTTTTGAACTAAATTTGGACACTTCCACCCCCTGCACACCTTAGGACTTTTGATTTGTTGCTTGTCATACTTCTAACAAACTTTCCTAAAATTTTCAGCTTGTTACGAATTTGTTCCAGATAGGCTAACTTTCCTGGACTATATTATCTATGTCGTCGGTCCCAATATAGTTCCGGCTTAGAGCTGCACCGGGAACTGTATAATGACCGAAGTAACCACCTTTCTCGAAGTAAAACTTTAAAACCATAAAATTAATATCCTAACCAGTGTAGGTGGGCTATACATAGTTTTCTTCGAAATCAAGTAACCCACAAAACAGTCAACTTATACCATGAAATAAAAGTAGCAACTATCTCAGGTTGTAATTTTTGGCATTTGTGCAACAAATTTGATCATTTTTTAGGTCTAATTTGACCATAATCTTGAAAATGACATCAGCTTGACCTCATAGGAATTAAAATTTGAAAAAATAAAATCCCAGATTTTTGTGCGAAAAGACATAGCATATGTAATACTATGTTGATTAGTTTAAAATTATATGAATATTGATAAATTACTGGTCGAGCTGGGGGCCATTTTGGATTTTACCCAAAAATGAGGTTTACCTCAATGAGGATTCGGGTGGAGTTTAATGTGTGTTTTTACATAGCCACACCGAGGCTAATTATGTTAAAGTTAACATTTTTGTCTATTAAATATTTCAGCATTCGTCCACTTCAGAAATGAAAATTATTCATATTTTTAGGCTTAATCTGATCTGGGAAATTACCTCAGCTTGACCTTTTCTAAATTTGAAATGTAAACAAATAGAATTCCTAAAAAATAGTGTGAAAAGACATATTATATGTGACTACGATGTTTAGTTCGTAAATGATAGTGATTTTTTTAAATACATACATTACTGCTTTAATGGCGGCCATTTTGGATATTTCGGCATTTGAGAGCCTAAAAATGCGAATTATTTATATTTTAGGTTTAATTTGACCTTGACCTTGAAAATGAACTCAGTTTGACCTCTGAGGAATTTGAAATGTGAAAAAATAGAATCCCCGAAAAAACGTAGTGCGAAAAGACATATTATATACGGCTCTACGATGTTTAGTTCTGATATGATAGCGATTTTAAAAATATATATAAATTACTGGTTTATTGGCGGCCATTTTGGATTTTACACGAAAACGGGGCTTTCCCCAAGGAGGATTCGGGTGGGGTTTTATTTGTTGTTTTAAATAGTTCGACCGAGTCAAATTGTGTTGAAAAGCATTTTTTAACATTTGTGTCATTTAAATACTTTGGCATTGTGCACTTAAAAAAGGAAATTATTCACATTTTTTAGGTCTAATTTGACCTTGACCTTGAAAATGACCTCACTTTCACCACTTATGAATTTTAATTGTGAACAATTAGAAGCCCTTAAAAAATTAGTGCGAAAAGATATATTATATGTGGCTCTAACAATAGGTCGCTACTGTGTGTTTATACTTGTCACTGCCGGATCTAAGAACTATTTTCTGGTCTCCATTTCCCTTGATAGGGCACCCTTTTTTTGATGTAGTGATTGAGGCCACTGAGTTTGATCACTGGCCTCAAACAGCCGTCCTTCTTCTGAACGCCCTTTGCCAACAAAATTTGAGGAACTTTTTTTCTCGTTTTTTTCTGTTTTTGGACTGGACGTGAGGCCGACTAGAATTCGGTCTATGGCCCCGAACAGCCTCGCAAGCAAGACATCTGGTCCCTCTCTAACCTCTGGTGCCGCGGAAAGGTTGGCTGCTACTGTCTTGTCTGCTGTTGCTGCAGATATGAATGTATTGTAATCAACGTATTTAATTCAATTATCGACTTATGATTTCATAACATAATAAT
This sequence comes from Flabesymbios commensalis, assembly GCA_964017125.1. NCBI lineage: Eukaryota > Metazoa > Annelida > Polychaeta > Terebellida > Flabelligeridae > Flabesymbios > Flabesymbios commensalis. Next base: position 372,174 of record OZ024908.1, read on the forward strand.
TGACTGTACTCGCTGCCCAAATGGAATGACAAATCATGTTGACATTGGGTAATGATGAAACCCGAAAGCAAGCCAATTGCCGAAAGCAAGATCCCCGCACCGAAAGCAAGCTTATACAGGCAGAGTTCAAAAGTGAAACATTATTTTTATATTGATTTATCATGCGCATATATCGTTAGTAAAGAATGTATATTGAAATATATATTTAGATCGTTATTTTGTAAAAAAAACATATATTAACTATTAACTATCCCCGCACCGAAAGCAAGCCTATATAGGCAAAATTCAGGTGATAAGCATAATATTTCTGAGGATTTAAAACGACTGAGTTATTGTAGGAAATATAATGTATAAATGAGAAATAATTTTATCAATTATTTTACAAAACGTAGTATTGTATTACATGTATTAAATAATAGCGGCGACGAAAGCAAGATCCCCGCACTGACAGCAAGCCTTTAATGGTAGAACTCGGAAGTACCATTCGAATTATTTTTCTATATATAAGAAATTACTACAAAGCATTGATAATAACATGTTTATCAAAATTTTATATTGCAGACAACGATAACAAGATCCTTCCCCTGAGAGCAAACATATATAAGTTATATATAACATGTACTTAACTGAGTGCACTGGGCGACGAAAGCAAGATCCTACTACAGAAAGCAAGCGTGTGACATGTGTAACACCTGGCGACAAAAGCAAGATCACCCCCTCCCCCCCTCCAAAGTTAATGCTTGTAAAAGAATAAAATATTTTATCAATTGTAATTACACATAGGCTATTATGCAAGTGTTGTTATTTAAAATTACTAGAACCAAAGAGCAAAAATAGCTTTATAAAACCTATGCAATGCCAATGATAATACTTTGATTCAGTTTTAACGACAATTGAAAAACCCTGCATATTAACCCTTGAACGGCCAAGTTATTTAATTGGAATTTTCACCTACTTGTAGTAGTGTCCCGCTGATTTTCAAATCTTCTGATTGATAGATATATATCGTTATATATTAAACATGCTTAACATCTGCTAATTAATGTACAGAGCCTACAGAGCGACGAAAGCAAGATCCTAGCCTTCCGTTGAAAGCAAGCAAGTGGTGTGGGTAGGCTTCAGGGCGACCAAAGCAAGATCCCCTCCCCCCCCCCCCCCCCCGGAAGAAAAGCTTCCAAACGAAACAAATGTTTTATTGTAATTTCAGATAGTATGTCATGTGTTATAATTTGCAACTCATGTGAAAAAGGTTCAGGTTGAGGATAGGCCTACTACTAACAAAATAACTGTATACGACTCACCAACCCCCACCCCACCCCCCACTTTTATACAAGCCAAAGAAACATAAATTGATGTAAAATTTACCAATCAGGTACAAATACTATACTCTTGTCAGCTGAAACTGTCATTATACGGCCTAATACCCAACGCGCCTTGCCGTTTATTATTGATCTTTCAGGCTATTATTTATAATCTTACAATCTTATAAATAATATTTGTTCGTTTTTTTTATAAAACGAAATATCTTTTTTTTCGCAACCATAGGATCAAGCAGGTGGATACTGTGATATGACACTTCTTTGTTAGTTTTTAGTTATCACGGGTATAATATCACCTATATGGCACCTCTTTGTTATTTGTTCGCGGCTAAAACGCCTAACAGTTATCACGGTTATAACATCACCTACACTTCTTTGTTATTTTTTCGCGGCTTCTCCTGACATGCTGCTCCTGCTAATGATATGCTCCACCTATATCCCGTGACTAACACGCGTAACGGTTATCACGGTTACAATAATGTATAGGCCTACTACTACTAATATTATTTATTATTATTATAATAATTTGGCCAAGTCAAAGTCAATGACAATAATCATTAAAAACACTTTTCTCTTCGCTATGAGTATGCTACTCGTACCAAAATAAAAGGTGTTTTTCGCATTTTTTTCTATATACAATACGAAGCTTATTAATGTTAAATGATTGACCACCCAACTTGACCCACGAATAAATGGGCATGAAGATATTTTATTCTGGTACGACGCTCTGCTACATTGAACGTCCAGTCAAAGTCACTCAATGAGAATGCTACTGGTACGAGAGTTTTCCTTTATTTTTTAAATATCCAATACACTATAGGACAGCATAATCATGATAATAGGAATAAAGTTGTACGAAGTCCTGCTATGTTAAATGACCACCCAATAATAAGTGCTTGCAGTCAATGGACTGATTTGTCTTTTTTCATTTACATCCATTTCATACACTTGAGCTGCGTTTTTTATATAATAATAATTAAACAGTATACATTAACCCTTACAGCGCGGGGATCGTAGAGGTCAGATTATGACAACTAAAGTCGATCCCCGCACTGTAAGAGTAACAATATTTGTAATGACCGTAGACCCATAACATCTAGGTATTCAAATGAATCGGAAAGAGCTAACTGAGAGAGTTATGATGATTTCAAATTGAAACAACCCCATTTGGTTGCGATGTAATTCAGCGCTTTAAGGGTTGAAAGAGTATGCATGTTAAAAAGTAGGAGTGCAGATATAGAAATTTGTTATACTTGTTTATTTTTCTTTGTGTGTTAGTATACTATATGTATAATAGATTATTCGTGTTAGTGCTAGTCGCGATTAAACCTCCTGGGTTGAGAAAGGTGCGATCAGTCATAACACTTAGTGTTATTACGTCATCAAAGTGACACACCCCTCATTCAAATGGTATCACAACACTGTAATCGCTCAATTAGTCACAAAGTGATGGTAGCGACTGTTTGACGTGTTTGTCACGCGTAAATGCTTGGCGCATATCATGCATGAGTTGCCAAAAAATAGATATTGCTTGTCACAAACGCAAGTATTTGACGGTCTCAGATGACGATAGTATATATGGCCTATAATAAAATATACACCAAGTTTCTCAGTAGGCCTTATCTTAATAGTAGGCTATATTTAATATATATATTTTTATTGCCGTATTTTCATTGTGTTTGTTTGTAGTGGGGGGATTTTGTATTCCTGTAGTTTAAAAAATAACAATGATTTTTTATGAGCAACTTTAACTTGGATTTGGCTTATGTCACGGTAAATCACAACACGTGTCATAATAGCCTATGGGTTAATTCCAATATATAAAACATTTATTTCTTTTATAAGCTTCAACTTCAGAGAATCAGATGGAGGTGGGAGGGGGTGTTCTTGCTTTCGTCGTCCACGCATACGAACGCCACTATCTTGCTTTCGGTGACGGGTTAAGATCTTGGTTTCGTCACCCAGCCCCAGGTGTTGTAACATGCCACTCGCTTGTTTACTGTAGTAGGATCTTGCTTTCCTTCGTCGCCCAATGTTATATACAACTTATACGCTTGTTTTCAGGGGAAGGATCTTGCTTTCGTTTTCTGAAATATTTAATAAACATGTGATTATCGTAATCAATGCTATGCTGATAAATATGAAAAATAATTTTATAATGTTACTTTCCGAATTCTACCGATTGATAAAAATGCTGTCGATGGGGGATCGATCTTGCTTTCGTCGATGATAGTATTTAAAACAAAACCACATTTTGCCAAATAATCGAATAATTATTTACCACATAATTTCAGTTGTTGTAAATCCTCAGAGATATTATGATTAACTACTGAATTCTGCCTGTATAGGTTGGCTTATGGTGTGATGGAGAGCCCCTCGCCCGAAAGTACCTGTAAGTGACCGTCGGAGTCTCTAGTGTGGGGTCACAATGGCTGACGAGGGAATCTGCCCAATCTTCACCATTTCAACTCAAACTTTCTTCCCCGTCGAGTCGACGGTTCCAAACAAATCATAAAACTCTTTCTCCACTTGTCATGTTTATTCGTTTGACATTTGGCAACAACAAAGCACAACCTCCGCGCACGGCACATCCTATCTGACTTAGCGAGAGCGAACTACGGCACGTCCGTAGTCGCCGAGTGTAACGCCTGAAGTGCGGGAAAAAGTACCAAAGCCGCACGGCTGCAATTGTGTGCACCCGTCACCAAGGTACGGAAACGAGGCGGTCGTCCACAGCCTCCCGCGTCCGAGAAGCCGGGGATAACTGCCACCTTAACTAAACGAAGTCAGGATCCTACATTACCCCCGGGTGAGGTGATAACGTGGGACCCAGCTGACGTGTAGGAGACTGCTTCGTGCAAGTAGCAGGGTTGTAAAAATATGTAACCTCTTATAACTAAGCATAGTTTTAAAAATATAGCGAGTGTGGTTACAGCGTGGGTGGTTGAAATCGCAGCATTATACATGAATTGTCCCATCCTCTTAACACCACCTGTCCTTTATGTATGTATTCATTTGCTGCAAGCTGCAATCAACCCATTCATTTAATTAACATAAATTTCACGTCGGGGTCACCAGTATGGTGTGATGGAGAGCCCCTTGCGCTGAAAGTACCTGTAAGTGACCGTCGGAGTCTCTAGTGTGGGGTCACAATGGCTGACGAGGGAATCTGCCCAATCTTCACCATTTCAACTCAAACTTCCTTCCCCGTCGAGTCGACGGTTCCAAACAAATCATAAAACTCTTTCTCCACTTGTCATGTTTATTCGTTTGACATTTGGCAACAACAAAGCACAACCTCCGCGCACGGCACGTCCTATCTGACTTAGCGAGAGCGAGCTACGGCACGTCCGTAGTCGCCGAGTGTAACGCCTGAAGTGCGGGAAAAAGTACCAAAGCCGCACGGCTGCAATTGTGTGCACCTGTCACCAAGGTACGGAAACGAGGCGGTCGTCCACAGCCTCCCGCGTCCAAGAAGCCGGGGATAACTGCCACCTTAACTGAACGAAGTCAGGATCCTACAGGCTTTCGGTCGGGATCTTGCTTTCGTCACCCAGCCCCAGGTGTTGTTTACACATGCCACTGGCTTGCTCACTGTACGTAGTAGCTAGAATCTTGCTTTCGTGGCCGATAATAGTTATTATACTTTATATTTTATATACTTTATATTTTTATGTACACACAATAAATCAATAGAAAAATAAGAAATATTAGCCTGTGATTATCACCTGAATTCTTCCTGTATAGCTTAGGCTATAGGCTTGCCGGTAATAGTTGTTATACTTTTTTTCCGGTAAATACTGATCTAAATATATATTTGAATATACATTATTTACTAACGATATATGCCCATGATAAATCAATATAAAAGTGAGGTTTAAGTTTTAAACTCTGCCTACAAACGCTTGTTTTTCGTGCGGGGATCTTGCTTTCGCTTGCTTTCGGCAATTGGCTTGCTTTCGGGTTTCATCATTACCGTTGACATTGCAGCTATCTTACCTTTTACCTCTAGATGGCCTCGAAACATGGATGTAGCCATCACAACGTATTTAGTGTACATACATTATTCGAAAACGAAGTATTATATTAGATTCTAGGGTCACTATGTAAAAAGTTTTAAACTCAAGATGGCTGCTGGCCATTTTTAGAATTTAGAATGGGAATAAAAAAAACATTCATATCATAAATTTATATGTACATTATGCTTTTCGACATTTATGCCTATTTGGTTGTTTTTACAAAAAAAGTGATGAATCAACATGCCATTCCGCCCCAGCCTCCTTCTCAGGACCAGACAAGCACAGCTAGTTGGCCCTGCTACAGAGCTTCCAGAATCTCTCCTGCAATTGCTGCGTTCCGATAGGGCGTACAAAGCAACAGTCTGGTAACCCACACCTGACCATGAAAACTATCTCAAATTCAAGGTTTCGTTATGCCTATGAGAGACACGCTTAAATAATTATGTTTGTCATTATGTTTGTCATTATATTCCTAGTGTTATAACGACCTGTTGTGTATTATAGTTGGTCCAACCTATACAATGTCGGCCCAGCATAAAAGCAACATTTGATCTGCGTCTTTTATTTGTGTTATTGTAAACTTGTTTTTGTGTAATACAAAGACACCAGCAGCAATGGGCACTTTCTTTGTTTAATGTTGAAACAGCATCTCGGATTGTGGATTACCATGAACCCAGCGCTGGATCATCGTTCTTCCTGGTGTGCAGTCTCAGTCAACACGATACACTGACCCAATTTCGGTTCAACGGAGGTCCATAGTTTGCGACACAGGCCCAACATTAAGAAAACATTAGGCTGGTGTAGATGCTGTGTTTACGCTGTAGCTTTGACAAATAAGGATTGATAACCGTCTACGACGCTGACCCAACATAAAATCTACAATGACCATTAAGGCTAAAGTGTTTTCTGGGTTATATAATACAACTATACTAGGATAGTCAATACACATGATACATGTACGGATGTAGGCCTATATCTCACCAGTCCATACTGACAGGAATAAAAAAATATTTAATTTTTTATATGATAAAATATAAAGGAAAATGATATTTTTGTTCAGAAGTAGCCTAATCAACTATTGCAAACATTATTCTCAAATTGAAAACAAAGTAAAGTCAGAAAAACATGTTAAATTTAGATTTTTTAATGTTCAAACAAACCCCACACTTGGGGTTAGTTCGAACATGGGATGGGGTGTGTTTGAACAGTGTTTAGATGTACCAGATGTTTTGTGGGGTTAATCTGAACAGTCGAACTAGTATATTTTATTTTTCTTTGTTCGAACAAAGCCCACAGGGGCGCATTTTGAAAAATTGTATATTTAGAACTAACATCATAGATGGCAACCTAACATGTATAAAGGATTGTTAACTTTAATCACGGCACTACAGACAGACAGACAGACAGATATTTTATTGACAGAAAGTCATTACAGACTTATTTGTCATAGAAATGAAAGAGATATATATACATCTATATGCAAGATTGTTAATTTGACAAAAATCATATTACAATATACTTGGTATGACATAGATCTTAACTAAAATCATGTTAAGTGGCATTGCCTCAATACCATATAATACCGTATATGTAGCCATCTGACCATGCAAGCACAGTCGCTATGAGCTCTGAGATTCCTTGATATTGACCAGTGGTGCAAAATTAACAACGTAATAACAGTAATAAGTACGGATAATAAGTATTTGTGCCATTCACACAGGACATGGCCCTCTCACAAAAACATTACAGCTTATTTTAATTCACTATTCATACCATTTCAATCACAACCTAGCTAGTACCACATACTCTGGAGTTACAATCGAAGAAAAACATTCCCGACCTCATAGAGAAAATCAGTTGACTTTGAAATCCTTCATAAGGCTCCACCTCATCTAATAGCAAAGGCGACGGAAACGTCCTCCTTAACGGCTCTAAAAAGCCAATTAAAGAATCCGAGAGCAACAGCCGCAATGATATGTGGAAATACCCAAGTCAGATCACGGAAGCATGATAATATGGATAATATAGCGACAGGTGACTTCTGATTGTTCTAGACAAAAATATGACGTTATAACAATAATATTAATGTCACATAATCATGATAAGTTATTTATATCAGTCACGCAAGACACGACACTCATTCAACATATTTCAGTTTGAATGAATTTACATTTATTATACTCAATATGCTTAGCCCTTAATTTGTTTAAAACAATCAAAGATAAATTGCGCTAGTGACTTCACCACTGTTATGTCTCTAGATCATAATTCGTAGAAACATATCATTAGTCGGCTAAATATTGATAATTGCGGCTACAAAATTAAACATTATTCATAGTGTTACAGTGGAGATAATGTATTTTGTCATCAATTTTGTTTAATTCACACCTTGTGCATATTCGCTGATTTATTGGAGTGATTAGATTATTGTATCGTTCTCTCTATATATTTAGAAAATGTGAGCTCATTCGATATCTCGCCATTGCTGTTATGAGGTGGTGACCCCCTTATGTGTAAAATATATGGTTCAACACACAAATATTTTTTTACTAATGTGTGCAGCTTAAGCAAATTCTCAATAATCTTAATTTATTTGTATCCCCAATATTCTGCGATGACCAAGTTTGATCATGTCCTGTTTGTTCGAAGACAGATCGAATACGGGAACATCAATTCGTGAAGCCAATGCCATCTAGCTCTAGTACCATATTGTGGGCATGTCTAACTAAATGGCTATGAGATTCAAAATTTTAGAATTCCACACCAATATTTTACAGTTTTTATGTGCTGCCGGATGATCACTGTGATTTGTCCCGTGTCACCATATACCGCAGGTGTATGTGTTTGCTTTCTAACGCAAAGTGTGGATTTAATAAATCGTTAACACCATCGCCTGTATACCATATATCGCTTCTATATACTAGTATGGGCAATATTTGACAATCAAATACCTTGGATCGCAATAGTTGGTGACAATTTACCGACAACAGGACGGGACTCTTTATGTAGAGAAAAAATGCCTTCCGAGCTCGGGAAGTAAGATGAAAAAAGTTTATTTTCACACATTATTAGCGGACTTGTACTATGAACCACACCCAGGTATTTTCGGGATACTGAGAGGGTCATTAGGGATCTGTTTCGTCTGTTGGATGCTGTTACGGTATTGTACGGAAGCACTAGTCTACAGCAATCATCCAAGGACAGCTGCAGCCTCCTCGTATCTGGCCATAATCTTCGGGCGGATTGCCAGTTGCGTACCCTGGTTCCTCTGCTCAACAGCGGAGCCAATGCAGCAGCCACAACAGTGCTGGACCTGATGTAGGCTGTGGTAGCCTTAAATAACCGGCAATAGCGTGTTTGACATTAGGTCTATCACGTGGGATGAAAGGAGTTACCCAGAGGTAGTTATCCTACCTATTGTTACTCTGGGGACTATCCGACCCGAGGATAGCGGAGCTGCGCGAAATGCCACAGAGTTTCAGTATTAAATTGCATAGCGAAACTTAAGTCTCCGGTCGTCTGGGCATGTCTGGGGGTAGATCCCCTAGACATGCCCAGAACCCCTTATCGGGCGAGCGAAGGAAAACACTCTCAATAACCCACCAGGCCCTATCACCCCCACCCTCACATCAGCATCTGTACATCATTCATCATTTATCTAGTTTTTATCGTATTACAATGTCACTTAAAAGACCATTTGTGCCAAAAAGTGACATAAAGCAATGATTTATTACTACTACTACTACCCAGGTATTTATATTGTTCAGCTTTTTCTATAATGTTATCACAACAGTGGGAGCTTCCACATACTGTTGTGTAACGCTCAATAAAGATAACAAATTTTGTTTTAGGAATGCTTACTATGATATGCAATAGGGAAGCATATGAATACAGGGCAGTAATCTGTTTTTGTAATCCCTCAGCAAAAAAGGTAGTCTTCAAATAACAGATATACACCATTAGTAAGGTGTCCACAAAGATACCTTGATATTGATCAAATGATGTGGATATGTCTTGTGAAAATTCCGTGAATAGTTTGGGAATGAGCATACCTCCTTGTAGAAGCCCGAATTCGCTTTTTAATATGTCACTGATACACGAGTCCTATTTTACATGGCACTCTACTTTGGAAAACATGTTTTTTTACATTTTGTAAATTGCCGTCTATTCCCCTGCTCAATAATTTATAATATCATTCTGTTCTATCAACATAGTCAAATGCTTTTGTAAAATACAAAGCATGTATACAGGGGTTTAGAAAGACACCTTCGTCTATCTATGATGGCACACGGTATAAATATATTGTCCGTAGGGATCACTAGCATTACATACTTCGTTTTGAAATGAGAGTCTGTTATTAAGTATAGATTCAAATACTGTAGATCTGATAATATTCAAGAGGTTTTAATTTTCGCGAATTTCGTAACGAGTACAAATTTGCGAATTCAAGAATCTCGGGAAAGTTATTATTATAACAGGGCTACCAAAGAAAACTATAAATTCGCAGATTCTAAAATTTTATGAAAATTCTTAAAATCAGAAATTTGCGAAAATTTAAACACGCGAAAATTGCCAGATCTACAGTAGTTTCCCAATACACGGCATGACTGTGATTTTTCTGTAATTATCTGGAACACCATGATCCCCCTTTTTGTGGACATGGTGGATTATACCGGTAGCCCATCTAGATGGATATCCTCCATTTGTAAGAATGGTATTGAAGAGCAATTCTAATCCTGGCAAGTTTTCATTACATCCATATTTGTAAAATTTGGCAGAAATACCATCTACACCCGCTGCTTGCATTTCAACTTTTGAGTCGTCTATCTATTTTCTTCTTCAGTTAAGGGGCTGTTTAAGAAGTGTCATATTGGATTTATCGCGCTCTACCTTATGTTGGAATTACGTAACTTGCTTTGTGATATGTTATGTGTTCATAATCAAAATAATCTACATGCGGTGGACAAACTTGTTAAAAATAGTCCACGAAGTCTGAAAGGTGGGCCCTGTGGTAACATTTCTAGGATTTAAAGATCTCCAAAATTTTTAGTAGGAATTAAGATCATCTGTTCTTATGTTTTCCAGCTCACTACGTTTGGCTTGCTGGCATTGTCTTTTCTTTCTTTGGAATAATGGCTTATATTGTCGTAACAGTATATTTGATTCACCTTGTCGTGCGTTAAAGTCTCCATGCTTAGTGATATTATCAACATACTTCAAGGATTTACAGTCTTTTTCATACCGAGGGTTAGAAGGGGGATTATTTTGTGTGTACATCCTTTCGGTAAAACTTCAAATTAGCTGATTACGCTATTTTAATTTAAGATCAGATAGTCTATTGTGCTTGAACCATTGGCAGAGTAGTGTGTATAATGGCCTATGCCATTATCATTAAATATACGACCATTGGCTATTTAAAACCTGTGTTTATCCAAAAAAATAGTAAAAGCTGCCCATGTTTGTTACTGACTATATCTTCATTAAAACGTTCACTTGCAACACTTGCATTGATATCCATTACCCCCGATTCACAGTCTGGAGCGTGCCCAATACGGCTATTAAAGTCACCATATAATAGGATGTGATGCATTTCTATATATCTATCCACTTTCTCTTCCAGTATGGTAAAAATAACAATTTCTTACACCGGCAAATGAGTTTTCTGGTGGTATATAGGCACAGCCTACAGCCAATAGTCTGTAGCTAATGTCAACCATAGCAAATAGTCGTAGGTGTGGTCTATCCTATTCTAGTTAAATTTGCATATTTATTTAACATAAATATGCCAATACCATCAGAAGCTCTACAGGAATTTTTATTTTTGTTTTCTACTCGCATGATGGAATTTATAACCAGCTATTGCCAATGTGAAATCGTTCCCTTTCATTGTTACTATAAGAAATATTATATTATGGTTGCGGATAAATGCCAAAGATCAGGTTCTGTCACTTTGTTTCCTAAACCATTAATGTTCCATGACAGCACACGTATTTTACGGTCCTGATCATTGTTAATTACTCAATTTACAACGGCTATGTCCGTGTGATGATTGTTCTGATGGGAAGCACTGACAATTAGTAGAGTGATTGTAGAGCACTTCAGCCATGGCAGAAGTCAGTTGTTGCTGTCCTTCCTCATTTAAGTGGATCCCACCACTATTTGTTTTTTTTACGGAAGTAGGCAAATAGTCAGCATTGAACAATTTTGCACATATCTCACGTATGTGGCAATTTATGTGGTGAATGTGGGCATTGTATTTCTTCTGGCTTCCAGGTGAGATTTCAGCCACGTAGATATGTTTATTTTTTAATCTTCTATTTTGCCAGCTAATTTGTGAATGTCCTCCGTTACCTTGTTTATTGCTCCACCAATATCGTTTGTACTGAGGTGGAGGACAGCAGCATTGGTGTCCTCACATATATACTTTTAATCGAAGATTCAAGTGTCCAAGTCTTATTCAGATGTTATATATACACAGATGGCATCTTGGCTATATAGTTTCGGTTTTAATTGTTTGGCTGGTCCGGGCATATTAGAGTCACCAATGTCACTAATGCCGACGGAGATCTACCTATCTGGTCAAGTTTGCATTATCGTCATTGGCAGATCATGTTGATGGATTGTGTTTTAGCTCTCCTCCTGCTGCTGCTGCTCCTACTAGTAATAGTGATGCTGCTGCATTCTGTAGGGCTACTACTACTTGGACTATTATGTTCATCTTTGTTGACATTTTGGTTATTCACATCACGGGGTACTGGGATGATTGCTAGTAGTAGTACTTTTTGTCCCCTTCAGGAGGGTCATTAGGGATCTGATTCATCAGTTGCATGCTGTATGGCATAGTACGAAAGCACTAGTCTACAGCAATCATCCAATGGCAGCTGCAGACTCCTCATATCTGGCCATAATCTTTGGGTGGATTGCCAGTGGCGTACCCTGGTTCTCAATAACCCACCAGGCCCTATCACCCCCACCCTCACATCATCATCTGTACATCATTTCATCTCATCAATTGACTACAACGTTTTTATCGTATTACAATGTCACTTAAAAGACCTTTTGTGCCGAAAAGTGACATAAAGCAATGATTTACTACTACTACTACTACTACTACTACTACAAAACTGTTTGTTATCGTTTTTAGCAGTTTATTTAATTAAAGCAGTGGTGGATCCATTGTGCTTTTTTCCCACAAATCATTATAATAATTACCCTAAATTGAGAAAAATGGTTCAAAATGTGATAAACGCTGCAAAAATGTAGGCTACACTAGTCCATACTGGAAGGAGAACCAATTTGTAGTTGTAGTGTAAGGACTTCAATCAGGCCATTTTTAGCCCCACCTTTTTTTCAGACAAATTGAGTAATTATTAAACAAAAAGTATTAATGGTATTCACAGTTATTTTAATCAAAAACAGAGGCCTATCTGTCAGGGTTTGTGGAGGGGGGGAGGGTGCTAATAAATACGATGCTTACGTCTAGTTATTTAGGCTTGTACCTAAAGGCCAGCCATGGAAGCTACCACAGCCACGAAAAGCTCAGTCGCTGCTAAGACTGGCATGCCAAACCTACAAATGACGAATAAATTGAAAAGCTTTAATGAACTATTTTATTTACCGTAATTAGTCTCTTACTGATTTCTCATAATGATAATATATGATATATGATATATATAATGATTAATATTCAGCACTAATTTTAAGCTATCCTCCACTGCCCAAATATTGAACTTTAAATTGACAGAGTTTAGTTGGTCTCTAAGTTTATAAAAAATACAACACTATCATCTTAAGCTGCTTTAGTTGTTTTAAGAACTTATAATTATCAATAAAAGGAGATTCTGGGCTTAATATTTATTTAAAATCTAAGTTTGAGCGCTCACCGTTCAGTGAGGTGTTGTTCGGACCACGGCTGACGGGTCAAAGACACCGAGTCACGCGCCTAACCACAGAACTGACCTTTGGTGGTCAAACTAAAATACAAATTCAGATACGGAAATGTATTGTATCTTACATACTATATCATCAACATCCGCAATGTTGGGTGTTTCAGCATTAAATTGCATAGCAAAACCCAAGTCTTTGACCATCTGGGATGTCTGGGGGTAGATCCCCTAGACATGCCCAGAACCCCTTATCGGGCGAGCGAAGGAAAATGCTCTCAATAACCCACCATCCCATATCACCCTCATCCTCACTTCATCTGTACATCATTCATCTCATCAATTTACCACAGGGGGATTCTAAAGGCAGAAAAACGAGAAGACAAAACAAAAGTGAGGCAGTACTTTTTGCAATATCAAGTAATCCTAATCTTGTTGTAGTAGATATACCTTAATTATTTACTAACTTACAATATACTTAGTGCTTGGATTACGAAATATTATTATAATGGATTACGAAATATTATTGAAATATTATTTATCTAGCATTTATTATCACCCACTTTTTTTTAGTATTAAAAAATTGGTCATTTTTTTACTTTGGCTTCATTAATTTAGTTTTGCCATTGTGGTCTAAGATTAACTTAATGCTATTCAGATACTGAAGCTTTTAAACTACTGTGCCGATAACTTCTTAAACTGTGTTGTTAGACAGAGCTCTGAAATCGCCTATTCACCAAGACGCCACCAACTAATAAGAGTTGAAACTGTTAGGTTCAATAGAAAGCATTGAGCAAAATCACATTTTATATTTAGTGATGTAGTCAAATCCCTCCCTAGTCCACCCCACCCTCTCTTAAAAGAAACCGTTAATTTCATAAAAAGTAGTCACGTGTTTGGGCACGTGCATTCCCAAGCCTGACTATGTGGTCCAGAATGTCAAGTACATCTTTTTTGTTAGGTATTGCCATATTGGCCATATAAAAAAGCAGGTCAATTTCATGAATATGTCTAAAGAACGCATTTTAAAGTGAAATCAATGAAAGCCACTAGTTGATGCTAGTGCTAGATGCTAGTGAGAATTGTCTGCCCCACTATACAGTGTTATTGAAACGAAGCTGTTCAATTTCTCGTTCGTAAAGTTAAATGACAGTAAACAAAGAAAAAACCCTTGTCGATAATGTAGGTTTTCGTCAATCAGAGTGGGCAATAAAATGTGATAAGGGTTACAACTGTATGACGGAGAAATAATATCGATGTTCAGGTTTTTCTTTACAAGCACTACAGAGGCAAGCATTGTCTGTGACACTCTCTAACTTTGCATAGTAACTCATAGTGCTTGACAGGGTTGACAGCATTAAATTATATTTCCAAATGGCAAAGTGTACAATGGGTTTCAGGCTATGCGCCCCGGGGAACGTAATAACCTTAACTTTAGCAAAGCAAATATATATAGCCTTGACATAAACCGCCTAGAGCATGTTCCAGACGTAGCTATCACCCACCTCTTTCTTGAAGTTTTTATAGATTTTTTAGAAAGGTTGTTATTTTACATGGCAATCAAGCCAAATGCCGAAAAGTTTAACTTGACTCGATAAAGGGCAAGTAACACCATTTGTCATCTTCACGTTCTCCTACATGCTTACAGAAAATAAGTTATTGCTAAACCCACTTATTTATTTCGCTAAATATAATATTTTTAGATATGTGATCTATTACATGCAATCTATTACTATTACTATTCCTTTGAAATTCTTCCATTACCATTACAGTATTTTAAATATATTACTACTGCTATTACTCTCCCATCTATTACTATTACGTTTTGTCAAGATTTCCAAAGCTATAATTTTCTTTGCACATTTTATAACAAAAAACATCAAATCATATACAGTTTGAGACTATTTTCTCCCCTAAATATATACCTAATCAAGTTTTTGTAAATTCGACATTTGTCTATATATCCTGTGATCTAGACACTATGTAAGCTTTACTATGCAACGGTATTTCAATGTGATCATGATAATATATCAATTTTGACGTGTAGTGTAAAAAAATTGATGTTTTATTAAGGAATGTTCCGATATGGTAACAACATCAAATTGGTCTCAAACTCCACTCGAGATGATTGATTATAAGTCGGCATACTAATGAGCCCTGAAGCCAATAGAAGTGATTCCTGAAAACGAAATAATCTCACAATTTTTTTTATTTTGGCCAAGCCCACTCAAAGTACAAATGCAAATTTTTTGAGGTGACATGCAATTTTTTACTAGAAAAGTCATCAATTTATGGGGCTAAGTGGCTCATGATTAGCTCTCTAATAACTCTGATTGCAGGAATACCGAGGCCTGCCTCTGATTGGAGAAATCTGGGAGTCCTGTCGAATCTATGCATCTGTATATAAGGCACAGCCAAGCCATATCATATTGTTAATTTAAAGCGAGAGAAGTTTTCCACTAATATCCACCTTTTAGACACTGTGGTCATTACTATTTCGTCACAGTCTTCATTAAAACATCAATTTTAATACGCTATGCGTCAAACTTGATATATTTTAATGAAAGGAACTTTGCCTTCAATGGTAGCGACATTAAATGTGATTTATTGTAACATCTAAAATGGGCAGCAATATAAAATATATTTTCTTTATATATTACTACGTGACTCATATCCTTTCCAGTGCCGGGTAGATATACCACAGCTCTACCATAGCGTATCAAAACGTATACAAAAATGCCCTCTCACAAACACTATGATATACCGCACTCACATCACAGCCTTCTAATCCGTATCCAAAAAGTGGCCTTCTCTCACGCATAGCGTAAAAAGTCGTAATTTATCTCAAAATCTATTTTATTCATGTATAGAGCAGCTGCCGCTATTACGGTTTTCTACGCTATGGCAGACGTGAGATATAATGAGTTGGTACGTTATGGGTTACCGTCTGCACAGCGTCTAGGGTTACTCTACATAAGGTATCTAGAGCGCCTGTGACGTTGGCCCACCATTGAAAAGGTATTTTGTCAACATTTGATGGGAAAGTAATATGGTGTATGGCACCCAGTGTAGTCTTTTTCATGAATCCACATGTCTACGATTAAGATGATTGGCAAGGAGTTTAAATAATTTAAACCTAATATTTCCAGACGAGGTATCCAGAATACAGACCCAGATAACGAGACGGGGGATTGCAGTCTGCTACTGACAGTCTAGTAATGAATGGAATACACAAATAAATATCAGTTCAGAACAAACCAGATGAACACATAATTCAATTTAAACCCAATTTATAGTCATTACTACGATATTTTTGTGTTGGAAACTTTTCTATAAATGTATTAATTTTTGTAGGGTCCTAGTCGAGTAAAAATTATAAGGGTGTCTGTGTTCCCTGGGAAAAATTGTTACGTATCAACGTAGGCTTTGTTTAATATATAATATTCTAGGTGAGTGTATTATCTGTGGAATGTTTAAAGTTAAATATGCTCAGGAAAATATATCACTGCACATTATTATCGTTATTCATTCAAAGTTTAAGGAGCATCATAATAATTATACTACCTCATTCTCCAAGTATGAGTTGTTTACCACATTGGGAAATTTAATTGTTCTAATAAAGAGAACGGAATAAAGACAAAAATACTAACAGCCTAAACTGATCGGTCGGAAAAAATCGCAAATTGTAATCGTAGAATGTACTAAAATAACAGGAAGGTTATCATGTCACGGCCGTGTAGATACACACGGAGATGACAACATGCCCGGCAAACACGATACTACTAGATTAATATTGGTCCAGCGTCAGCGACGCTGACCCAAGATTAAAGCGACATTGGGACAATGTATCGTGTGCGCTGTGAATGGTTGGCATATTTCAACGCCGTAGCAGCGTGTTGTGCCGCGGTGCTGCATTACTCTGGATACACATTAAGGGCTACGGGGTATCTGAGACATAGCCTTATTAACTTAACTGCTCTAAACGCCACAGTGTATTAAATCGTAACCAGACGGTAATGTTCTGTTATTGACCCCCCTGTTCATTATCAAGATAATTTGTGTAGAATTAATTTAAAAATAAATGTTATGGAAACCAAAATGTCTTCACAAGACATCAAACTAAATGTTGCAGGTGCAAAATCGGGCATATTTAATATCTATGTCATAACATTTAAAGCATGTAAAAGTGACAAAATAACTTATTTCGCATAATCTTATAACTATCCATTTATAATTGCTAATTGGTAAACATCATGATAGGTTAGAAGCATGCCGCCAAGTTTACTGGGAAGAAATGGGGAAATACTCTCTGTATATCAAAGCTTACAAGTGTGACTTCATTACCACTTTAGTAAAAATAAGTTTAATAATGAAGAAAATGGAATGAGAATGAAAACTACTGACAGGTCTACGACATACGATGGTGCTTGTCAGAAGGCCGTTTTTCACTACGATCCAGTTGGCTGTGACAGGCCTACACTGCATGGTACTGTTTCTGAGAGGGCCGCAAAAATGATCCGGTCTAATACGCTATGGCAGTGGAAAGGATATATAAACCTGGCCACCCCCAGATTGATCGTCATAATTTAAAATATTTAAATTATTGAAAAGTCTACCAGTGTTGTAACTTATTTTATTGATAAAGGTATGGACACAGTCCCTGTTTTGTTTTTTCCACATTCATTGTCAATTGTTTGCATAATTTTTGTACAGTTTATATTTTTTTATCTAATTTATTTTGCTACGGGTTTTTTGAAAGGACTTTGGAAAATAGTTTGTTTTTAGTAGTGTTATTTTTATTTATTAATATTAATTATATTATTTTATATTCATTTCACCATATGTGATGATTTAAAAAAATGCTCATTTAGTTCACTGAATAGTCACTTAAATGACCATTAGTGCCGAAAAGTGACGTTAAGAAATTGTTAACCTTTTTTTTTGAGGCAAAGGGTCTGTAATAGTAGCTACTGCTGCCCTATGAGTCCTGATCGTGGACCAAGCCATACTTTTCTTTTTGTACAAAAACCACAGGAAGTTAACAAACTGCCCTACAGTTTGAAATAGCAAATACTGTACACCAGTCCGACCAGGTTTTCCAGACGTAAGAATACTACGTTTTTGTGGAGCACCTCAATGATCCATAGATAAACAAACAGAGTTTAACCTGCCCTATGACCTTGAAAGGATTCCAGCAAATGTACCAAACTGTCAGCCTGAGTTTGCCTGGGGGCGGTAGATCTCTACCCGTACTCAGATCTGTGACTGCCGACTGCTGCTGAGGTAAACGCAGTGGCTGCTGAGTTGACAACTGTTTTAGCTCCAGAAGCCATGCTGCGGGGTGATCAAGATTACCCGAGCACATCGTCATATTGGCCAGGATCAGCGGAATTAGCTGTGGGAGAGGAAAGGCATACATAAGGCCAAACTCCCAAGGCTGCTGTAGAGCATTGATTCTAATGCCTTGTTGTCTCTCCTGTCCAGAGTAAAATATTTCTGGACCTGGGTCGACCTGCTGGAGGCAAAAAGGTCTACCTCTGGTGTGCCAGTATGCTTGAAGATCCTCCTCGTCGCCACCGGATCCAGAAACCATTACTGGTCTCCATCCCCGTGATAGAACATCTTCTCCCAGGTTCTCCACTTCTAGAAGGTAAGCCAGTACCAGAACCACTCCGTGTATGCTGCAATAAGCCACAATTTCCCGAGTTAGTTCGTTTAAAGGAGCTGATCTCATGTCTCCTTCATTCAAAAGGTACGAAGCTGCCATCACGTTTGTCCATGTGGACTCATGTGAAAAATAAAAATATGTGCAGACCCTTTCATTAGATGTTATTCAGTAGGTTAATTAAGGGTAGCTGTAGATTAATCTTTAAAGTAAAGATTTAAGTAAGTTTCCCATTATTAATAATTATTATTGATTTTTAAAATATGTTTTTTTTTTGGTTAACTCGGAGTGGATAAACAAAAAAGTTTGCAAACAGTCTTAAGCTATCTTTTCACATTGGTATTGAAAAGTCGCATCTGCTACTTTGAGAAGTGGCAGATACCACCCTTTAATACCAAGCTGATAATTTATGTAAAATACGCATCCAGGGTTCTACACCTGAAAATTTTAGATATAGAGGTTGCCACGGACATGTGAATATTATGTTATTTCTCAAAAAAATGTTATTTAGTCTGATAATGTGGTGAAAAAGACGGGGGCGCCCCACTACCCCTCAGTGTCAATTAAATTCGCACTTCTGTTCCTCAGGACCAGAATGAAGCTTCAAACTGCTTTCATCATCGCCAAAAATTCTAGGTCATTGATGTATAGAACTGCCTCCCTGGCTGTCCATAGCTCACTTGCCGATCTGTGATCTAGTGTTGCACCCCAGCCTGATGCTGAGGCATCCGTGGTCATGGACAGAACTATTGCAGATGTCTGTAGTTCCACGCCGTCCACCAGAGTCTGTGTCCACTATCTGACTGGCATCTGGGCTTCTTGGTCCATGATCAAGTGCCCTGATCTCAGAGCTTTGATCACTGTTAGCTGAAATGGTCTTATGTGCAGTCTCCCCAAGGGAACTGCGCGCCAGGCAAATATAGCCTTGCCCAGAAATCACTGTCATAATGCCAGGTTAGGATACCTCAAGAGAGAACGACCTAACTCCTTGAAGTCCACCTTCTTGTTTTCTGATAAAAAGATTTAGAAAAAACAGTGTTCTAAGCCAGACCTGGTATAACCCTGCTTTCAGCAACCTCAGGGGCCGTATTCTCGTACAAGTTACGATATATTGTAGGCTTATGATTGGTCGAGATGGCCATCTCGACCGATCATAAGCCTACGATATATCGTAACTTGTACAAGAATACAGGCCCAGAAGGTGCGTTGAAGCCTGCGCCACCACTTTGTGTGCCTGCATCAAGCGGTCCTTCACAGGTCCGTCCTTCCTCTCTTGTACTGTTGAAAGAAGATGTGATGAGGCTCCTTCCAAGTCCTCAAGACCCATATCGCTCTGCTGTTTATCATCAAGATATCTGCAGCCAGAAACTTTGCATTAGTCGGGATCTCCATAGGCTCTTCTTGATCCAGAGTAAATTTTTTCAACGATGTCAACTCTAGGGTGAGGATACAATACATCGCCTCCCCTGACCTGTCTCCATAGAGCCAATTGTCTGCTGGTGGGAGTGCCCGCTGGTCTCATCTTGGGCAAAGCGGAGCCCAGTCCAACCAGAATGTAGCTATCCAAGTCCTGAATTCCCTTGAAGGGGTTGTACTCCTCCTCATGCTTCTCCGGAGGAAAGTAGGTCCAGTCCAGACGTCTTCTTCAGGTAGGTCCACAAGGAACTGATCTGCAAAGTTCACAGGTTCGCCCTGAACCTCCGTCGCGGAAGACGGGATCAGAGGAGCCTGTCACTGCTCCCTGTCTGTCATCCTGCTCCTCAGCGCAGGCGAATCAGTAAAGTCTAAAGTGGCGCCCCACTGCGAAATGATTACTATTATTATTATTATTATTATTATTATTATTTATTATTTAAAACATTTATATAGCGGTCCATCCAAAGGGTGTTCTGGATCACTGTACATAATATAAATGAAAATATAAATTAACGAAGTTACATAAAAGTTAAGTAAAACATAATTGAAGTCATAATCAAGGTGGATAATGCTGATTGAAAGTAGAAATATTATCAGTTAGTTATAATTGTAAAAGTTAAATACGCCATGTAAAAGTTCAATATACAAGTGAAAATTCATAAATTAATACAATTCTCTGGTAAAATGCAATGTTTTCAAAGCTATTTTAAAATGCGGAGTACTATCTATTAGTCTTATTCTTTCTAGAAGCTTGTTCCACAATAGAGGGGCAGCATAGGCGAATGACCTGCTGTTGCAGTGCTTCTTACCAGGAGGAGGTACAACTGAGCGGAGACTTCGTGCTGGACGATAATGTGTTAATAAATCTGCCAGATAGGCAGGAGCCAAGTTGTTTAGGTATTTAAATGTCAGAAGGATGACCTTATACTCAATGTGAGCGTGTACAGGTAGCCAGTCGAGCTCATTCAGTAATGGTGTAATGTGGTCGCGTTTGGAGCACTTCGTAACCATCCTGGCACATGCATTCTGTACACGCTGCAGTTGTTTTATTAGAGTATCTGGCAGACCGTACAGAAGACTGTTGCAGGCATCAATACGTGATATCACAGGGGCATGTACAAGCTGTTTAGTGCTCTGGCGATCAAAGTATTTTCTGATGTGACCTATGGCACGGAGATGGTAGTAAGCAGCTCGTGACATGTCCGCGATATGCTTGTTGAGTGACATTGTGGTATCAAATATCACAGCCAAGTTCTTGGCAGTCTTAGATGGTGGTATGCTGCTGCTTGCTACGATCACACCTTGAGGGAGATCAACAGGGTCTGCACTTTTAGGATGGGATAAAAGTAGCTCTGTCTTGTCGTCATTTGACATCAGCCTATTATTCTTCATCCACTCCCTGATATCAGCCACACACTGCTCCAGTCTGTTAATATCCGCGAATTGTTTTTGTCAAGACAGAGCTCTATGTAGAGTTGTGTATCATCAGCATACAGATGAGATGACAGGCCGTGTTTCTAATGATACGGATCAGTGGGATAGTGTATATGGAAAACAGGAGAGGTCCCAGAATGGAGCCTTGGGGGAACCCACACGTCAGCGGAATGTCAATCGACTGTTTTCCTGATATTCGAACAGCTTGACTCCTGTCCTTGAGATAGCACTTTATCCATCTCAGACACTGTCCCATAATGTCGATCTCATGTTGCAGTGTGTGAAGCAGAATGCCATGATCGATGGTGTCAAAGACAGCACTCAGGTCAAAGAGAAGGAGTGCTGCTCCTTTGTGTTTGTCGAGAATGTGCAGGATGTCGTTTTGAACTTTTAGCAAGGCTGTTTCGATGCTGCAGTACTGAGTAATTAGGCGGGCAGCCACTACTTTCTCAGGCAACTAAGGCATAAAAGAGAGGTTTGACACAGGTCGATAGTTCTTTAATTCATCACTGTCTGAGGTGAATTTTCAATAATGGTGTTATTGCCTGCTTCATCTTAAATGGCATACCACAGGTAAGAGACTTGTTGACTATATCAGTGAGTGTTGGTATTATCAGTGTCTCACATTGACACATGCAGCGGTATCAAAGGACCTTGCTCAAAGGCCACCGTATAAAATACGGCGCCATCTAGGTTGCCTGTCTCCTCTGGGATTATCACGGCAGGTGAAACACCCTTCTGTAAGGCAGCCTGTAGCTGCCCCTGATGTCTTCTTCTTCTCCATTTTCTTCTCGGTTTTCTTGGAGCCAAAACTCCTAGCAGACGCTCTAGCACAAGGCAACTGAATCATGACAGAACGAACCTGTTGAGAATTATTTTCCTGAGACCTGCTTCGTCCCTTCCTGTCATCCTCTTATTTTTTGCTGGATATTATAAAAAAAGCTGGTTGGATATCTGCTCTACATTTTTTAGGCTGAAAATTGACAATATGATATGGCTAATTGGCTGTGCCTCATATACAGATTCTTCGGTCATAGGCAGGCCTCCAGATTCCTCTTGAGCTGAGTTAAAGAGCTAAGTTTGAGCCACTTAGCCCCAGTGATGAGCTAAACGAAATTCATTACTTTTCTTGAAAAAAAATCTTGATACTTCAAAAATTTGCATTTGAACCTATATATATGGTAAAGTAATAGTGTTATATAACAAAAGTAAAATATTCTGTGGTAGCACATGTTTCAATTGATTTAAAATGCCAATTTTACTGGCAATTCTACATGCGATCTTGGAAACATGTCCAATTAAGATTTTCATTTAAAGTTATTCCCAAAAATCTTTGACATGTTTTATTGGATTATTACTTATATTTACGTTCGGTATAAAAATTATTTTTTGTGCGGTATGAAATATAATTAAATTTGACTGTTTAATGTGATGTTTACAAAAACATATTCAAACAGAACCATATATAAATTCCTTAATTCAGCATTTAAAATAAGGACATCCCTATTGTACTTTTAATCACATTTGCTAATGAAAGCCGTGTCATCAGCAAACAAAATAAAATGAAAGAAATCACTGGAATTAATAATATTGTTTATATATATCAAGAATAAGAGTGGGCCCAAAATTGACCCTTGAGGTACATCGGTTGTGATGGGCAGCATGTTAGATTTTACTGATTCGATTTTGACAGATTGTTGTCTATTTGACGAGTATCTGTTGAAAAAAGCGTGTGTAATATTCAATATATTCCAAGTTTATGTAGCAGAATTTAGTGATTTATGGTATCAACGCTTTGGAAACATCAATAAAAAACCAATACCCATGGGAACTCAACCATTGTCTCGTTTATAAATTAATTGGTCTACAAATTTCAAACTGCACACTCAGTTAAATGTTCTTTTCTAAAACCGTATTTGCAAGAATACAATAACTTATTTGTTACAAAATATTTAGATAATTGATCAAAAATAATTCTTTCAAAAATTTTAGATATAGAAGATAATAATGATATTGGTCTATAGTTAGTAAATACGGTTTTACTTTCATTCCTAAATAATGGCAACACCTTTGCAATTTTTAACTTGTGAGGAAATATTTCTGTTTTTTTATCTCTGGTTTATGATTATAGTAAGTAGAGCTTTAATTTCTGGTATTATCTTCTTCAGTAAAATAGTAGACCTACCATCTTCGCCACAACTTGAGTTTGGGTTTAGTCCTTTGACAACAGTTTCGTCAACTATACTAGTGTATAATTAAATTTTGATTTATGTTTCAAATACAAGTAGTTATTTACATTTTTGCCACGATGTTTTTCAATTTCCTCTACAATTCCGTTGAAAAATAAATTGAATTCATTTGCAATCGTTATTTTATCTGTTACCTTTTCTTCGTTTATTTAAAAAAAAACTGGAAAATCTTCATTTTTGGTTTTATTCGGAACATCATTTGTGCAAGCCTTATGTTGTGTCTTGAAATTATATTATAATTACTCAAATACCCCACCCATTGCAGCACCAACATTTACATGTGGCTTGTCCAATGTTGCCCGGTGGAATGCGAAGCCAGTACAACATCCAACCATCACTGGCGAAGTTTGGTCTTGTTGGTAAATGAATTGAGATGTATATAGAAAAAGAGAAGAAGACAACACGAGAATTGTTTGGCAATATTTTTTTATTGCTGAGAAAAAGCAGCCCTTCTTTTGGAACTTGTACATACAAAATATCTAGAATTAACTAGACATCATCTAGACCATATTATATATAAAATCAATGGATATAAAATCTACATAAGATTGATAGAAAACAATTATATAATAATAATAAGAAGAATAACAATAATAATAATAATAATAATAGCTTTAGTTTACGAGGGTAAACCCAATGAGTGATAGCTCATCTGCATTTGGACCCTCAACATAAATCACAATCTATGTACATGTGATGACATATACACATTACGTTATCTGACATGCCATGTGACAATATATAAATTAAATACAGACATTGGCTTCAGTTTAGAAAGAAACCTTATTAAAATAATCTGCTAAAGAAGTTTAAGCCAATCATGCTGTGCTGTAGATGTGATGACACATGACACTACATAAAATAATTACACACATAAGCTACATGGCCACAGAAAAGTTTGTATTGACAGTTTGATACATAAAATACATATCATTGCAGCATGTAACAAGTATGAAATATATAAAACTAACTTTTTTTTACATGCTCTAATAGTAAATTATGGTACCCAACTTTAAATCGGGACAAAGATTATGCATGTCTAATATCATCGGGAATTGAGATATGTTAACACCTGGGTATGACAGGGATTTAGAATGTGCTCTTGGAAGGTACAATTTATTCTGAGCAGAGGATCTGAGGCTATAACTTACACAGTCTATTACTTTTGTAAACAAGTGTTGAATGTATGAAGGTGGTTGGTTTGTTTTACCTTTATAAATCAGATAAGGGGTTTTGTCAAGTTAAAAAAATCCAAAAATCCGAGAAAAACTCGGGAAGTGGGTGGGTGAGTCAAGCCCCAACTCGGATTATTATTTTTTTTTTGAAATTTTGTGTATTTTTTGTGTTTTTTGTTGTGTTTTTTTGTTGAGCATGTTTCAAAAAAAAAAAAAAAATAGATAGAGGGGTGGGTGGGTGATGTCTGACCAATCGGAGTTTTTCTCGGATAACTTGACAAAACCTTGTTTATACTTGACTAATTCTTCAAATAGGAGCCAATTTAACTTTTTAAATATTTCTTTACTTGGTGATAATGGATCAGCATCTAATATTAGTCAGGCCGCTTTGTTTTACAATTTCGTTATGACATTTTCATCCTCTCTACACCCAGTTCCCCAAACTATGCAGCACTATTCTATGATCGGTTTTATATAATAATTGTGGAATACAATTCGGGTTTCAAATGGGAGATATTTGTGTATTCTACGAAGAAGTGACTGTTTAAAAGAGACATATTATTTTACACGAGGAACTTGTTTTTTCCACGAAAGTGTACTGTCAATAAAAACGCCAAACACTTCAGCAGTTTCAACCTCTTCCAATTAATTTTGGTCAATCATTACTAAACTAGTGGGGATGCAGGTGGTTTGTGAATTGTGTTTATATTTACTGGATATAAATAAGGTTGCTGTCTTTTCGATACCAGGAACCATTTGGTTTTGGTGACACCATGTATATATACTGTTGCCACAAGGCTGTCATTTCTTTTAATTTTGTTTTTGTTTAGTCCACCTATAACCGCATCATCTGCAAATAAACAAATATCGCTCAAGTGCTCTTCCAGAGAAATATCATTAATGAAAAGAGACAACAATTAAGGGCCAAGAATTAGTCCCTGGGGCACACCACATTTTAATGGCGCGGGCTCAGATATTGTATTCTTAATATTTACAGATTGTTTCCTATCGCTGAGATATGATAAAAACCAATGCTGCGTTTTTTCACTGCATTTATACAACTATATCATAATTTACCAAATCGAATGCCTTACAAATATCTACACGGAGTCGGCCCACTTTAATGGATCGTTTTAATTTAATTAATAATATTCCAGATAAATATACTCTTAACTGATAGGGAGTGGTGGGCGTGATTTCGAAGTTATAAAGTGTGATGGCAACCATGACAAAGGGGGTTACTAAGCAGGGATTAGATATAGGGTGGTACTGAGGGAGGAGCCACCACCGGGGCGATTACAGAAACCAATCCGAGAGGCAGGTACAGTGAAGGGGTGCTGGTCAGAAATGGCGACTAATAGGCGTCGAGCTAGTTGAGGGAGAGTCCGGCTGTAGGGGTAAGTATAGCATCTCTGGATCACCGCCGCTCACCGCGAGGGGGTGTAAATATAAATATAACGGGGGGATGGACTATGCGCCCAGATACAGAAGGTGAACAGAGGGGGGCACCAGTAATTACCCACAATCTCGTGTATCCATGGATTGTTGTACAAGTTTGTTTTTATTATTTCGAATTCAGGTGAGTGTGGTGTGGATTTTTCCATATCTTCGTTCAGTTTGTTTTAAATTTGATAGATTTTAATATTCATTGTGTTATCCAATCCCTTTTTATGTTTATATTCGTTTAACTTACCTGTTTAGATCTCAATAATACTATCTAATGCCTCACAATTAGTATTTGGATTAGCAGCATTATTTCTATCAATGTTTTCTAATATATTCGAATTATTTAAATCTATGCGAAATTTGGCAATGTTTTGTTTACAAATCGTAAAAAAATTTGGTGGTTTTTCATACGTTTTCTATTTTAGAGTTGTAAACTATGGTTGATGGTCTGAAAATGTATCAATTAAAATTGCTGCGGTAGCATTCATAGTTTCTGAAATTTTGTAAAACATCAATTAACGTTCCTCTGGTAGCTGATAATCTAGTCAGAAGAGTAATAAGTGGCTGAAAGCGCTGGGAAGTGAGTGCATGAAAAACTTTTGTTACATGGTCAGCTGTCATTACATCCAGTAAGTTTATATTAAAGTCGCCAGAAATAATTATTTCAAGTGATGATAAAATATTGGTGAATTATCCAGTAAAAAACTATAACTATCGATATCTGTTTATTGGTATATATTACCTAAAACCTAATTTTTATGACTCCGTCACCAGAAATGTCTATAAATTGGTTTTCCCATAATTCTGAAGAATTGTTAAAATGTGAACAAGTATAATTATATTTTTCATGTAAATAAATTAGCAAACCACCTCGTGAGCTATTAGGTTTGCCCTGCGTTAGACAATTATATCCTTCAAGTTTAATTAACGACGTACAGCCATGCTCTGACAACCAACTTTCTTGAATACATAGAGCACCAAGAGTAATTCTAAAATCCTCTAGGTTTTTCTTAGAAAAATTGCAATTCATTTACTTTTGAACGATTACTTTTTCTTATTTCTTAATTGAGAAACAAACGTGACATCGTTAATATAATGAGAGTGATTAACCACAGATCTAGTTGTGTCTGTGCCCTCTGTGTTCAATATGTGTACCAGAGAATTTCTGTGTGAA
The DNA here is from genome assembly GCA_964017125.1 of Flabesymbios commensalis. Classification (NCBI taxonomy): domain Eukaryota; kingdom Metazoa; phylum Annelida; class Polychaeta; order Terebellida; family Flabelligeridae; genus Flabesymbios; species Flabesymbios commensalis. The sequence continues at coordinate 399,954 of OZ024908.1, forward strand.
TCCCCGATATTCTCTATCAATTCATTCTTAAACATCATTGTAAAATGTTAAAAAAAATACCCATATAACCACATTCTACAAATGCAGTACAGCAAAATAAGTTGAAAATTAATACTAATACAAGAGGCAATGGTATATCAATGTCAATATACGGATGTCTCAAAACATCAAAAATGCAAAGGGTGCATTCCCATTAAAGAAGCATGAACATATAACAAGTGGGCCTATGTGAGACAAACTAATTTTGATGTGTAGAATAATGTAGATGCCGTTTTGTTCACGTACACGAGGATGTTCGAGAAAAAATGTATCATTAATCATCAGAGAACATAAAAGGTAAAAAGCAAACAGGAAAAACACAACTGTACAAGCCACTAAAGAAAGCACCTGTCTTTGGAGAAGATCATCTCTGCATCCTGTAAGTCTTTGATTTTTGTGAATTTTTTGTGGTTTAATGATTTCTCTGGCCATACTGGCCGAAAAGTGAAGTAAAGAAGACAGTTACTTACTTACTTAATGGTTTCTCTGTTCATTGTTTATGTCATTCATATTTATGTCTAAATGGGTTTACTTTTTTGATTATAGTATATAGTATTATAGTATATATTATATATTTGTTTTGACAATGACACTGTTTTGACTTAGACTTGTAATTTTTACACAATCACTCCAATTTCATAGAGATATAGTGACTTGAAAAGTCTTTCATTTTATAATCACTTCATATTTTACATTATTTATACTGATATTTTTATACCCATTAAACTGTGTTGTAGTGCAGGCGCTTCAACATGTCATCAGACTCGTTACATATAGGTGCCAGGAGCATCGTTATCTTATCATATCAAACACTTAAATGGCCATACTGGCCGAAAAGTGAAGTAAAGCAAATATTTTACTTACTTACTCTGCATCCTCAGTGAATAGGATGCAAGGATACAAGGATACACATTTTTTATTAGCCCTGGCTTATTAAAGGCATGGGGCACAAACCAAATTACAAAAGTAACAACATTAAAAAGTTAACCATAAATAAAAAAAACAAGACAAGCAGATAATCAGGTATAGTGTTTAGATATACATATTTTAAAAAGTGCTGCAAGGTATACTCTTTAAATATGCAAAATAAATAATCAAATATACAAATAAATAATTATTTTAAATGCCTAACGAATGTAGCAACATTCTGACAAGTTAATCAGGTTAATCATGAATTAATGAATACAAGCGAAACATATTAATCATCAATAGGGAATACAGTTTTTAAATATACTGTGTATGACAATTTTAACTCTATACCTGAATAACACATTACAACCTAAATGATTGTGACAGCATTGTGTCGCTTCACCTCAGTACTGCACACTCTGGCTGCAGACCGAGGTCTGGACACAATGCTGTCACATAGTAGCGCTGCCTGCGAGTTATACTATTTAAATATACAAATAAATCAAATATAGATAGTAAATCTTTTAAATGTCATACGAATTATTATTATTATTATTTATTCATTAAACCACTACAAGTGAGGAAAACATGTATATTACATACATACAAACGTATCATAGATAAGAAATATCACAGTATATGCATTAAAAGCGGGTCAATAATTTAGTTTAAATATGAGTGGTAGAATTCCTGTTTGAAAAGTCATCTTTATACAGCACATCTTGCAATGAGTCTACCACCCCGTCTCTAGCAGAATACTTTTGAGTTTATTTAATATTCGAAAGTCCGGACAGCAGGGGTAATAAACCCATGTCAAGAAGTCTGCCGAAGAGCGTACATTTACTGTACTTTCCGGTTATCAAATATTTAGACATAAAAAATGAGCACAGACAGTACTGGAGAATTCACTAAAAATATTATTTTCATCAGGCTTACGGACATAGATTTAAGACTTTCTCTAATAGGTAAGATACCGAGAGCCGTCAACAACTTGGAATGATGAGAGTACCTACTCAGACCAAGGACAGCTTAACAATTGTACCCTGAAGCGATTCGAGCTTACTATACATTCCTCTATTTAAATAAACGGTAGGGCTGCATATGGTGTGCCATAAGTTGAGCTTCAGATCAGCTGGAAGGCCGGGGTATGGCATACCAACATTATTTCGACTAAAATATGACTAATGACATTTTAAAATTCTGCTGTCGACCTGATTGATGCATTTTCCATAGCTGGATAAAATCATGCCAAAGAATTCAATATTATCAACATTGTCGATAGGTACTTGACCTAACGACTATTTTGGCTCACACTTTAATATTGTTTACCCATATGATATACACTTAGTCTTTTTAATCCCGAATTTAAACCTCCAAGACATTTATGGGTTACTGGGATGATTGCTAGTAGTAGTACTTTTCGCCCCCATGCGGGGAGGGTCATTAGGGCTATAATCTTGGGCGGATTGCTAGTGGCGTACCCTGGTTCCTCCGCTCAACAGCGGAGCCAATGCAGCACCCGCATCAGTGCTGGCGCTGATGTAGGCTGTGGTAGCCTTAAATAACCGGCAAGAGCGTGTTTGACATTAGGTCTCTCACGTGGGATGAATGGAGTTACCCAGAAGGAGTGATCCTTCCTATTGTTACTCTGGGGACTATCCGACCCGAGGATAGCGGAGCTTCGCGAAATGCCACAGAGTTTCATCATTAAATTGTACAGCGAAACTCTGGGCCATTTGGGCATGTCTGGGGGTATATCCCCTAGACATGCCCAGAACCCCTTATAGGGCGAGCGAAGGAAAACGCTCTCAATAACCCACCATGCCCTATCACCCCCACCCTCACATCATCATCTGTACATCATTCATCTCATCAATTGACTACAACGTTTTTATCGTATTATAATGTCACTTAAAAGACCTTTTGTGCCGAAAAGTGACGTAAAGCAATGATTTACTACTACTACCAAGACATTTATCTATTATTTTCTGTAAACCTGGAACCATTGCACTGAACAAATTTATATCATCTGCGTAAGCAAATGACTCAAATTTATTTGATCCTATTCGCACACCATATTCACCAGCTGATTAAAATCAATTAAGAGGTCATTGATGCATATTCCAAATATATGAGGAGATAAAATACTGCCTTGTTGTGTGACTTTAAAGTGGAGATTCACTCGTGTCTAGGTATCTTAGTAAACATAAATGGTGGAATTCCTTTTATGAAATCTATTTATAGCCAGAGGCAATAATACCACAAGAAACCCTTATCGGGTGAGCGAAGGAAAATGCTCTCAATGACCCACCATGCCCTATCACCCCCACCCTCACCCTCACATCATCATCTGTACATCATTCATCTCATAAATTGACTACAACGTTTTTATCGTTTTACAATGTCCTTGAAAGACCTTTTGGGCCAAAAAGTGACGTAAAGCAATGATTTACTACTACTACTACGAAGTAGGCATATGACGCAAAATATTAAGAGGATCTGTGTAGTGTTTCAATAAGCGATTTTTAAGCCTCAAAATAGTGTTTATCAGGAAAAACTATTTGATCTGTTGTTTTGTTTTTAACTAAAGAGCTGGCCGTTGCATTATGTATAACTAAAGTGTTTACCATTTAAATAAGGGTTGTTTTTTTGTCAATTTAACATAATACATTAGTGGGAATTCATCTTATGCAATTATAATCCGAGTTTTGTGCAGTTTTTACTTGACAAAGAAACACAAAATTTGGCCAAGCAAGGAAAAATAAGCCAAGCCGCTCATGGGTGCTTACTATGACAGAGGCGCGATCTCTCAGATATTTGCCTGTGATTGGCTACCTTTGGAAGCCAGTCTGACGCCAATAAAAGTCCATAACGGCTGCTACCTGGTGACCCACCATGCCCTATCACCCCCACCCTCACCCTCACATCATCATCTGTACATCATTCATCTCATAAATTGACTACAACGTTTTTATCGTTTTACAATGTCCTTGAAAGACCTTTTGGGCCAAAAAGTGACGTAAAGCAATGATTTACTACTACTACTACGAAGTAGGCATATGACGCAAAATATTAAGAGGATCTGTGTAGTGTTTCAATAAGCGATTTTTAAGCCTCAAAATAGTGTTTATCAGGAAAAACTATTTGATCTGTTGTTTTGTTTTTAACTAAAGAGCTGGCCGTTGCATTATGTATAACTAAAGTGTTTACCATTTAAATAAGGGTTGTTTTTTTGTCAATTTAACATAATACATTAGTGGGAATTCATCTTATGCAATTATAATCCGCAATATAAGCAATATAAGCTTGCTGTTATCGTGAGTGTGATAACAGCGTTGACGCGTTGACGGGCCAACACCTACGGCGTTGGTCAGCCACCGCGTCACGATAACAACAGACGTCACAGTCTGTTGTCACTCACCACATGTCACCGCAGGGGGTGATAATCAACATAATTGTCACCCCCCGCGAGGACTGTCATGGTGAGTGAAAGCAAGGGTTTAAATCCCCTGGTGGCTCTGAAAAGAGAACAAGCGAACTTTCTTAATTTCACAATTAAGATGACACGCTTCTAGGAATTTTCTATTTCTCAAATTATCAACTTTAGACACCTTTTAGACCATTCCACACAAATTCAATGAAATTACATAACTCTGACGTTCTTTCTCAGGGTATGCGGGAGTATGGCGATGGCACACAGACAGTCAGGCAAACAACACGAGGTAAATTGATCACATTTGATCCAAAATTCAGAACGCAATTTTAAGTATGTCAAACATACTAAGTGAACTTAAGTGTACACGAGAGGCATAGGTTTAATAAAAGAAATGTCTCAAATGTTCATTTAAAGGATCTGTCAAAACTAAAACTTTATCGGCCTTTCACATCCAGATTTCAAGAGTTAAGACACGAGATATAGGGTAGCTACCGGCTGATTCAACACCTCATTTAGACCACCGCGACCCTCTGTTCGCCGAGGGCGCATCAAAATTAATTAAATTCTAAAATGCTTCTGTTTCCAGGTTCCTTGCCTCCCTTGCCAACCAGACATTTTCTAATGAGTAATATATACTAATGAAATATTTGGATAGGCTAAGAGAAAGCTTTCATACAAGCTTCGAATGCCTTAATCCCACTCTCAGCACCCTTCGGGTGCTAGGGTTCACTCAGCCTACCTGGTGTCATATCTTTTCTCGCAATTGTATTGACAACAACAACTTCATAGATGAGAACCATGTCTGAGAAACAGCACAGCTCAAAGAAAGCGAAATATCGCTCACCACGCTTGAGCTCGTCCAGCCACAAGCCTGTGACCACGATTACTGTTACTACTGCTGAGCCTGATGACTGTACTCCGGTGGTTATAGCAGCTGAGCCTAGCGGCTCTCCTACTGTTGACCCACGCCAGTGGCGGACCCTGGTCTGGTCCATCCACAGGAAGGCCTGGATGATAAGATTGCCAGATTGATAGCTGGCCGCCCCTGCCGCGCGGGGTCGTTCTGAAACTTAATCTGTCACAACAACAAACAGGGGTAGGGGCTCCCAGGCTGTCCAGGCAGACGGCTGCCATAGGTCGTCCCCCGCGTCCCCCTGCTGGACCGCTCACGCTCGAATGGTCCTGTCAGGGGGAGACAGACAGAAGGACTGTCACGTTGGACCGGCCCTTCCCTGTACGTGATAATGGGGGGGAAGGGTGTCACCTCCGCGTGGTCCCCCCTGGGCAACTTCTTGGAAGGCCAAGCACACCCAAACCTTTCATCGTACCATGTTTTTCTATTTTTTTGACGTGAAGTTTTTTTGTGTTTGCTTTCCGGTGGTCAGGGTTTTTCACTCAGGTTGTTATGTTTATTTTCGAATAGTTTTTCAGTTCAAATTCTTTATATATTCTTCATATATTCATATTTATATATTTTATTTATTTTTTCATTGTACTTGTGGTGCCTTACAGTGCTCTCACGGATATGATCGCTCTGTCGTGCTAACTCTCGATGACAGACCCGATCCCCAGCTGTGGGGGCATTGTCGATCTACTCATAATTCCTCTATGATTTGTTTTTTTGTGTTTGCAGTGGTTTTTCTTTGGCATCCTGGCGATGGACGGAATGTTCGAAAGAAACCATTGCCATATAATTATTTTTTCACTTCATTGTCTTAATGGTTTCTCTGTGGCATCCTGGCGAATAATGCAGCATGTCATAGAGAAGCCATTGCCGTACAATTAGCCTGTGGTGACTTACGGTGTCCTCACGGTTCTCGATCGCTCTGTGATGTTCTTCAATATCACGGACCTTATTACCAACTGTGGGGGCATTGTAAGTCTTTAATTTTTGAGAATTTTTTGTGGTTTCTCTGGCCATACTAGCCGAAAAGTGAAGTAAAGAAGACATTTTACTTACTTACTTAATGGTTTCTCTGTTCATTGTTTATGTCATTCATATTTATGTCTAAATGGGTTTACTTTTTTTATTATAGTATATAGTATTATAGTATATATTATATATTTGTTTTGACAATGACACTGTTTTGGGACTTTCAATTTTAATTGTTTTTGTCATCGTTTTGTGTTAATTTATATTGTGTATCGGCGCTGGCGCTGTTTAAGGTTCTTAAGAGTGTATATATATTCAATACGCATCATGTTATCATCAGTCGTTTTTATCTAAATGCCTTAGTGCGGACATACTGTCATCAGTTTCTTTTGCTCTTCAAGATATCATATTATTTTAGTCTGAATTGTCATTTAAATGGCCATACTGGCCGAAAAATGACGTAAAAAAAATATTTTTACTTACTTACTGCGACGACCAGCAGTAGGCCACAGCTACACTTGCCACCCCCACCGACCCGGTTCGTGGACCGTGCCCAGCATGCTTTGAATTGGTCACCACATCAATACCTAGGGGTGCTGATGTTGAGTTAGATCTCGGTACTGTTACGAACCCATTTGCGACAGTACCCAGGCTTGAAGATTGCCTTTAGGCTGGGTTGCGATCTGCACTTTCACAACGATCTGGTGCGACTAACCCTGACGGCACGGAGGGCACGACTTTCAGGGCCTTAGAACTTCCCTCGACCCTGCCACTATCGCAAGTCCAGTGGCAAGGTGACAACACTATCAAAAAACAGCAGAATATGATAGGACAGACAATCAGACAGACAGACAGACAGACAGACAGACATACAGATATTTTATTGACAAAAATAAAAGTCATTATGGACTTATTTGTCATAGTAATATGAGAGATATATGTACATGTATATATAAGAATGTTAGTTTGTTAAAATCATATGACAATATACATATACTGGATATTTCGGTAATATAAATGGCTACTTCCTAAAAAAAAAGACATTGTCAAGATAACATGGGGGTCTATCATTTTGTTTCCCGCACCAAAACCAGAGATAAATAGCTACTATGTATAACATACTAATTATATATAGTAGCACTAATTATATGGTATTATATGGTATTTAAAAAAAACAAATATAGTACAAAGCAGTACAATAAATGTGGCAATCCGCGAAACAGGTAGCTACGAGCCATGTGACCATGCAAGCACAGTCGCCATGAGCTCGTAGATTCCCTGATATTAACATGTTAACTTAACAACTAGTAACAGTAGCAATTCACACTGGACATGGCTTTCTCACAAAAGCATTACATCTTTTTTTAACTCACTATATTGTTTAATTCATACTATTTCAATCACGACCTAGTTAGTACCACATACTTGGAGTTACAATCGAAGAAAAACATTCCCGACCTCATAGAGAAAATCAGTTGACTTTGCAACTCTGAAATCCTCCATAAGGCCCGACCTCGTCTGATAACAAAGGCCACGGAAACGTCCCTAACCGGCCCTAAAAAGCCAAATAATAAACCCGAGAGCAACAGCCGTCCTGATATGTGGTAATACCCAAGTTAGATCATGAAAGCATGATAATATGGATAATATAGCGACAGGTGACTTGTGATTTATTATACTCAGTGTTTTTAACAATTAATTTGTTTGAAACATCTTGGTCAAATGATCCGGAAATGTTGTGAATAGTTTGGGACTGAGAATACCGCCTTGTAGAACCCCAAATTCGCTTTTTAATATGTCACTGATACGCGAGTCCCATTTTACACGACACTCTGCTTTAGAAAACATGCTTCTTATTACGTTTAGCAAATAGCCGTCTATTTCCCTGTTCAATGATTTGTAGTATAATGCTGTTCTATCAATATAGTCAAATGCTTTTGTGAAATTGACAAAGCATGTATACAGGGGTTTAGGGACGCACCATTAGATATCTGGGGGGGGGGGGGGGCTAGAGTTTTTGTTGCTTGCAAACTTTTTTTTTACTTCCGAGAGAAAACAATTTTTTGGGGGGCGATCAACGACCGACAATTTTTTTTTTTATGTTTCGCCGAAGAAATTGTTCGTCGTATGCTTTCCCTATCATGTAGGTTACCACTTGGTGTTTTTTCTTGTCAACGTATTTTTCATCAATTTCGACAACAAACTCTTTTTTTCTGCCCACATTTTTAACAAACTCTTTTTTTTTCCTAGCCCCTCCCCCCCAGATATCAAATGGTGTGCCCCTTAGAAATACACTTTTGTTTATCTATGATGGCACGATTTGCTTTTAAACTCAGCTCGATAGGGATCATTATCATTACACACTTCGTTTTTAAATGAGAGTCTGTTATTAAGTATAGATTCAAATAATTTCCCAATACACGGCATGACTGTGATTTTCCTGTAATTATCTGGAACACCAACGTCCCTCTTTTTGTAGACAGGGATTATACCGGTAGCCCATCTTGATGGATATTCCCCATCGGTGAGAATGGTATTGAACAGCAATTCTAATGCTGGAAATAGTTCATTACATCCATATTTGTAAAATTCGGCAGAAATACTATCTACACCCGCTGCTTTCTTGCATTTCAACTTTTGAATTGCGTTTTTAATTTCTTCTGCAGTTATGGAACTGTTTAGAAACTGTGTCATGTTGGATTTATCGTGCTCTACATCATGTTGAAATGACGTAACTTGCCTTATAATATTTTTCATGTGTTCATAATTAAAATAATCCAGATGTGGTGGGTAGACTTGTTGTTCAAAATAGTTCACAAAGTCTGCCAAGGTAGGCCCTGTAGTAACATTTCTAGGATTAAAAGATTTCCAGAATTTCCAATAGGAATTAGGATCTTCCATTCTCATATTTTCCAGCTCACCAAGGTTTGCTTGCTGTTATTGTCTTTTCTTTCTTTGGATTAATTGCTTGTATTGTCGTAACATTATAATATATTCTCCATGCCGTGCGTTTAGCGATATCATTAACAACATACTTCAAGGATTTACATTCTTTATCATACCAAGGGTTAGAGGGGAAATTGTTTTGAGTGTACTTCCTTTCCTTCGAAATGTGTTTTCTTGCTGGGAATAATGGCAGAATTACATTTTCTATCATACTATTGAACATGTCACATAAGAGTGTCAGTATTACACCCATCGGTGACGGCACACAGCATTTCCTCAAATGCATGACACGTCTGCTCGTTTCGTAAAGCTAGTTGATATTCTTGCTTTTTCTCGTCTTGCCATATGAAAACATTAGAGCAAGAAGCTTTTTCATTTACACAGGTATCTATATTTAATGGGTTGTAATCATTATGATCATGTAGTTTAGTATTTCAAATATTGAACTGTATGGGACAATGATCTGATTCCCCCAATTCCGGTAAAACTTCAAATTTGCTGATTATGTTATCTTCGTTTAAAATAAGATATTCTATTGTGCTTGAACCATTGGGAGAGTAGTATGTAAAGCGACTGATACCATTATCATTAAACATCCGCCCATTGGCTATTTTGAAACCTGTGTTTATACAAAACTTTAGTAAAAGTGGACCATATTTGTTAATTACTTTATCTCCATTAGAACGTTGATTTGGAAAATTTACATTAGTATCTATTACCCCAGCTCTATAGTCCGGAGCCTGACCAGTTGGGCTATTATAGTTACCACATAATAGGATGTGGTGCATTTCTATATACCTAGCCACTTCCTCTTCTTGCATAGTGAAATAATCGTTTCTTACACTGACATATGTTGAGTTTTCTGGTGGTATATAGGTACAGCCATTTTTAATGTTTTTTCAGTCTGTAGCCAATGTTAGCCATACCAAGTAGTCGTAGGTGTGGTCCATTCTAGTTAAATTTGCATATTTATTTGAAATAAGTATGCCAATACCTCCAGAAGCTCTACAGGCATTTTTATCGCCCGCCCGTAGGAGAAGGGGTATTTTAGTCGCGCCAGGATTCTGTCCGGCGTCTGGCGTCCGGCGTCACGTTTTCTTGTGGGCGCAAAAACTCAAAAACTACTGGTCAAATCTTTTTGAAATTTTAACATGACGTTCGTAGTAATATGGGGATGTGCAAGTGATTTTTTAGAGATGCTACCAAAATTCAAAATGTCCGCCAGAGGGCAAAATTTTTTGTAGGCGCAAAAACTACAAAACTTAAGGGAAGAAATTATTCAAATTTTACTATCACATTTCCCACGATATGGAGATGTGCAAGTGATTTTTTAAAGTTTTTACTGAAATTCAAAATGGCCGCCATGGATAAACTTCATATTTTCTTGTGGACGCAAAAACTGAAAAATTGAAATCAGTAATAATTCACATTGTACAATCACATTATCCACCATCTGGAAATGTGCATGTGATTTTAATGAAATTTAAAATGGCCACCACAAATCAACTTTTCAAATATTTGTGACCGCAAAAAGTCTAACCTAATTTATGGCGGGGGATGATATAGGACTAAAGTCCTCTTGTTATGTTTAAGTTTTCTACTTACATGATGGAATTTAGAACCAGGTATTGCCAATGTGAAATCATTCTCTTTCATTGTTTCAATGAGAAATATTATATCGTAGTTGCGGATAAATGTAAATAGATCAGGGTCTGTCATTTTGTTACCTAGTCCATTAATGTTCCATGACAGTCACGCGTATTTTACGGTCCTGATCATTGTTAATTACTCTATTCTTATCTGTTATGTCCGAGTGATGATTGTTTTTTTGGAAAAACACAGACCATTAATGGAGTGATTGTTGAGGACTTCCGCCATGGCAGAAGTCAGTATTTGCTGTCCGTCCTCATTTAAGTGGATTCCACTACGATAAAGATGTTGTTTTTTCACGGGAGTGGGCAAATTGCCAGCGTTGGACAATTTTGCACATATTTCACGTATGTGACAATTTATGTGGGGAATGTGGGCTTTATCCACATATAGGGAAGACTGCGTTTGCCCTCTCCAAGGGGCTTGAACTTATGGAGGCTCCACTTGAACAACTCTCCAAGATCGCCGACTCTTGCCCGACGAAACCAGGGCACGAGTAATAGAGAACTGAGGTTCTCGCACCCATTGGGCACGCTATGCGCTTCTTAGCCTCGGGGTTCAAAGATCTCTCTTATAAATGCCGTGACGCGGTCGTTTCCCACCTGAGAGACCCTATATTACAGCACAGAGTGAAGGGAGCCACACTTGGAATAGATACTTTTTAAGGATGATATGGATAAAGAGATAGACTTAGCAGCAGGGCGCGCTGACCGCCGCTATACGTCAGAAACCGGCATCTGGACACGTCAGCCACAGCAGACAGAGATATCAGCACAGGCGTCCTCGCAGTTGATCACCAGTGAGACGAGACAGAGTGGACCGACCGAGACGTCCCTTTTCCAAGGGCTCGTCGAGGAGAGGTGGGACCTACCGCGGCGGGCCAGGTCGTACCAGGCGATACTGAGGTACCCTGCCTGAGCGACCACATTACATCGTGGCGAAGGGTCACTCAGAAACAGTTCGTTCTGGACTCCGTAGTGGGTTACAGACTAGACATCGTCACACTACCACCCTTGTTAGGCCCGGAACAGGCGCTAACCGTCTCCACCCAGTCTCCTCTGATAACGTCCATGGGGGAGGAGATTGGGGCCCTTTTGCGAAATAGAGAGTGCAATAGAGAGAGTTCACGGAGACACTCTGGGGTATTACTCCTGTCTTTTTAAAGTACCAAAAAAAGAGGGGGAGGACAAGACCTGTGATCAGCTTGAAGCCATTGAATCACTATATACGAAAGAAACCTTTTCGCATGACAACTCTCAAAGAGGTGGGCCAATCCAATCGCCAGGGCGATTGGACCATTGCTATAGACCTACAGGACGCATTCCTTCATGTACCAGTACACAGGGATTATCGTAGGTTTCTACACTTCATTTGGCAAGGCAAGACATACCAATTCAGCAGACTACCTTTCGGCCTGACGTCATCGCCTCAGGTATTCACAGAGATCACAATGCCTCTAGAGGAACTCTGTAGGATCAGAGTCATATTTTATCTAGACGATATTCTAGTCCTGGCAAGCACACGTTGCTTTGCCAGCACAGAGACTTTGTATTGAACCTACTGCACCAATCTTAGCCAATCGTCACAAGATATTGATTCGCGCCAGTTACTATCGGGTATGATGAACACGCAGGCTGATGTTATGTCGCGTTCGATGGAGCCCGACGAATGGATGCTAGCTCATATAGAGGCTCGAAGGATATTCTCGACCTACGGTCTACCGACGGTGGACCTGTTTGCGTCGGGGAGAAGCAAACAACTGCCACGATACTTTATGACGGACAGACAAGACCACTATGGGGATCGATGCTTTTCACCAGAGTTGGGACTTCCAGGGCCAACTATTTTATGCCTCCCCCCCCCCCCAGCCCGATTCCCCTGGTGCTGGGGAGTGTGTATCAACTCAACTGTCAGATGATTCTGATCACTTCATGGTGGCCGAGGTCACCATGGCTTCCAGAACTGATCAGATTATTGGTCCGATTGCCTTATCGTCTGCCAGAGAAATCGGACTCGATCCTGAATCTGAAGACCAACAATTACACATGATGGTATGGCTTATCTCAGCTCATCCCTCCAAGTTCGAGGGTTTGAACTTGAGGTGGCCAGTTTCATTCAAAACGCTTGGAAACAATCAACCAGATCACAATACGCTTCTGTCTGGAGACAGTGGACAGGATGGTGTGGCAGAAGATGCCTAGGTGCTTCTACCCCTTCTGCCGTGAATTTGATTAATTATCTGTGGTACTTATATTCAGAACGAAATTTGGAATGTCGTTCCATTGGAATCCACCTCTCAGCGGTGGCTACACTACTCCAACCCTATGCTCCAGAGATTATCAGTGAAGACAAAAGGGTTAGAAGATTTATGAAAGCTACATTTCTGAGTCGTCCTCCGGTCGGAAAGATTAAGCCTTATGGGATGTAGGGACAGTCTTAAAATACCGGGGTGCTGGGATGATTGCTAGTAGTAGTACTTTTTGCCCCCATCTGGGGAGGGTCATTAGGGATCTGTTCCGTCTGTTGGATGCTGTGTACGGCATTGTACGGAAGCACTAGTCTACAGCAATCATCCAAGGGCAGCTGCAGCCTCCTCGTATCTGGCTATAATCTTCCAGCGGATTGCCAGTGGCATACCCTGGCTCCTCCGCTCAACAGCAGAGCCAATGCAGCACCCGCAGTAGTGCTGGCGCTGATGTAGACTGTGGTAGCCTTGAATAACCGGCAATAGCGTGTTTGACATTAGGTCTCTCACGTGGGATGAATGGAGTTACCCAGAGGGAGTGATCCTTCCTATTGTTACTCTGGGGACTATCCGACCCGAGGAGATAGAGTTTCATCATTAAATTGTACAGCGAAACTCAAGTCTCCGGCCGTCTGGGCATGTCTGGGGGTATATCCCCTAGACATGCCCAGAACCCCTTATTGGGCGAGCGAAGGAAAACGCTCTCAATAACCCACCATGCCCTATCACCCCCACCCTCACATCATCATCTGTACATCATTCATCTCATCAATTGACTACAACGTATTATAATGTCACTTAAAAGACCTTTTGTGCCGAAAAGTGACGTAAAGCAATGATTTACTAATACTACTTAAAATACCTTGAAAGTTGGGGAGAGAGTGAAAATTTATCACGGGTACGTCTTACTCATCGTCTGGTGATGCTAATGGCTATAGCATCGCCACGACGAGTCAGCGATCTCATGCTACTACGGACTGACGTCGATAGCCTTCGACAGATTTATGATAAATGGGTTTTCCTGTCCGCATTTGGCGCTAAACAAGAAAGGCCTAATCATAGTGTTCCTGCGATGATCTTTACCAGATTAGAGGGTAAGTAAGTAAAATATTTGCTTGACTTCACTTTTCGGCCAGTATGGCCATTTAAGTGAAACCCTCAGGTTGTTAAAGTTTAAAGAATTTCAGACCCTTTATCTGAAATTATAGGTACATATACATTTCAATTCACTCCGATTTCTTTATTATTTGGGTGAAAAATACATAGTATAATCATTTTCTTTCAATTCAACCGTCATTAGAACTAAAAGAAAGAAGTACAATAGCAATGCACCCCAAAACAGCATTAGGAGTAAAGAAGACTGTCTAGCTAATATAAGCATTTTGGACAGTATTAGTGATAACCATCACTTCCTTTGAAGAAGTCGTAAGTAGTGCGCCCGCTTTAGTAGTGACACCTCTTGCCGCCAGCCATGCTGCAGCAGCGACCCTCGTGGAACCCGCATTACCACTAGTACCCGCGTCCCTAAGTACCAGTGTAAACCACCTGGCGACCGTGAAACGTGCGGCCACACGAAAAGGTGATACGCACGTCATAAATAGTACGTTAATGCTCAATGTTCTTCTGTCAGACTCCGTGATCACCATTTACGCAGACAGATGCTTGACTGGACATAGGTTATCGTGACCCTCTAATCTGGTGGAGGGGATGGGTGTCACCTCCGCGTGGTCCCCCCTGGGCAACTTCTTGGAAGGCCAAGCACACCCAAACCTTTCATCGAACCAGGTTTGTCTATTTTTTTGACGTGAAGTTTTTTTGTGTTTGCTTTCCGGTGGTTAAGGGTTTTTCACTGAGGTTGTTATGTTTATTTTCGAATAGTTTTCAGTTCAATTTTTTTATATATTCTATATATATTCATATTTATATATTTTATATATTTTTTCATTGTATTCATTGTAAATAATTCCTCTACGATTTGTTTTTTTTTTGTGTTTGCAGTGGTTTCTCTTTGCATCCTGGCGATGGACGGGATGTCCGAAAGAAACCATTGCCATATAATTATTTTTTCACTTTATCGTTTTAAAGGTTTCTCTGTGGCATCCTGGCGGATAATGCAGCATGTCATAGAGAAGCCATTGCCGTACAATTAGCCTGTGGTGACTTACGGTGTCCTCACGGTTTGTGATCGCTCTGTTATGTCCTCCAATATCACAGACCTTATTACCAACTGTGGGGGCACTGTAAGTCTTTGATTTTTGAGAATTTTTTGTGGTTTCATGATGTCGCCGTCCGTACTGGCCGTAAAGTGAAGTAAAGAAGACATTTACTTACTTACTTAATGGTTTCTCTGTTCATTGTTTATGTCATTCATATTTATGTCTAAATGGGTTTACTTTTTTTGATTATAGTATATAGTATTATAGGATATATTATATATTTGTTTTGACAATGACACTGTTTTGACTTTGACTTGTAGTTTTTACACAATCACTCCAATTTCATGGAGATATAGTGACTTTAAAAGTCGTTCATTTTATAATCACTTCATAATTTACATTATTTATACTGATATTTTTATACCCATTAAACTGTGTTGTAGTGCAGGCGCTTCAACATGTCATCAGACTCGTTACATATAGGTGCCAGGAGCATCGTCATCTTATCATATCAACACTTTAAACTGAATATTTTAGTACGAACATGCTTTTATTAGCTTTGTCTTTCCTTTACTACTTTAACTATGCAATATGGGATATTGTAATACCTGGAATTTTCACTTAAATGGCCATACTGGCCGAAAAGTGAAGTAAAGCAAATATTTTACTTACTTACTTACTTTTGAAAATTTATTATCTTTTTGTTTTTTATTTTTTTCATTATTTTTTTCACTGAATTCGAGTCTGTGTCCTCGGACAGCCTCGCCAACGTACGAATCCTTCGCAACACTGTCCCACCAATCCTTGTTCTGGGTTAACCTTCCCAGAAAGTCAAGACCATCTGGAGAAGGATGGTCTTCCTCCTCTAGTGCCTCTGGCACCTCTTGCACCTCTGGAGCCGCGGCCTCCGCGGCTACCTCTTCGAAAGGGCGGCAGTCCCTGTCTCTGCTGGTACTGCTGAGTTTCCATCAGTCTTCTCACTGGAGATCTACTCCTGAACCTTGACCTAGGCCAGGTGTTGTTCCTCAGAGCTGCCATTAACAGTTCATTCTGTCTCCTGCTGGCACTAGCTTGGACCGCCGGCTGGAGGGACATAGCCAAAAGAGAGTCATACCCTAAAGGAGTCGACCTCATCTGCTGACCCAGCATCTTGTCTTGTACTGCTAAAGATAAGAGGTTTTTCCTCTTGCTAGCCAAGTCGTTGAACTTGGATCCCAACAACCTCAGGGCATGGCCCAGAGGGTGTGTCGACGCCTGAGTCACCTCCCTGTGAGCTCAAGGCTCAAGGGATTTCTTAGTTATCTTTTCAGGTATGTCCGCCCCCTTAGGGGTGGCATGCAGCGGGGGCAAAGGACCCCGTTCAAAGGTCGCCGTATCGAATACGACGCCATCCAAATACCCAGTATCCTCAGGGATAATCAGTGCTGGAGCGTCACCCTTCGCAAAGTCTGCCATGGTGACAGTATGAGAAGCGGATGACTTCTTCCGCTCCATCTTCTTCTCGGCCTTCTTTGAGCCGAAACTCCAAAAAGACCCTCTGGCACAGGGCAGCTGTAACATTATAGATGGAGTCTTGTGAGTCGCAGCAGTCTTCTTCTCCTCTTACCTGCTGCGACTCTTCCTATCTTCTTCTCTTCTACAAGACATAATAGAATTGCTGGTATTTCTTCTATAAAAAATTCTCGAGCTGAAATGTGACAATATAATGCTGAGTGAACCCCAGCACCCGAAGGGTGCTGAGAGTGGGATTAATGCATTCGAAGCTTGTATGAAAGCTTTCTCTTAGCCTATCCAAATATTTCATTAGTATATAATACTCATTGGAAAATGTCTGGTTGGCAAGGGAGGCAAGGAACCTGGAAATAGAAGCATTTTAGAATTTAATTAATTTTGATGCGCCCTCGGCGAACAGAGGGTCGCGGTGGTCTAAATGAGGTGTTGAATCAGCCGGTAGCTACCCTATATCTCGTGTCTTAACTCTTGAAATCTGGATGGAAAAGGCCGATAAAGTTTTAGTTTTGACGGATCCTTTAAATGAACATTTGAGACATTTCTTTTATTAAACCTATGCCTCTCGTGTACACTTAAGTTCACTTATTATGTTGACATACTTAAAAGTGCGTTCTGAATTTTGGATCAAATGTGATCAATTTACCTCGTGTTGTTTGCCTGACTATCTGTGTGCCATCGCCATACTCCCGCATACCCTGAGAAAGAACGTCAGAGTTATGTAATTTCATTGAATTTGGGTGGAATGGTCTAAAAGGTGTCTAAAGTTGATAATTTGAGAAATAGAAAGTTCCTAGAAGCGTGTCATCTTAATTGTGAAATTAAGAAAGTTCGCTTGTTCTCTTTTCAGAGCCACCAGGGGATTTGAACCCTTGCTTTCACTCACCATGACAGTCCTAGCGGGGGGTGACAATTATGTTGATTATCACCCCCTGCGATGACATGTGGTGAGTGACAACAGACTGTGACGTCTGTTGTTATCGTGACGCGGTGGCTGACCAACGCCGTAGGTGTTGGCCTGTCAACGCGTCAACGCTGACAGAAACAATGCAAAATGGCTGAGTGGACCCTAGAGTGGGATTAAGGCATTCGAAGCTTGTATGAAAGCTTTCTCTTAGCCTATCCAAATATTTCATTAGTATATAATACTCATTGGAAAATGTCTGGTTGGCAAGGAAGGCAAGGAACCTGGAAACAGAAGCATTTTAGAATTTAAATAATTTTGATGCGCCCTCGGCGAACAGAGGGTCGCGGTGGTCTAAATGAGGTGTTGAATCAGCCGGTAGCTACCCTATATCTCGTGTCTTAACTCTTGAAATCTGAATGGAAAAGGCCGATAAAGTTTTAATTTTGACAGATCCTTTAAATGAACATTTGAGACATTTCTTTTATTAAACCTATGCCTCTCGTGTACACTTAAGTTCACCTAGTATGTTTGACATACTTAAAATTGCGTTCTGAATTTTACCTCGTGTTGTTTGCCTGACTGTCTGTGTGCCATCGCCATACTCCCGCATACCCTGAGAAAGAACGTCAGAGTTATGTAATTTCATTGAATTTGGGTGGAATGGTCTAAAAGGTGTCTAAAATTGATAATTTGAGAAATAGAAAATTCCTAGAAGCGTGTCATCTTAATTGTGAAATTAAGAAAGTTCGCTTGTTCTCTTTTCAGAGCCACCAGGGGATTTAAACCCTTGCTTTCACTCACCATGACAGTCCTCGCGGGGGGTGACAATTATGTGGATTATCACCCCCTGCGATGACATGTGGTGAGTGACAACAGACTGTGACGTCTGTTGTTATCGTGACGCGGTGGCTGACCAACGCCGTAGGTGTTGGCCCGTCAACGCGTCAACGCTGTTATCACACTAACGTATGCTTGTCAGCGCCGCTAGCGTCGCGCCAATGCCGGCTCAGCGTTGTTAGCGCTGGACCGACATTGGCACCGCGGTAGCCACACTGTGAAAGCACTTCGCTGTTTCTTGTCACTCACGCGTGCTGCCAACGCTGCCAGTGTTGCGTCAATGTCGGCCCAACGCTGTTGACGCCGGACCGGCATTGGCACAACCCTAGCCGCATTCACACAGCAGTCCCAATTTTCGTCATAAATTTCGGCATATTCTGATATTAATTTGTCCAAATGTGTTTTATGCCCTCTTTTAATTCTTGAAGCGGGGGGAGGGTGTTACCTCCACGTGGTCCCCCTGGTAACTTCTTTTAGAAGGCTAAACACACCCTCAACCTGTTTGCCGTGGGTTGCATCCCGTATAGGTGGGAGAAGGGATCCTGGTGGTTGAGGGCGTAGGAGCCTGCGGACTCTATACTCCCAACACACCACTTTGGCCCTTATCTCATTGAGAGGGTGGTCTGGTGGGCCCGGCCAGATCAATCGGCTAGTCTCGTTGATCTAGTGTCCATTTTTGTCTATCATCATCTCATCTCATTAGCAATCATCCAAGACAAAGTGAAAGGTGGCATCAATCCCATTTTTATATACACGATTGTGGACACTAGATGGCGATGGCTCATGGGCTAATCTGGTGAAAGGATGTGTACTGCGGTTATTGCAACTGCTGTTCTTTTGCTATGAGTATATCACCCTGGTAGCTCTGACAATACTTCCTGCTGGTTACCGCAGGCAGGTTGCCCCCTTGTAGGGCTCCGTGGTGGGTGGAGAGCCAGGGTGATGAAAAAACAACACAACACACCATGGATAACGGTCATAACAAAGCAACAAAGCGGAAAAATAGCAATGAAGATTATGATAGCGACCAAGCTTACCTTGAAAGGACTGTCTTAAGTATTTCTATTGTATGTATTCGTTTTTGTAAATGGTTTCTCTTTGGCATCCTGGTGTTGGACGGGATGGCCGAAAGAAACCATTGTCATATAATTAGTTTTTCATTTCATTGTTTTAATGGTTTCTCTGTGGCATCCTGGCGGATAATGCAGCATGTCATAGAGAAGCCATTGCCGTACAATTAGCCTGTGGTGACTTACGGTGTCCTCACGGTTCGTGATCGCTCTGTGATGTCCTCCAATATCACAGACCTTATTACCAACTGTGGGGGCACTGTAAGTCTTTAATTTTTGAAAAATGTTTGTGATTTAATGATTTCTCTGGCCATACTGGCCGAAACGTGAAGTAAAGAAGACATTTACTTACTTACTTAATGGTTTCTCTGTTCATTGTTTATGTCATTCATATTTATGTCTAAATGGGTTTACTTTTTTTGATTATAGTATATAGTATTATAGTATATATTATATATTTGTTTTGACAATGACACTGTTTTGACTTAGACTTGTAGTTTTTACACAATCACTCCAATTTATGGAGATATAGTGACTTGAAAAGTCGTTCATTTTAAATTCACTTCATATTTTACATTATTTATACTGATATTTTTATACCCATTAAACTGTGTTGTAGTGCAGGCGCTTCAACATGTCATCAGACTCGTTACATATAGGTGCCAGGAGCATCGTCATCTTATCATATCAAACAATTTAAACTGAATATTTTAGTACGAACATGCTTTTATTAGCTTTGTCTTTCCTTTACTACTTTAACTATACAATATGGGATATTGTAATACCTGGAATTTTCACTTAAATGGCCATACTGACCGAAAAGTGAAGTAAAGCAAATATTTTACTTACTTACTTACCTTGAAAGGTATAAAAAGACCAGGGAGGAAATTCTAAAAGCAAAATTATATTTTCCGAGATTTTTGATGATGACGTCTGGAGATGATGAGAAATCTCTCTCCAGACTCTCAACATTTGCCATCCAAAAGGGAATCCAGGGCTTGGTAGGAGAGCCTAAAACCATCAAAAGGCTGCGCTCTGGCGACCTCTTAATAGAGGTCGACAGAGAAACGCATTCTACCAAGCTTCTAGCAGTTACGGAATTGGCCCAAGTGCCTGTGAAAGTATCACCACACAGGACACTAACCACCTCAAAGGGAGTTCTCAGGACTCCTGAGCTCAAAAATACAACTAGAGAGGAATTATTGACACAGCTCAAAAAACAAGGAGTCACTGACGCACGTATGGTTACCATTAAAAAAAACGGAGAAATGATTAGAGTAAACACTGCCATTCTCACTTTCAATCGGCCAACTCCACCGGCCACCTTAAAGGTTGGATTTGAGAGATGTACCGTTCAGCCATACGTGCCCAGCCCTTTGAGGTGTTTCAAATGCCAACAGTTTGGACACCACCAAGATAACTGCAGTAAAGCGAAGGTGTGCGCGAAGTGTGCACAACCTGACCATCAAGACACCGCCTGCACATCTGCAATGAAATGTGTCAACTGTAATGGTGAACATACGGCCTATTCCAAAAATTGTCCCCGATGGATTACAGAGAAGGAAATCCAACGTGCTCGCACAGAGCGAAAGATTTCCTTCCCTGAAGCTCGGAAAATTGTTGAAGGGGTTAGCAAACAACCATCATTTGCCAGTGTTGTCGCGAAGCAGGTTGTGTCGGTTGGTTGCCAGACTGATGCAGTAGAGATCAGATCTGCAACTGGTGCAACAAATGTTTCCGCAACACCTGTATCCTCTTCATCAAAACCTAATACAAGCAAAGATACCTCCACTGCCAAAAAACAAACTATGATCAATAAAAATACAACAACAGCAGCTACCCCTACTGCCCCAAAGCCACTGGCAAATAGGGATTCAAAACAAACAAAAAATGGCAAAACAAATAATAAAGACAAGAACAAAGAAACGGTAAATAAACCACCAATAGCTGAACAAACATAACAAATTAACAAGAGAAGCACAAATAAAGGCAGTGGTCGAATGCCCAAGGGCACTGATGACCCGATCGCTACGTACAATAGATACGAATCCATGGAGTGTGTAGATGGTGATGAAAGCAGCGATAGCGAGGTATTTGTATCTCCCGACACCATCGCTGCACTCCAAGCAAAGATAAAACCAGGGAGGGATAAAAATTCATAATGGCCCACAAAATTATACAATGGAATTGTCGAGGTTTAAGATCAAATTACAATGCCCTGGCTATTCTTCTGCAGGAACACAGCCCATCGGCTGTGTGCCTGCAGGAGACTAACTTAAAACCTAACACTAACATAAGTTTTAAAAACTATTCAATAATCAATTGTTTTGGCCCTGCCAATAATGAAAGGGCCTGCTGGGGGGTTTGGAACACCACATCAACAGATCACGTTGAATACAACTTTACAGGCTGTGGCGGTTAACATAAACTGTCACAGGCCAATGACGATATGCTCTGTTTATTTACCCCCAAACCGCTCAGTAGATGTTGTGGAATTGAGGCAGCTGGTAAAACAATTGCCCAAACCCTTCATGCTGCTGGGAGATTTTAACGGGCACCACACAATGTGGGGCTGTAGGGACATCAACCCACGGGGCAGAATAATAGAAGACTTCCTCTCAGAGGAAAATCTCTGCATTTTTAATGATGATACTACCACCTATTTGCACCCTGCTTCAGGATCTGCAACAGCCATTGACCTATCCTTGTGTGATCCCAATTTATATTTGGATTACACTTGGAGGGTCAACGAGGATCTCTGTAGCAGTGATCATTATCCTATATTTATAGAGAGCAACAACTCTATTGTTGAAGAAAGAGTGCAGCATTGGAGGCTGCACAGAGCAGATTGGGAGGCCTTCCAACAGTCTTGTGGGGAGAGCCTCACAATCTCTCAATTTGAGAATGAAGAGGGGGTTGATGACCCTATAGCCCTTTTTACAGCCAAGTTACACAATATAGCAGATAAAAGCATACCCAAAACCTCGACAGTTCCCAAAAAACTCGACAAACCCTGGTTTGACGAAGGTTGCCGAAAGGCAATAGACAAAAGAAAAAAATCCTTGCAAAAATTTAAAAAACATCCAACTAGACAAAACCTTGACGGATATAAGAAAGATTACGCTAAAGCTCGCCGCACAATCGGTGAAGCCAAGCGGCAATCTTGGAGAGCATATGTCTCCACACTAAATAATAATACATCGGCAAAACATACTTGGCAAATGCTGCGCAGAATCAGTGGCAAGAGGAAAGATAAAACCATCAAGTAACTTGTCACTGATTCTGACACAATAACCAATAAAACGGATATTGCAGAAACGCTGGCGACATCCTTCGCTGCTAAATCATCGCCAGATCATTATCAGGAAAAAAATCGAAAGATTAGGGACAAGGAGAAGGAGAACACATTGGACTTTGAGTCAGATAATGACGAAAAGTACAATGTTGATTTCTCTAAACGAGAATTAATTAAATCTATCGCTCAGGCAACTGAATCAGCAACTGGCCCTGATGAAATTCACTACCAGTTTCTGAAACATTTGCCTGATGTATCACTTGATCTGTTGCTTCTACTCTTGAATGATCTGTGGCAATCTCAGGATTTCCCAGATGGATGGAGAGAAGCAACAGTGATCCCGATCCCTAAACCTGGAAAAGATCGAACAGATCCTAATAATTATAGGCCAATAGCATTGACAAGTTGTCTTTGCAAAATCATGGAGCGCATGATCAATCATCGTCTCACATGGTTTTTACAAGACAATAACATAATAACTAAATATCAATGTGGTTTTCAAAAAGGAAAGAGCACCACAGACCATTTGGTCAGACTAGAGACTTATATCCGTCAAGGTTTTGTTAAAAATCAACATACAGTTGGAGTATTTTTTGATTTAGAAAAGGCCTATGATACCACATGGAAGGGTGGTATCATGAAAGATCTCCATGAAATGGGCCTGAAGGGTAGATTACCCTTATTCATTGATAATTTTTTAAAGGGGAGAAAATTTAAAGTCCGCTTAGACAACACCCACTCTTCACTAAATTCACAGGAGGAGGGTGTCCCACAAGGTAGTATCCTTTCACCAACTCTATTTACCGTTAAAATAAACAGTATAATTGATTCTTTACCACAAGATATTGAAAAATCATTATATGTTGATGATCTGGCTGTTTACTGCCAGTCAAGCAATATGGCAATAATTGAGCGGCGCCTGCAAGGTTGCCTCGATAAGTTGGTGACTTGTGCGGATGAGAACGGCTTTAAATTTTCTCCCACAAAAACTTTATGTGTACATTTTTGTAAAAAAAATGGCTTACAGCCTGAGCCCTATCTCAAACTATATGGACAACAGCTTCCTGTTGAAGAGCAGGTCAAATTTCTTGGTCTTTTTTTCGACAGGAAGCTCAGTTTGACTCCACACATCAAATATATGAAAGATAAGTGTAGGAAAGCATTACAATTGCTACGAGTTATATCCAGCAAGGATTGGGGTGGTGACCGGACAACCTTACTGAGGATTTACCGGTCTCACATCAGATCCAAACTGGATTATGGTTGTATTGTTTATGGTTCAGCGAGACGATCGTACCTAGCAGTACTTGATCCAATCGCGAACCAAGGTTTGAGATTATGCTCAGGGGCATTTCGAACATCACCCATCGAAAGTCTTCAGGTGGAGACCGGTGAGCCCTCTTTAGAGACTCGCCGGTTGAAGCTGAGCCTGCAATACTATATGAAAATGAAAGCAAATCCTGAGAACCCGGCATACTCGTGTGTTGTCAACCCTGAATACAAGAGATTGTTTAATAACAAGCCAGGGACTATACCTCCTTTAGGTATAAGACTCCAACCTCATCTAGAGGACATGGAGGTGGAGCTCGACGCAATTAGCGTTGTGCGCCCACCAGAATGTCCACCCTGGCTTCTCCAACAGCCTAATATACTTTTTAACCTCTCAGATCTCAGGAAAGGAGACACCTGTCCCCTTGTCTTCCAGAGCATGTTGCTAGAGCTATTTTGTAGATTTCCGAAGGAAGGTGTATACTGACGGATCAAAGGAAGACAAGAGGACAGCTATGTCCTTTGTCTGTGATGATCATGAAATTAACTGCCGCATCAACGATGAGGCTTCAATTTGCACAGCAGAGCTGTTAGCTATCGAAGCTGCCATCGAATACATCTGGGATAGTAGTGACGAGGAGTTCATGATCATCACAGACTCGCTATCTTCATTGCAGGCTCTTAAGAGTCAAAAACTCAACAACCCAATTGTTTCCAATATTTTGCATATGTGTCACTACTTGTCTGGGCACAAGGACATTATTTTTTGCTGGGTACCCAGCCATATTGGAATACAGGGCAATGAACGGGCTGATGTTTTGGCCAAGGCTGCCCTGGATAAGACGAAACAGTTTTATTATATACCATATACTGATTTCAAGTACAACATCTCTGTCTAGGGGGGGGATGGGTGTCACCTCCGCGTGGTCCCCCCTGGGCAACTTCATAGAAGGCCAAGCACACCCAAACGTTTTATTAATATTGTGTTTTTCTCACGTAATTACATATGGGTCTAGAGTATTTTGCATTACTTTTCAATCTATATTAAATCGGTTTGGCGGTAAATACAGAGCATAGTCATTGGTTTGTGATGTTCAATATGATCTGAATCGGTATGTGGATGTGTGTCTAACGTTCTATTAGTATACGGGACTGTCTTAAGTATTTCTATTGTATGTATTCGTTTTTGTAAATGGTTTCTCTTTGGCATCCTGGTGTTGGACGGGATGTCCGAAAGAAACCATTGTCATATAATTAGTTTTTCATTTCATTGTTTTAATGGTTTCTCTGTGGCATCCTGGCGGATAATGCAGCATGTCATAGAGAAGCCATTGCCGTACAATTAGCCTGTGGTGACTTACGGTGTCCTCACGGTTCGTGATCGCTCTGTGATGTCCTCCAATATCACAGACCTTATTACCAACTGTGGGGGCACTGTAAGTCTTTAATTTTTGAAAAATGTTTGTGATTTAATGATTTCTCTGGCCATACTGGCCGAAACGTGAAGTAAAGAAGACATTTACTTACTTACTTAATGGTTTCTCTGTTCATTGTTTATGTCATTCATATTTATGTCTAAATGGGTTTACTTTTTTTGATTATAGTATATAGTATTATAGTATATATTATATATTTGTTTTGACAATGACACTGTTTTGACTTAGACTTGTAGTTTTTACACAATCACTCCAATTTCATGGAGATATAGTGACTTGAAAAGTCGTTCATTTTATAATCACTTCATATTTTACATTATTTATACTGATATTTTTTATACCCATTAAACTGTGTTGTAGTGCAGGCGCTTCAACATGTTATCAGACTCGATACATATAGGTGCCAGGAGCATCGTCATCTTATCATATCAAACACTTTAAACTGAATATTTTAGTACGAACATGCTTTTATTAGCTTTGTCTTTCCCTCACTACTTTAACTATACAATATGGGATATTGTAATACCTGGAATTTTCACTTAAATGGCCATACTGGCCGAAAAGTGAAGTAAAGCAAATATTTTACTTACTTACTATCTCTGTCTACCTTGATGACATTTTGCAAGGTGAATGGAACATCAATGTCACCAGCAAATTGTTCGAGGTACAACCAATTATTAAGCGATCTTTTACACCAATGGAACGCCGAAGAGATGACGTTGTCTTATGCAGGGCCAGAATTGGCCATGCCTATTTCACAAACGGCTATTTATTGAGAGGAGAATTGCGACCTATGTGCTGCAATACTCGTCTCACTGTAAGACATGTCCTTCTCAGTTGTGCGAAATATGCGCACATCAGAAGGAAGTATTTTGCATTTAATTCCTTATTTGAGCTATTCAGGGACACCCCTGCTGGTTTTATTATTCAGTTCCTTCGGGAATGTAACCTATATTACATGTTTTAATTATTAGACATAGACTTTTTACACAATCACTCCAATATCATGGAGATATAGTGACTTGATAAGTCGTTCATTTTATAATCACTTCACTTCAGGTGCCAGGAGCATCGTCATCTTATCATATCAAACATTTTAAACTGAATATTTTAGTATGATCATGCTTTTTTTGGCTTTGTCTTTTCTTTACTACTTTAACTATACAATATGGGATATTGTAATACCTGGAATTTTCACTTAAATGGCCATACTGGCCGAAAAGTGAAGTAAAGCATTTTACTTACTTACTTACTTACTTAATTCTTGAAGCTCTTAATTCATTTTGTAGTTTGAAAAGATCTGAATGCTCTTTGATACTCAGTTTTATGACCGACTGTTTCCCTAAATGGGAAACAGACCAATCTACCGACTAAAATACGTAGGAATACTTTACAAACAATAAATTTCCACTCGACTTGAGTAACATAAATTTCACTTTCCTTCTCGCTACATGGCTCACTCCCTCAGGAGCTCTATGCATTCAATCCGCCTGGTGGCTGGCGACCCCACCTAGGAAGCCACCCCCCCCCCCCCCCAGGCGCCATCTATTACTTGCCCATTCCCTGATTGTTAACCTTTATACAGCCACAACTTCACCTGATACATACCTAAAGAGAAAAGTTATCAATTTCCTCAGCAGCCAATCCAAAGTGATAATACATATCTCTTAGCATTAGCCCCTTTACCCAATAAACAGTAATCCTATCACAACCGTCACCATAAAAACCACGTAACATTATCGTATCATGTTAAAGTGCACTGCCAACTGGGACTGGGCCAGCCCCCCCCCCCCCCCTACCGACGCAATCCACCCGCCGACGACCACAGCACACACTCCCCAACCAACTGCCAGGAAAGCGCTACCACAGCCGCCAACAAGTGCGGCCGCCGAGTAGTTCGTGGCCGACCCACTCGCCTGTCAACAAAACAAAAACAAACGTGCAAACATTACAAAGCATACTTAACACCACAGTGCAAGTGTTACCAAAAAAAAGAATAAACATCACAATAATATGCAACATAAAATACATTGTACTGCTGCAAAGTACTGCCCAATGCACTACCGCAGCCAGCACACCTCACACTGCTCTGCTGCAATGCACCACCCAGCGCAGTGCCGCAGCCAGAACTGCTACAACCGTCCTGCTACACACCCACCGCCAAGACAGTGCTGCAGCCAGTCCGGTCGCAGCCCCCTTTTACTCACCTTTCATTCTCCCAGCTCTATGTGGCAACACTTTTGCAACCACACAGAGACTGGGATCCAACACCACAAAACACAAAAACATCAAAATTATTCGCAATAAATAGCCCTTTTCTATATACACTTCAATAAATTGAATTAATATATACATCACTACTTTAAACCAATATGTACTATTCTTTTATAGAACACAAACTACCCGGACAGTGACAATAATGTCCTGTCTTATAAAATATATAAAAAAAATAGAGTAAAAAAAAATAAAATAAAATTGAAGGATCTGGAGGTCTTCACCCCCATCTCCTACAACACAAAAAAGAACATTTACTAACAATCCCGGTCCGGGTCAGGTAGAATCCACCCCCCCTCACCAATTAGTTGCCCAGACATACCACGGGCCTCACTGTCCAACGGCAGCAAGCCATCTTCTACTAACCGCGACACCTGCTCCAGCTCACCCACAGCTTGTACCAGGGAACTAGACACAGGTGTCATAGCCACAGACTCATCCATTATACTTTCCTCACACTCCACCTGCACCAAATTACACTCCTCACCCCCACTTTCCTTCCCCTCTTCCTCCTTCTGCTTCTCATTACGTCCCCTCTTCTGAGAAGAGTCAGTAAAACTGACTTCTTCAACTCTTTTACTCTTTCTCTTCTTACCTTTCTTCCTACCATCCTGCCCCTCCTTTGACACTACCGAGGACGTAGAGCTGATAGAATTTGCCCTACTCCTCATACCTTCGGACTGACAACCACCAGAATCATTCACACTTCTTTTTACATCACTCTCTACCTGACACTCAACTGCAACTTGAACGGACGGACGCCTCACGATCTCGGTCTGTGAGCGGGGATCTCGGAAACACAATCCGTATTGGAAACAACTCTCTCGGCCGGACGGTCTACACCAACATCCCTCGGTCTACGATTTTTGTTACAATTTATAATATCATGCTCGTGCGTCCTGCACACGAAACACCACACACAGCTTCTTCTCATGTGGCCTCGTTCTGAACATTTGTGACATCTCACCCCTCTTCCCTGCATTATCAACTGTACCTTGTGTCTAACCCCGCCAAGGGTCGCCCAAGTAACATCAGGGAGTGTCTCCCTGATGGCCTCGGGTGCCCTGCTTACCCATACTTCCCGAGTCATAGTATGAACATGCTCCATACCCTTATCGTTGCGCCTTCTCTCCTTTGACATCTGACACCGTCATTCCAAATGACTCCAGCTACCGAACCAGGTCTCGACTGTCCACATAATAGGGCAGCCAAAAGACCCGGATCCGGAAAGCCGGAGCCCTGAGGTATGACAGTAAAGCCTCTCTCCCTCCAACACTCACCTTCTTCATACTCACTAACTTCTGCGCCTCCTAACTTCTGCGCCTCCTCACTTCTTGCCACCGTCATTTGCCATTCATTGTTATTCCCTGTATTCCCTAGTGCTACCAAACTTTGTAAAACGATAGTCTCAGACACATGTTTTACAAAAACTGCCCTGCTCACCCCTTCTCTGAACTTATATACTACTGTTCTCTCCATCAACTCTCTCTCCTGTGTATTTTTAGACCTCTGAGGGTTCCAGCCCTCAAAAGCCTCACCACTCTCACCTTCACTCTTCTTACTCTCATTTCCATTTTCTACCTGTTGTTCCTTTCTCTGGCCATACTGGCCGAAACGTGAAGTAAAGAAGACATTTACTTACTTACTTAATGGTTTCTCTGTTCATTGTTTATGTCATTCATATTTATGTCTAAATGGGTTTACTTTTTTTGATTATAGTATATAGTATTATATTATATATTATATATTTGTTTTGACAATGACACTGTTTTGACTTAGACTTGTAGTTTTTACACAATCACTCCAATTTCATGGAGATATAGTGACTTGAAAAATCGTTCATTTTATAATCACTTCATATTTTACATTATTTATACTGATATTTTTATACCCATTAAACTGTGTTGTAGTGCAGGCGCTTCAACATGTTATCAGACTCGATACATATAGGTGCCAGGAGCATCGTCATCTTATCATGTCAGACACTTTAAACTGAGTGTTTTGGTACGAACATGCTTTTGTTAGCTTTGTCTTTCCTTCACTGCTTTAGCTATACAATGTGGGATGTTGTGGTGCCTGGAATTTTCACTTAAATGGCCGTGCTGGCCGAAAAGTGAAGTAAAGCAAATATTTTACTTACTTACTTACCTGTTGTTCCAAATCTGCCTCTCTCAACTTACCTTCAATCAATTCACCCTCCAATTTCTCCAACTGCTTTCTCATCACCTCTATATCATCTCTCAAATCATCTCCTTCCAGCCTCTCTCTCCTTCTCTCATCCCTCTCCTTGTTCAAATCATCCATCAAATCATTTACTTTCACCTCACACCTCTTCTCCAACTCAAACTTTTCCTTATACACGGATTCAGCAGCCAAGTCCGCCGCCACTCCATGCTGCAAGACAGCACGGAGTGTCGGCGCCTTTTGACCATGAACAGTACATATATCATCAAAACAATTATTGCAAAATGAAGAACCAATCTTGTCTCTCAACTTCACCTTAAAAGCCTCCATCAACTTACTTACCTGACCTGAAACATCAGCAGGCCCATCCACCTGGACTATGTCCGAGATGTCTGAGCCTGCATCCATCATACCTTCATCCTCTTCCTCCCCTCCTTCTTCTCCATCTGCCACCATTCCTTCCTCTTCGTCTTCTTCCTCTTCCTCTGTTTCAATCTCACCATCCTCTTCCTCTGTATCATCATCTCCCTCCTCAGACGATGACACTTCCTCTTTAACTTCCTCAACTGCTTTAGCTCCCATCATCTTGCTCACCTCACCTAGTAAATCCTGAAAATACAACATCTTATCCTTCCTGCCTTGGTTTTCTAATGTAAATGCCCTGAGAATACACTCAGCCTTACCATATTCCTTGTGATTCTCAGCCTTATAGTACTCAGTGCATCTCTTCAAAGCTATTCAGGTAGTGCTGTTCCCAGACCTCCATAGCCTCTCTGATTTCCCTCGTCCTCTCCCACACTTCTTGCACTATACCTCCTTCCTTCATGTATTCATTCATTTTCAATTTCTCTATTATTTCCCTTCTATTAATCAATCTTTTTCTCACAATCCTCTTATTAAGATCAAGTTTTTTCAATTTTGTTTGAATATACGCATTAATTTCACCCTCTGGATGCGCCCTACAAGTTCCCAAGTAACAAAAAGCACACCCCCCCGCCTGTGCACCCATATCCTCTCCATCTGCAATATAAATATCAAAAAGTTTCACTCTATCAAATAAATGACCCACTTTGCATGGTGAGTTGTACTTGTTCTTGAATTTTGACTTCATATACGCACCACTGTCAACAGTGACTCCCACTGCTGAGTGGTGTGTATAGCCACTTTTGCCATCACCTTGCGTACTAGCATGCTCACTGGACTGTGCACCGTACATACTTCCTGTGGCACACTTTCGACTCATATCACCTACAATACAATCTAGACCTTCACCACTACCAGCCTGCTGTGTACGCTGCACATTAGCCAACATGGCCACAGTGTATTACTGTGACCAGTCTGACTACACGAAAATTAAAACACAAATATCTACAAATAGCCGCCTTGCACACCTACAAAAAAACAAAAAATACCTGTGCTATGGATCTTCATAAATAACTTTCAAGGATACCAGTTCCTAAAATACCTGCAAAAAAGCAGAAAATCCAGCAGCCAGAGCAGAGGCGGCCTTCTTGGATACTCAGTTTTTGTCCACTGTTCCCTAAGTGGGAAACAGACAGGACTTCCAACTAAAATAAACTAGGAATACTTAACAAAAATGAATAAATTTTGAACTCCACCAGAGTGAAATTTTTTAATTTTTATCTCCCTCCTTCTAATGTTCCTTGTGGCTACTTCCCTCAGGAGCTCCCTGCTGTCATTCCACCTGTTTGCTGGAGACCCCACTAGGAGCCGCCACCCCCCAGGTGCCATCATTTATTTCCATGCCACTTCACCTCTCACAGCCACCACTTGTTATAAGTTTATCCGGGAGTTTTTCCGAAAAGGAACAAAATTCATATAATTTTATTGTGAACTAATGGAGACTGATAATACATATCACTCTCCATAAGCCCTCTTACTCAAAAACAAAAACAGTATTCCTACGAACCGTCACCGTAAAACCACGTAACATCATTGTATCCGGGGTACTGGGATGATTGCTAGTAGTAGTACTTTTAGCCCCCATCCGGGGAGGGTCATTAGGGATCTGTTTCGTCTGTTGGATGCTGTTACGGCATTGTACGGAAGCACTAGTCTACAGCAATCATCCAGGGGCAGCTGCAGCCTCCTCGTATCTGGCTATAATCTTCGGGCGGATTGCCAGTGGCGTACCCTGGTTCCTCCGCTCAACAGCGGAGCCAATGCAGCACCCGCATCAGTGCTGGCGCTGATGTAGGCTGTGGTAGCCTTAAATAACCGGCAATAGCGTGTTTGACATTAGGTCTCTCACGTGGGATGAATGGAGTTACCCAGAGGGAGTGATCCTTCCTATTGTTACTCTGGGGACTATCCGACCCGAGGATAGCGGAGCTGTGCAAAATGCCAAAGAGTTTCATCATTAAATTGTACAGCGAAACTCAAGTCTCCGGCCGTCTGGGCATGTCTGGGGGTATATCCCCTAGACATGCCCAGAACCCCTTATCGGGCGAGCGAAGGAAAACGCTCTCAATAACCCACCATGCCCTATCACCCCCACCCTCACATCATCATCTGTACATCATTCATCTCATCAATTGACTACAACGTTTTTATCGTATTACAATGTCACTTAAAAGACCTTTTGTGCCGAAAAGTGACGTAAAGCAAAGATTTACTACTACTATCATTGTATCCATTGTTAAGTGCACTGTCAGCGGGCATTAAGCCATGCCCCCCCCCCACCTACTGACGCAATCCACCCACGACCCCAACGACACGTCCCCCCCCCAGCTAATTGCCGGGTAAACACGGCCATTGCTGCCAGCGAGCGCGGCCGTCAAATAGTTCGTGGCCGACCCACCCGACCGCTGACAAAACATATACACACGTGCAAACTGAAAAAACAGAACATACTCCACATCACAATGTATATTAACATTTAAGCACACCACACGATACTATTTGCTTGTGAAAGCAGAACCTCCTACAAGGTCAAACACTTCACATTAATATCAACACATATAACATTAAACTACCCTATAGTATTGTACTGAATGTAAAATCAGAACTCTATCTGAGTCAAACCCCTTTACATAAGCCTAACACTATAGATTAGTATCTAAGCTAGTCGAAAAAAAAACCAAGCTGGATAGATTAATCTTCCACTATCTTAATATATGATAAATAGTGACAACCAATTATGAAGAAATAGTAATAAATTAGTAATAAAAGTAATAAATAGTAATAAATAGTAATAAATAACACTAATAACTGTTCGGCTGAAGGATGCTGCTTCCAGCACAGCGCCTCAGCACGGACCATTCTCTACACGTGTCCTGCTGTACAAAACACTGCCCAGCACAGTGCGCCAGCCAGTACACCAAATCATTCTTGCACCCACCCTTTTGACCTAAAAAAATGTATCACCTACTAAAGCTAAGCTACCCCTTGACCTTATCTATAATCATTGACAAGGTTACCTGGGTTATTTCCCAATTACGTTCCATAACCCTACAGTATTTTTCCCACCCAGATACATTATACATAGTGATCCCCATACATAACTAGCCCATAACTTGATAACAATTCTATCAAGGTTTCCTACGCCTATTTCTCACTACTAAATACGCGTTCCACTGTTTTCCTACCCTCTACTTACTGTATCTGTTTCCTGATACTCTACCATCCTTCCACTCTTCTCTCACACTCCCCATTCATTCTACAAAAACGGAAAGAAAATTGTATCAAGTTCGACCTCCACAAATCCCGGAATTGCCTTCCAAATATCTGTGAAGACTAATCTCGGTAATCTGCGAAAGTCGAACATTATCCTGTCTTTTAACTTATATTTAAAAACATTCAATAAACTTAATTCGGAAATTTCGTATCCATAATAATGAGCTCTGGTTCTTTCTTTCCAAATGTGAGCTTTAAGGGTGTAAGTGGTAATCAAAACTAAACTATTTAATTTTTTGCTCGAAAAATTAAACGTTGAATAGACAAAGTCATCTTCTAAAAAAACTATGGGTGCAGCCCCCCTTGAAAGGGCTTCTTGAAGCCAATCCAAACAGAGCTGCACTTTATCACAAAAATAAAAAAGGTGTTCTGGTGTTTCTTTAAAATCACACCAGAGACATGTCTCTGGCACCCCAATATCATGGGCTGCCAAATAAGACCTTGTATTTAATACGCAATGACTTGTCATGAAATGTACATTATAATCAAAATCATAATGCTTAACTGCATTCAAATTCCTCCACGACAAGTCAAAGCGTACTGTAGGCTTTAGGCTATAAGCCTTAGGGAAGCTAACTGCCCTAACCTTATTAAAACAAATATATATAACTTTGACTGGAACCGCCTGGAGCATGTTCCTGTCAAAGCCATCACCCACCTCCTTTATAAAACTTTGAAGGTTTTGTATCGCCTCCTTATAGAAATCAGGCATGGTCCAAGAAGAAGGCGTATCATTCCTCATGGGAATTAAATTAAATGATAAAAATTTTAACTTGACCCAGTAAAGGGTCAAGTCATACCACTCTTCCCCCTCACTCTTCAAAAACTCTCCTAAATGTTTGACCAAAAAAGCCTTACACTTTATTCCTAAATTAATTACTCCTAATCCCCCTTTTTCTTTGTCTAAATATAAAGTATCCCTCCTTATTCTTTCAAGTACACCCCCTCCCCATATAAATCTAAACATAATAAAATTAAACTTCTCAATAAATTTCTTTGGTATTACCAAAACTTTAGCGACATACCAGATCTTAGATGCCACTAAAGACAAAAACAGACTAAGTCTCCCCCTTATTGTATTTGATTTTCCCTTTAAATTTAAAACTTTATCTTCTAGTTTTTCTTGTAACACAGTAAAAGTTTTGTCACAAATACCAACATTATTAAAAAAAATACCATACATTTTTTCCGGGACCTTGGTCACCCTAATACCACAAATTGAATCATCATCCGGCTCCCAAGGCCCCAAAAACATCACAAAGGATTTATCAAAATTTGTTTCTGAGCCACTGGCTAAGCCAAACAACTCAAAAATTATTAAAATGTATCTGATATCCCTTTTATCCTGACAAAAAAAATTTGTGTCATCTGCAAATGCCGTTATCTTCACGATCTTACCCCCAGGTAGTTTAATTCCTTGATGTTGTCCTGCTCATTAATCTTCCTCAATAAGGAATCAATGACCAAGACATACAGCAAGGGAGACAGGGAACATCCCTGTCTAACTCCGGGGTACTGGGATGATTGCTAGTAGTAGTACTTTTCGCCCCCATCCGGGGAGGGTCATTAGGGATCTGTTTCGTCTGTTGGATGCTGTTACGGCATTGTACGGAAGCACTAGTCTACAGCAATCATCCAAGGGCAGCTGCAGCCTCCTCGTATCTGGCTATAATCTTCGGGCGGATTGCCAGTGGCGTACCCTGGTTCCTCCGCTCAACAGCGGAGCCAATGCAGCACCCGCATCAGTGCTGGCGCTGATGTAGGCTGTGGTAGCCTTAAATAACCGGCAATAGCGTGTTTGACATTAGGTCTCTCACGTGGGATGAATGGAGTTACCCAGAGGGAGTGATCCTTCCTATTGTTACTCTGGGGACTATCCGACCCGAGGATAGCGGAGCTGCGCAAAATGCCACAGAGTCTCCGGCCGTCTGGGCATGTCTGGGGGTATATCCCCTAGACATGCCCAGAACCCCTTATCAGGCGAGCGAAGGAAAACGCTCTCAATAACCCACCATGCCCTATCACCCCCACCCTCACATCATCATCTGTACATCATTCATCTCATCAATTGACTACAACGTTTTTATCGAAATATAATGTCACTTAAAAGACCTTTTGTGCCGAAAAGTGACGTAAAGCAATGATTTACTACTACTACTACCCTGTCTAACTCTACGTTTTACAGGGATCTCCCCCGTCAATTGGCCATTTCCAATCACTTTCAGTGTTGGCGACTTATACAAAATCTCAATCCATGAAATAAACTGTGTGCCAAAACCTGCAAATTGTAAAGTTTTAAATAAAAATTTATGTGAGACCCTATCAAAGGCTTTGGATTGGTCCATAGATAAAAGAGCCGCACTTTTGCCTTTTTGATTTAGATATTCGGCAATGTTCCTAATTAAGTGAACATTGCTGAATATCTGTCTACCTTTAACACAACTATTCTGAAATTTTCCAATTATAGATTCCATAACCCCCCCCCCCATTCGAACACTTAACATTTTTGTTATCAACTTCAAATCATTACACAATAATGATATAGGTCTCCAATTTTTTAATTTCTCGGCTGCCTCGGGCTTCTTACATAGTAACACAATAGCAGCACAATTTTGATCTTCCCCGAGCCAACCAGCCCTCACTATGGAATTAAAAACTAGAATTAACTTTGGGCCGATCAGCCCGAGAAAGGATTTGTAAAACTCAATGGGCAGCCCGTCCACTCCAGGTGAAGTGCTGCCCCTTGACTTTTTTACCGCTTCAGCCAACTCTTCAAGGGTAAATGCACCCTCGCAGGAAAGCTGTTCTTCTTTACTCAATTTAGGTCTATCTTTCAAAAAATATTCTGAACTTGCAGGATCGCTTGGTATCTCTGCATATAGATTTCTGTAAAATTCTGAAACACAATCAATAATATCATTTTTATTCGTGAGCACTTCCCCACTGTCCGACTCCAGCTGCGCCATTGTTTTCTGGCTCGCTTTCCTTTTTTCACACTTAAATAAATCCGACATAATGTTTTCTCCATAATTCAATTCTGAAATTTTTACTTTTCTTTTAATTCTTTCTAAATGTGATTCCATAAATTTATCAATTTCCTTTCCTAAATCCTCAATTTTTTTATATGGTCTAGGTTCTTCAGACAGCAAAGAATTAAATTTCTTACACATTTCAATCAACCTCCCTTTCCTAACATAATTTAACCTAAATGAATGAATTTTTATTAAATTACAAATTTCAACCTTCATATCAAGCCACCAATTTAAATCAAAAATACTCTGATTTTCCATCCCCCTTTCCCATAACATACTTAAATCCTCCTTAAAAAATATATCCCTAAACACCGAAACATTTGCTTTCCAATAAGACTTCCCTCTTATTGAATCGCGAATCTTAAAATCCATAACCACCATTCCATGATCAGAGTACTCATTTGAATGAGTGGTAATTTGTCCACAATCTTTTAATAATTCCTTCGAAACATAAACCCTATCAATTCGAGTGGCGGCTAATCCGCCAGCTTGGTGCCACGTATACTGCGTACCCAACGGGTTTTTCTCTCGGTACACATCCACTAAACTTGCTGGATTTATTACGCCCTCTAAGACGTTCAACCCACCCTTATTAATCCAACCCCTTGAATTCCTATCTAATTTCTGATTTGAAATCAAATTAAAATCACCCAAAAGAATGATGCCAGAATTTCCCCTTACAAATTTGTTTATCATATTAATAAAATCAATTTTTTCCTGTCCTCTCGTTGCATGAACATAAACACATACAATTTTGCAGGTAAAGTTCCCCTTACTCACATTAACAGTGACAAGTCTTCCCGAATGATGGCTTTCAAATTTGTCCACCTTTAAATTTGCTTTCTTGTTAATTAAAATTGCTACCCCAGAACAAAATCTAATTGCGAAAGACCAATAAGCCTCCCCTCCCCAGTCTCTCGCCCAAGCCGAACCTTCATTTAAATTTTTACAATTTGTTTCCTGTACTGCCAGGATATCAATTCCTATTAATTTAGCCCACTCAAAAACTTTTTTCCTCTTGAGTAGGTCAGAGAGACCCCTAGCATTAAAGGTGGCAACCTTGATCCCCATTGATAATCACTTAGAAGAAAAACTTCCCTAGCCAGATACCTACTCTAGTAGGCCTCGTCATCACTTCAAAAGAGATTGCGACTGCGAGACGCCCCCGGTATCAGGGGGGCAAGCCCCCCCTCCTCCGAGACCCTCTTCGCCGTCGCCAACCTCTTGAGAAAAATTATCCTGTTGAGACGGTACAGCAGATATTGCATTGACATTCTCAACTACCTCACTCACCATATTCTGTGACCACTCAGTCATCTCCACATCCGTCCCATCCTTCTGCACTTCATTCCTCTTACTAACCACCTTACTCTCCTTCCATGCTTTTATCAACACCACTTTATCCTGCTTCGTAATTCCCTCTACTGACTCATTTACACTCATGCTCTTCTTCTTCTTCTTCGTCTTCTCTTTACTCACTCCACGGGACACCTTCTTCTCACCTCTCCCCTCTGATGCTTCCTGTAACATCATCGGCGGCGGAACGGCAATATTCAGTTTAACAAATTCTGTGGCCCTTTTTTTAGGGGTACTGTCCTTTGGAGGGTTCAAAATTCTCTCCTCCTTACCCTTAGACCTTTTAGTCCCCTTCCTTACCTCTTAAAATCCATCCTTGTCCACACGGGGGCCGGACGCACGAACGGGAGATACCCCCACACTCGCGCCTAATACAGGAGGTCCTCGAGTGGAGGAAGCCGACGCTGATTCGACCGACGACGACTCCCGGACACTCACGCTACTACGCGGTCCTTGAGCCGGGAGATCGGGCGCGCGATCGGGCGACCCTCCCTGAACGGGAGGATCCGGCGAACGGCCAGCTTCCGGACGAACGTCAACAATTGCAACACATTCACGGCGCATGTGACCCCGGAGCCCACACCTATGGCACTTAACCGCCCTGCCCTGGACGGCAACCATGATTCGGTGTCGGAACTCCCCAAGTTTGACATAACCTACATCGGGCAACTCCTCCTTAACATCCACCCCGTATTTGGTGACATAAAATTCACGCACCATGGTACTCACATGTTCAATCCCTTTTATTACTGATTTTTCATGACGAGCCTCTCTCACTGTCATCCCGAAGGACTCCAGCCAATCAATAACCAACTGGTTGTCCACATAATAGGGCAACCAGAAGATCCTGATTTTGAAGGCTGGGGCCCTCAAGAAGGACAGCGAGGCAGACTCCCTTCCGACCTGGATACTGCCGCAATCAACCAGGGAGTGTGCGTGTGTCACATCACTGGTAGTGATATGCCACTCCCGGTTGCTCCCAGCAATACCCAGGGCCACAAGATTTTTCAAACCGATGACATCTCCAAGGGCAGGTAAAAAGTTGCCCCTCGAGATGCCATCACCCACGGGCACTTTGGCTACTACTGTCCTCTCCATAATGTTATTCGCCTTCATGGCACTAGTACGGCTGACACTCCAAGCACCCTGTACTGGGGCCTGTACTACAGAAGGAGGCCCCTGTCCAGGCACCTCCCCTCTCCTCTCATCTAGCGTTACGTCCCCGGCTCTCTGCACTAAGTCATTTATTATCTTCTCATTATTCGATGTTACAGTACTTACCTTATTGGTCAAACTCATTAGCGTTTCCTCCTGCCTCCTCTTTATCGTCGATTGTACCTCCAACTCTGCTTCTCTATCTTTCAACCTCCTTTCAACATATCTCAACAGCCTCGCCAGCTCTTCCTCACCTAGTAATGGCCATGCTGGCCGAAAAGTGAAGTAAAGAAAATATTTTACTTACTTACTTACTCCTCACCTACTTCCCGCATTCTATCCTCCAAATCCTTTCTCGCTTCCTCCTCTGTGAATTCTATCATCAACTCCCTCGCCATCTCGGCTTTCACCACTTCCAACTTCTGCTGTACCTCACGATCTGTCATGATACACGTTAGCCAATACTGGCAACGTGT
This sequence comes from Flabesymbios commensalis, assembly GCA_964017125.1. Lineage (NCBI taxonomy): Eukaryota > Metazoa > Annelida > Polychaeta > Terebellida > Flabelligeridae > Flabesymbios > Flabesymbios commensalis. The sequence goes on from OZ024908.1 coordinate 439,704, forward strand.
ATCCCCTGCTTATACACAACACAAATATGCACACAAGCCGCCCAGCAAACTGCCAGACGACCACAATATAATAAACACTAAACACAGCTAATACAGCCAGTGTTCACAGGTAAACAAATAAATCAATAAAATTAGCTACATGTACACGCAAAGCAATATAGCCCAGGCGACATGTATAAAACAAACTGCTATAGGCACACCTATAGTAGTAAATCATTTATTAAAGTCTCACTCTTATTTCACAAAGATCACTCAGAGTTTGAGTTGCGAGAGACACATACTAAAATATTCAAGACATACATAAAAACATAGTAATAAGAGATAAAAGTTATGAAAGGCGAGTAAAACGTTGTGCATACTTACATACATACTTAAATACATACATACATAAATACATATATTCCCATACCTAATTATATTCATGTATTATCTTACATAATTTATCACATTGCTCCTTATATTAATAATTTTAAGGCAGGTTTTGGCACATTTTGAAACTATAGCATCATCATTAAATAAAAACCGTAGCTTAGCGTCTTCGTCATAAGACATAAAATCAGAGTTAATATAACACGCCTGCGTGAACAAAGCTTGCCGTACACCATTATACATAGGACAACTCAATAAAACATGTTTTTCATCCTCAACACAATTTTCACAAAAATTACAAAATCTGTTATTTACAGGTATACCGAGGTAGCGACCCAGCTCTAAATTAATAGGCGCTACACCACTTCTGAACTTGCTAAGCGCACTCCGCTCTTTAACAGATTTTATCTTGATCACATACTGCTCTACACCATATTCATCTTTAAACTGCCTATATGTCCTTAACTTATTTCCACCGACACCTCTTCTTCCTGTTTCCCTGTTGATCGTACTATGCCAGTCACTTACACATTTACAGATACAATTATTCCTCACGAGGCTGATCATTTCTTGCTTGCTATTACAACACTCTATCTCCTTCTCTATTCCTAACTCTTTAAGAAATTTACCTACGCGACCAGGCCAGCTCTTTTGTCTTATACCTGATGACGTGCCTGCCCAAATAAAAACACTTTTATTCAGCCTATTATCTGACATAATAATTAATCGATGGTACTGTCTTGTCATCTCCACGCGTTGTTTACATAATGGTGGTATGAGACCCATGTCACCTCTAGCAGCGGCAGTGGGCGCGTGTTGACCGAGCCCCAGATAAAACCGACAGGCTCTATTATGTACGGCTTCAATGGCGGGGTAGCTCCGATTGCCCCACACAGATGCCCCGTAATTAACAACTGACCAAACTAGACAATTATATAATTTTACGAAGCATTCATATGGAACACCTCCATTTATTTTTATTTTTGAAATCAGTTTTCCCAAGGCTCTGTGGGCCGACAGAGCTACTGCCTTCACAGTCACGTTAAAATTTAAAAACTCATTAATAATTATACCGAGGTACCTGTAGTCAGATTTAAGTAAAATAGATTCATCCCCACAAATAAAGTTATGATGTGTAGCTGAAAAAGACTGCGGGCGAAAATGTATCACAGCTGATTTTGTACTATTGACCTCTAGCTGCCACGTTTTACACCATTTATGTAATGTGTTAAGAAGAAGCTGTAATTCATCATCTGACTGTGCTAATAACACTAGATCGTCAGCATACATTAAAACTGACATTTTCTTATCCCCAATTGGAATTCCGACACCTGTTTGTGTCAATGTCTCAGCTAAATCATTTATAAATAGATTAAACAGTAGAGGGGACAAAATACATCCTTGCTTTAAGCCAGCCGATACATTAAACCAGTTTGAATATTGTGCATTAATCCGTAGGCGACTTTCTGTGCCTATATACATTGCTTTAAGTGATTGATACATGTTCCCACTTACCCCATATTCCCTTAGCTTAAACCAGAGCATAGACCTGTTAACACAATCATACGCTTTTCGTAAGTCAATAAAAGCGGCAAAAGTTGATTTATGTTGTGACTTTCTTTTCTCCACAATAGTAATAATAGTGTTTATTTGGTCAATGGTTGATCGACCCTTTCTAAAACCATTTTGACAGTCTGTTACAATGTTGTTCACTTCTGACCATTTTGACAGTCTCTTATTTAAAATTGAAGAATACATTTTACAGATGGAGGAGTTAAGGCTAATACCACGATAGTTTAATGGGTCTCTGCTGTCGGATGAGGCTGATTTAGGAATAGGACATATCACAGATTGTGTCCAAGAAGAAGGGACTACACCGTTCTTGAAACAGTAGTTAAAAATGTCATGAAGTGTGCTCACCATTGTAGGGTTCCTCACGACCTCCGACGGGATATTATCAACACCTGTGGCCTTGCCAAGGTGAGCTGTGCCTACTGCCTGAGCTACTTCAAAAAGACTGATAGTGGCATTCAGCTCAGGGGCGCGATCTGGCGTATCCACTCCACTGTCTTGTGCTAGATACTCAGTCACTTCAGCCACCTTTGGTGAAATCAGATCGCCGTCAGGGGGACTGGGGTTAAGAAGATTAGAAAAGGTAGTCTCCCACCTACCCATCACGATGTCTCTATCACAACTGATACTACCATCCTCCAGCTTTACTTCCATTGGAATAGGTACTGTCCTGTGCTGTCCTTTATCAATATTGTTTATCTTCTGCCAGAAAGTATGTTGACTATCATGAACACTCTGCAGCAGCTCATCCTGTGTTTTACGCCAGTGAATGCGTTTCTCACGCTGTAGTTGTTTTGAGAAGAGTCTGTGACGTTTTATATATCGGGCCCTTAAAATCCTCCGCTGACCTCCTTGTGCACGAAGATATGACTGTTCTGCCTGACGCACCTGTTCCCATGACTGGGACACCTCAGGCGTCCACCATGGCTTGGCAGAGTAAGATTTATGTGAGATATGTTTATCTGTAGGGCAAACCCGAAACGGGATATTCTTGTCCATCTGTTCCGTAAGAAGATTGACCAGCTTCTGGTATAGTTCATTTACGGTCACCTGCGCCTGCTGTTCACGCTCCAAGTTCCTCACCAGAGACCTGGCTTGACTCACAACATCTTCTGTCATCATGAAATCTGGTGGTATTGAGTGTAGATCGTATTTTTTGGTTTTGCTTGTGTGTGGAGTTACACATGCAGCTTGACTTACATTGTTGTTAGGAGTAACAGTCTGATTTAGAGTCACTTTCCAAGTGAGCAGTGAGTGGTCAGGTATTCCTTTTCGGGGATCAAAACGTCCAAGACAGCCGCTCTCCTCAAATAGGGTGGCGGCCCGCTTTACAGAGAATTCAGTATATGATGACAGCTGACAATGCGGCACCAAACAGTAATCTACAACAGAGCTACCAGTTGTGCCAATTCTTGTAAATTCATTGTGATAATTACTGCGACCATTCAATACACATAGCTCAGCACCGATGGCAAAGTCCAAAAATAAATCCGCATACGAGTTGACTGTTCCATCTATAACTTCACGCAATGGTACGTCGTCAGCACCTGGGATACAATCTGTCAGATGTCCAATTCTGCTATTGAAGTCTCCACATATCATAAGTGGGCCATTATATTCATATTCGTGTACATTAGATAATAAAGTGTCAAAATAGTCTGGTGCGTTCACAGGTCGGGATGAGTTCGCTGGTGAGAGATAACATACCGCAGCGCGGAGAAGGACTTGGTTATGGTTGGTAGCAAGCTGCAGCCATAGAATACCTTCATTAGTACTGTCATATACTGTCACCTGATGGTTTTCTGCCACCTCGTCCTTTACAAAGAAGCCAACTCCACCGGAGCCTTTGACAGCCCTTCTATGTAATATACGACGGTTTTGTCCAAACCACACATAGCCAGGCAGTACAAGGGCGTTATTGCCGATAAGGTGCGTTTCGGCCAGGCCGATAATGTCCAAATTCATAAAAAGCAAGCTTTGTGCACGGGCTTTAAAATTATCAGTGTTTTGGTTGATGCTCCATCCTTCTACATTCCAAAACCCGCAAGTCAGCTAACGTCTGTACCGATCGTTGCCATGGTACCGAGTTCGATGACCAGCAGCGGCATCAGATGGGTTTCTACCAAAATATCGTCGCTGTCCATCTTCAACATTATCATTGCCCCGGCTGTCTTTATGTGCTGTATTGTCCTTGTTGTTGTGGTGTGTACTGTGTTCATGTTGACGTCTGTGGTGGTGTCGGTTGTGTACATGTTCACGCCGTTCATTCATTAGCCTGCCACCACGGTACACCATACCCACAGCAGTCGCCAATGATCTCATGTTATTTTCCATGGTTCTCTGTTCTCGTGAACGGTCAGGCTTGATGGACACATTTCTGTACACGCGGCTCTGATCGAGTAGCCGTTTGGCCTTTAGAATACGGTCTTTGTCCGCCCATGACATACACGTAACAATCACAATACCTGACCGCCCAGTCTGTCGTGACACTTTACGCTCTATATTCTCAAACATTATATCTGTAATTTTTAGACCTTCTCTCATTAGAGCCTCAATTTTTTTCTGTAAATTTTCACGGTTACCTTCTGACAGGTTCATGATGACTAGTTTATTATTATACTCTGTTGCCGATTGTCGCTGTTCTGTGGAGGCTGGGGCTGTCCTAGCATCACAGGCCTCCAAGCGTCGTAGTCGTTCTTCCAGATCACCCTGTTTTCTATAACATCGGCATTTTTGCTCTTTGAGCTCAAGGAGTTGTTTTTCGAAGAACTGTGTACGTTTGTCCATGTCTGTTTTTATTTGTTTCATTTTACTGTCCATCATTGTGGTAATCATGTCTTTCACCATCTTTTTCAGGTTGTGTGTTATCGAGTCACTGATCTTATCTGATATTTCCTCTAATCCTTTCTGCATTGATTTCTGCATCAGTTCAACCTGGTCCGTCACTAAGCTGACCACTGCATCCATGCGGTCAGTTTCTGTATATGGCCGACCCGCATGTGAGCTGGGACCTGGCTGTGGCGATTTCAACATGGCGTCACTTTCCTTGTTCGTTGTATCCACAGCCACTTTTTTCGTTTGTGATTCTGTTGATTCTGCATCCAATTTTCGTTTTTTTGTCTTCAAATCCGACACTATGTCCTCTAACACGCATCCTACACTGAAAGAACGCGATCGTTGGACTTTATTCACTCTTATTTTTCCCATTTTTAGCGCGTTCGACATTTTCACGTCCACACCAGACAATGATGTAGCTTGTGTATGCACGACACCCCAGCAAACACGGGACAACCGCCCAACGCTGCCCCAATGCCGCGCCAACGCCTAAGACGATGGGCCAGCACCGAAACAGCACAGGGCGAAACGTCACGCGCCAGCCGGGAATCAATACGCACCGGCGGCCAAACAACAGTAACTCAAACACTAGTAACTGCACACGCTAGCCGATACAGACCAGCCTGTATAGACAAGCCGTGTGCAGAGTAATAACAGCCTGCTCAACAGACAATACAGTCTGAAAACAAACTGTACACAAACCTGAGCAAACACTCACCTAAATCACGGTATAATACCGGCCTAAATGTAGTAACAAACCATCCCAGAGTCAGGCGGCCTTCTTGCTTCCCTTGCTACTTGAATGCTCTTTGAGCCGCTCAGGAGTTTCAGCAGACCAAGGCGTTGCCTTCAATATAATGCTGAGTGAACCCTAGCACCCGAAGGGTGCTGAGAGTGGGATTAAGGCATTCGAAGCTTGTATGAAAGCTTTCTCTTAGCCTATCCAAATATTTCATTAGTATATAATACTCATTAGAAAATGTCTGGTTGGCAAGGGAGGCAAGGAACCTGGAAAAAGAAGCATTTTAGAATTTAATTAATTTTGATGCGACCTCGGCGAACAGAGGGTCGCGGTGGTCTAAATGAGGTGTTGAATCAGCCGGTAGCTACCCTATATCTCGTGTCTTAACTCTTGAAATCTGGATGAAAAAGGCCGATAAAGTTTTAGTTTTGACAGATCCTTTAAATGAACATTTGAGACATTTCTTTTATTAAACCTATGCCTCTCGTGTACACTTAAGTTCACTTAGTATGTTAGACATACTTAAAATTGCGTTCTGAATTTTGGATCATATGTGATCAATTTACCTCGTGTTGTTTGCCTGACTGTCTGTGTGCCATCGCCATACTCCCGCATACCCTGAGAAAGAACGTCAGAGTTATGTAATTTCATTGAATTTGGGTGGAATGGTCTAAAAGGTGTCTAAAGTTGATAATTTTAGAAATAGAAAATTCCTAGAAGCGTGTCATCTTAATTGTGAAATTAAGAAAGTTCGCTTGTTCTCTTTTCAGAGCCACCAGGGGATTAAAACCCTTGCTTTCACTCACCATGACAGTCCTCGCGGGGGGTGACAATTATGTTGATTATCACCCCCTGCGGTGACATGTGGTGAGTGACAACAGACTGTGACGTCTGTTGTTATCGTGACGCGGTGGCTGACCAACGCCGTAGGTGTTGGCCCGTCAACGCGTCAACGCTGTTATCACACTCACGACTGCTTGTCAGCGCCGCTAGCGTCGCGCCAATGCCGGCTCAGCGTTGTTAGCGCTGGACCGACATTGGCACCGCGGTAGCCACACTGTGAAAGCACTTCGGTGTTTCTGTCACTCACGCATGCTGCCAACGCTGCCAGTGTTGCGTCAATGTCGGCCCAACGCTGTTGACGCCGGACCGGCATTGGCACAACTCTAGCTGCATTCACACAGCAGTCTCAATTTTCATCATAAATTTCGGCATATTCTGATATTAATTTGTCCAAATGTGTTCTATGCCCTCTTTTAATTCTTGAAGCTCTTAATTCATTTTGAAGTTTGAAAAGATCTGAATGCTCTTTGAGCGAATCTATGAATTTGTACGTTAAAATTTGGAATCGATCTTTGATCAGATCGATCTTAGCTATTTTATGAATATCTTCAGTGTGCGAAAGTGGATCCAATTTGTAGGCTATTCTGATGGCCTTATTTTGAATGATTTGAAGTTTCTTGATATACGCTTCTGACGCTCCTAAAATTACTGGAGCGCCGTATTCTAATACTGGACGTATATAGCTTTTATATAGTCTCATTAGTGTTTTGGGTTTACAGCCCCACTTCGAGCCGCTCAGGAGTTTGAGCAGACCAAGGCGTTGCCTTCCTTTCTTAGCGTTCTCATCTATATGAGCATTAAACGTCAGTTTCTTATCTAAAGTTACTCCTAGCAATTTTGCTTGCTGTACTGCAGTGAGTTTTTCGCCAAAAAGTTCAAGTTCTATATTTTTCTTAGTTTTAAGCATTATAAGCTGCGTTTTCTTAGCATTTAGTTTTATTCTCCACTTGGAGCACCATGCTTCTAGGTCTGATAAAACTTTGGCTAGCCTATATTTAATTGTTTTTTCACTTTTAGCAAAAGTCCAAAATCCCAGGTCGTCTGCGAACTGAGAGACCCCTACTGTATTACTGAAGGGATCTATTGGAATATCATTTACATAGATCAGGAATAGAAGTGGGCTGAGAACCGAGCCCTGAGGTGTGCCGGCATTAAGTGAAATTTTGTCTGAAGTCTCATTATTTATTTTGACTGAAATTTTCCTGTCAGTTATAAATGAAGACATTAATCTTACTATTTTATCTGGTAAATTTGTATTCATTAATTTATATCTTAGTCCGTTGTGCCATACGGAGTCAAAAGCTTTTTCTACATCTATAAAGATTGCAGCTCCTTTATGGTGACGGCTATGTGCTATGTGCGCATCATCAGCTAGTCTGAGAATGTGTTCCATAGCACATCTTTTATTTCTATAGCCTATTTGCCATTTATTAAAGAAATTTTCTTCTTCTAATTTACTGCGCATTCTATGAGCAATTATTTTTTCAAAAAGTTTGCCTATGCAACTTAATAAACTGATTGGTCTATAGTTAGTTGGAATTTTATTGTCTTTTTTAGGCTTTGGGAGCATAATTCCTTGAGCTTCCTTCCATTTACTTGGAAAATACCCTATTTTTAAGCACTGATTGTACATAGTTTTTAAATTCTCAAATACTATTTCTGGACATTTTTTAATTATAGTGTATTTAATTCCGTCTGCTCCTGGAGCAGATCTACCTTTGGTCCTATCTAATTGTAGTTTTATTTCTTGAATCGAGATATCCCTGAGTAGTATACTATCGTCGCCATCTTCTACTTTATTTTCTTTTAGAGTTGAAAAAAGCTGAGATTTTTCATTTATAGCTTTATCTATTAAATTTTTAAATTCATCATCAAAAATTTCACCTGTGTGAGTATTATGAATTTTGCCTAGTGATTCAGCGAACGTGGTTGCTTTTTCTAAGTCGTTTTGAGTTAAATTACCATTTTCTTTAATTATTGGCTTGGATGCGCCGCCTGATTTCTTACCATTAATACTATTGATAGTTTTCCAAAATTCTTTAGAGTCTTTAGTTTCGTCTAGTTTTTTAGTTTGCTGATTCCAAAATTCTTCTCTATCTTTGTTTACTTGTTTACTTACTAAGTTGTTTAATTGATTATATAGAGTTTTATCCTCTGCTTTTTGCGTATTTCTAGCTAAGCGTCTAATTTGTCTCTTTAATTTAATTAATTTCATTGTTTCATTTGAGATAAAAAGTGCTTTATCTTTACGTTTTGCTTTAGGACACGCTTTATTTAGCCCTTCTTTAATTATATTGCTTATTTTTTCGTTAGCTAAGTCTAGTTCCTCTGGTGTTTCAGGTTCGAGTCTATCTAAGTTATTTATTATTTCTTTATTAAACCTGTTCCAATCTGTTTTTTCATATTGTAGAATTTCTCTCTGAAATTGTTTTTGAATTTGAGGTGAAGCTAAAGTTAAATGAACTGGCAAATGATCTGAACCAATGTCATCGCCTACATCACATGATTGGATGCGTGACGCCATCTGGCGGCTAACTAGCGCTAGATCTAGTAGATCGCCGCCAGAGGACGTCCCTGGTCTATAAGTTGCAGTGCTGTCATTAGTTATTAGTAAGTCTAATTCTTCAATTATGTTAAATAGAATGTCTCCGTTAGTATTTCCTACTTTACATCCGAAAAAAGTATGCTTACAATTGAAATCTCCAATAAGAATTGAAAGTGGATATAAATTAGTTATATGCCTGAAATTCTCTATGTTTGGTTTAATATCTGGCGGGTTATAAATAGTTGCTAATGCCACTGTCTTACCTTGTGATTTGAAGTTTATTGCCAAAAATTCTTCGTTAAAATCTGAAGTATCTATTTCATTAAATTTGATATCTTTTCTAATTAAAATAGCTACACCGCCTGCTGCATTCTGCAGGCGCCCATTAGGATAAATTATATTTCTATCTTTTCTGATAATGTTATAATTTGGAATTCTGATTCTAGTTTGCTCTCTAAGTCTAGTTTCATTTAAAGTCACAAAATGTGGTTTATATTCATTTAAATAGTTAATTAGTTCAGTCCTTCTTTTATATAGTCCGTTAATGTTAGCATGAATAATTTGAACGTTTTTAGTTGGTGGTAAACTGTTATCCATATTTTATAAGTACTGTACTGTACTTAGCCCTACTTTAGTTTTTCCTACTTTAGTTAGGTTTTTACTGGTGAGTACTGTACTGTACTTCAATATAATATGGATTGACTGTGCCTTATATACATATACAGAGGCAAGATTTAAGTTTCTTTCTGATTGGTGGACTGGTATCTACCAATCAGAGGGCGTGGTTTTGAACCAATCACAGTACTCCTTGGCTGAAAATTTTGGATCCAATTTTTGCACAAGATCTGACTCTCAGTTTTTTTTCGATCCTCTTTTTGCACAGGAATCGACATATGGCCAAAGGACAGGGCGCCCACCTCATAGTGAGTCGAACGTTTCGATCCGATTTTTGCACAAAAATTGACACTCAGAAATTTTCGTTCTTCTTTTTGCACAAGAATCGATGCTTTGATTTTGTGCATGTTTGGAGTATTCTGTGACTTGTTTCTTAGCTAGTTTGAAATATATATATATATATTTAAGCTCGAGTGGAGTTTGGAAACCCATTTAATGTCGTTACCATTGAAGGCACAGTTCCTTTCATGAAAACAGACCTGACCTTAACTGACAGCTCAGTCAGCAGTCACCAATCCACCCCTCCGTCTAAAACACAGACTGGCATGCAGTGTCAGTGATATTCAAGTCAATTATGATGTTCTTTATAAATATTCTGGAGTTTATCTAGTAGCGTTTTCTGACCTCTTTTTATTCGTGCTTCACGAATTATATATTGGTGTTTGAATAATTCAGAATTTTCATTTAGTGAACAGATGAAATGGGTGGATAATTCTTCAAGCCTCGTTTTTATGAGCGGAATCTCAGCCAATTTATTAAATTCATGGTCCTGGATCGTGGATGTATTATTTTAATAGCTTAATTTTGAATAGTCTGGAGTTTTTTAATAACTTGGTCTTTAGCTGAAAGCATTACTATAGCGCCATACTCTAATACTGCCCTAATATATGCCTTATACAGTCTCATGACAGTCTGTGGTTTACAGCCCCACTTAATATTTTTAATAGATTTAGGCGCATTCGTCCTTTTTTTGCTATACCATCTATGTGGGCTTTAAAGCTTAAATTTTCTTCTAGTCTCACTCCAAGGAGTTTTGTATTGTCTGTGTTTATTAATTTTTCACCAAATAATTCTAGATTTATGCTTAGATTTCTTTGTTTTGCTTCTCTGATTAGTAGTAGTTGTGTTTTTTTTCGCGTTCATTTTTTTCCTCCATTGAGAGCACCATAATTCTAGATCTGATAGTGTTTTTGCCATCTATATTGAATTATTCTGCCGTGTTTGGCAAAGGTGCAGAATCCTAAGTCATCAGCGAATTGAGATACACTGACATAGTTGTTTAGTGGATCTATTAGTATATCATTTACATATATTAAAAAGAGAAGAGGGCTGAGGACCGAGCCCTGAGGTGTACCAGCGTTTAGTGGGATTTGGTCAGATATTGTTCCGTTTCTTTGTACTGCTATTTTCCTGTTTGTGATAAATGATGCCATGAGTCTAACTATTTTACGAGGCAGGTTACTGTTCATTAACTTTTATTTTAGGCCGTCGTGCCATACTGAGTCAAATGTGTTTTCTACGTCTATGAAGACAGCAGTTTTATTTCAGATACTGTGATTTCTCTCATGATTGGATTGTCGTCCCCTGGCTCATTTTTTTATCGCTAAGGGGTGGAAATAGGTTGGAGTTTTGGTCAATTTTATTTTCAACTTCAATTTTGAAGTCTTTGTCGAAAATATCTCCTTTTCCTAGGCTTTTTGCAAATGCGTTGACCTTTTCAAGGCCGTTTTTTGTTAAGGAGCCATCTTCCCGAATAATAGGTTTTGAGACACCCTTTGATTTATTTCCATTTATATTATTGATAGTTCTCCAATATTTTTTGTGGTTTCATGATTTCCAAAGGAGGTATAGTCCCTGGCTTGTTATTAAACAATCTCTTATATTCAGGGTTGACAACACACGAGTATGCCGGGTTCTCAGGATTTGCTTTCATTTTCATATAGTATTGCAGGCTCAGCTTCAACCGGCGAGTCTCTAAAGAGGGCTCACCGGTCTCCACCTGAAGACTTTCGATTGGTGATGTTCGAAATGCCCCTGAGCATAATCTCAAACCTTGGTTCGCGATTGGATCAAGTACTGCTAAGTACGATCGTCTCGCTGAACCATAAACAATACAACCATAATCCAGTTTGGATCTGATGTGAGACCGGTAAATCCTCAGTAAGGTTGTCCGGTCACCACCCCAATCCTTGCTGGATATAACTCGTACCAATTGTAATGCTTTCCTACACTTATCTTTCATATATTTGATGTGTGGAATAAAACTGAGCTTTTTGTCGAAAAAAAGACCAAGAAATTTGACCTGCTCTTCAACAGGAAGCTGTTGTCCATATAGTTTGAGATCGGGCTCAGGCTGTAAGCCATTTTTTTTACAAAAATGTACACATAAAATTTTTGTGGGAGAAAATTTAAAGCCATTCTCATCCGCACAAGTCACCAACTTATCGAGGCAACCTTGCAGGCGCCGCTCAATTATTGCCATATTGCTTGACTGGCAGTAAACAGCCAGATCATCAACATATAACGATTTTTCTATATCGTCTGGTAAAGCATCAATTATACTGTTTATTTTAACGGTAAATAGAGTTGGTGAAAGGATACTACCTTGTGGGACACCCTCCTCCTGTGGATTTAGTGAAGAGTGGGTGTTGTCCAAGCGGACTTTAAATTTTCTCCCCTTCAAAAAATTGTCAATGAATAAGGGTAATCTACCCTTCAGGCCCATTTCATGGAGATCTTTCATGATACCACCCTTCCAGGTGGTATCATAGGCCTTTTTTAAATCAAAAAATATTCCAACTGTATGTTGGTTTTTAACAAAACCTTGAAGGATATAAGTCTCCAGTCTGACCAAATGGTCTGTGGTGCTTTTTCCTTTCTGAAAACCACATTGATATTTAGTTATTATGTTATTGTCTTGTAAAAACCATGTGAGACGATGATTGATCATGCGCTCCATGATTTTGCAAAGACAACTTGTCAATGCTATTGGCCTATAATTATTAGGATCTGTTCGATCTTTTCCAGGTTTAGGGATCGGGATCACTGTTGCTTCTCTCCATCCATCTGGGAAATTCTGAGATTGCCACAGATCATTCAAGAGTGGAAGCAACAGATCAAGTGATACATCAGGCAAATGTTTCAGAAACGGGTAGTGAATTTCATCAGGGCCAGCTGCCGAATCAGTTGCCTGAGCGATAGATTTAATTAGTTCTCGATTAGAGATATTAACATTGTACTTTTCGTCATTATCTGACTCAAAGTCCAATGTGTTCTCCTCCTCCTTGTCCCTAATCTTTCAAAATTTTTCCTGATAATGATCTGGCAAAAATTTAGCAGCGAAGGATGTCGCCAGCGTTTCTGCAATATCCGTTTTATTGGTTATTGTGTCAGAATCAGTGACAAGGTACTTGATGGTTTTATCTTTCCTCTTGCCACTGATTCTGCGCAGCATTTGCCAAGTATGTTTTGCCGATGTATTATTATTTAGTGTGGAGACATATGCTCTCCAAGATTGCCGCTTGGCTTCACTGATTGAGCGGCGAGCTTTAGCTTTAGCGTAATCTTTCTTATATCATCTTATCATATCAAACACTTTAAACTGAATATTTTAGTACGATCATGCTTTTATTGGCTTTGTCTTTTCTTTACTACTTTAACTATACAATATGGGATATTGAAATACTCGGAATTTTCACTTAAATGGCCATACTGGCCGAAAAGTGAAGTAAAGCATTTTACTTACTTACTTACGAAGACGGAGTCGAACCCCATCTTAACTCCCGCTACTTGTTCTTTACGTACCGGACCCTCATGGCATTCACCGCCAGCGTATGTCTTCTGGATCCTATCATATTGAACCGCGAAGCCAGGAAACGTAGAGAAAGACCCAATGGCTGTGAAGCTGTCTCGGTCATCGTCCTCAGACCCTTCCGCAGTTGTTTCTTAATCTCTCCTTTAGGGATCTTGTCCAACGCCTCTTTCACCTGGGCAGCACCTGTCTCCAGGTGGGACAATCCTGCAGTCAATGACATTGCAGCCAGACCTAGTGTTTTCTGTTCCTTCCTCATGGAACCGTCCTTATATTTGTCTGACCTCAGGAAATCCACTATCGTGCATGTCAGCACCTCCTCTCGCCTCCCACCATGTCCTGACGTCCTTAAGAGAAGGTGGGGTACTGGGATGATTGCTAGTAAGGGTACTTTCCGCCCCCATCCGGGGAGGGTCATTAGGGATCCGTTTCGTCTGTTGGATGCTGTGTACGGCATTGTACGGAAGCACTAGTCTACAGCAATCATCCAAGGCAGCTGCAGCCTCCTCGTATCTGGCTATAATCTTCGGGCGGATTGCTAGTGGCGTACCCTGGTTCATCCGCTCAACAGCGGAGCCAATGCAGCACCCGCATCAGTGCTGGCGCTGATGTAGGCCGTGGTAGCCTTAAATAACCGGCAATAGCGTGTTTAACATTAGGTCTCTCACGTGGGATGAATGGAGTTACCCAGAGGGAGTGATCCTTCCTATTGTTACTCTGGGGACTATCCGACCCGAGGATAGCGGAGCTGCGCAAAATGCCACAGAGTTTCATCAATAAATTGTACAGCGAAACTCAAGTCTCCGGCCGTCTGGGCATGTCTGGGGGTATATCCCCTAGACATGCCCAGAACCCCTTATCGGGCGAGCGAAGGAAAACGCTCTCAATAACCCACCATGCCCTATCACCCCCACCCTCACATCATCTGTACATCATTCATCTCATCAATTGACTACAACGTTTTTATCGTATTATAATGTCACTTAAAAGACCTTTTGTGCCGAAAAGTGACGTAAAGCAATGATTTACTACTTAAGAGAAGGTTTAATAAAAGATTATTGGCCAGCCAGAGCTGAGCTCAGTCCTTCTCGTCCTCGTGAGGTTTCTCTTCACATCTCCCGTCATCCAGGGATCTCCTTGACGAGTAATAGCTGTCATCATCGTAGTACTTGTCCTCCTCATCTCTCACTACATGGGCAGGCAGCAGTACTTCCTGTCTCTGATACCTAGGGGACTCAGATTGTCTGTCGTCAGGCCGTCTCTCATCCCGTCTCCTCGGGGACTCGTGGTGCCTGTCCTCCCCCCGCCTCGAGGAGTCGTGTCGCCCCTTCTCCCTTCATTTCGGGGGAGCAGCCTGCGTCTCTGCGGTAGCCAACAACCCCGACTTCACAATGTCTTCAGGACTCTCTCTGATAGTGTCTCGCATGTACTGCTTCCAGTCATCGGGCGAGCAAAGGAAAATGCTCTCAATAATCCACCATGCCCTATCACATCATCATCTGTACATCATTCATCTCAGTAATTGAATACAACGATTTTATCGTATTACAATGTCCCTTAAAAGACTTTTTGTGACATAAAGCAATAATTTACTACTATTACTTCTATCTTCTCCATCCAAGTAGAATGACGAATTGATAATCCTGACAGCTCTTTTTTGTATTTTAAATAATGACTATATATATTTACCACATTCACTACCCCACACTTCTATACAATAACATATAGGGAAGGAAAAAACTGTTATACAGAGTTGGTAAAATTGATGACTTAAGTACTTTTCTAGCTTTACAGAATATACCAATTCCACAAGCTAATTTACATTTAATAGTCTTAATATGAATTGCCCAGTTTAACTGTTCATCAATTATAACACCCAAAAAATGTGTATCTTATACCTGCTTTAAATTCTCGTTGTTGATTATTAGGTCCTTTGTAGTAAATTTTGCAGTTTCAGATTCATTTTTTTATTAGTGTACTTGGACATAAATTAGTATTATCTGCGTACATAATTTGAAATAAAATAGAAGATACTTGAGCAATGTCATTCACATATAGCAAAAATAATAATGGCCCCAGTACTTATCCTTGTTGTACTCCACATGAGATAAATATGTTTTTGACCTATTATTATTAAGCAAAACAAACTGTTGCCGCCCATATAAATAATTAGAAACCCGTTTATGAGCTACTCTACGGATACCATACTTGCATAACTTCTTAGATGAAATAGAAGGATCAGCAGTATCAAATGTCTTGTAGAAGTCCAGAAGGACACTTCAAACCATATCGCCATTAGGTTACACTGTAAAATGATATTTCCTGTAGGCTGATTGTAATGGATCGGATAGATGGTTAGTTTTGATATGAGTTTGAAGCCTAATGGCTACTACCTTTTGTAAAATTTTGGAAATGAAACTCAAGTTGGATACACCCCTGTAATTTTTCAGTTCGTTTTTAAGAAGAGATGTTTTTTTTTAAGTAGTGGTTTTACACATTATATATATACATAGACTAAAGACAGTACCGTGTGATCAGTGGGAGAGGGGGGGAGGGTGTTACCTCCACGTGGTCCCCCTGGTAACTTATTTTAGAAGGCTAAACACACCCTCAACCTGTTTGCCGTGGGTTGCATCCCGTATAGGTGGGAGAGGGGATCCTGGTGGTTGAGGGCGTAAGAGCCTGCGGACTCTATACTCCCAGCACACCACTTTGGCCCTTATCGCATTGAGACGGGTGGTCTGGTGGGCCCGGCCAGATCAATCGGCTAGTCTCGTTGATCTAGTGTCCATTTTTGTCTATTATCATCTCATCTCATTAGCAATCATCCAAGACAAAGTGAAAGGTAGCGCCAATCCCATTTTTATATACACGATTGTGGACACTAGATGGCGATGGCTCATGGGCTAATCTGGTGAAAGGATGTGTACTGCGGTTATTGCAACTGCTGTTCTTTTGCTATGAGTATATCACCCTGGTAGCTCTGACAATACTTCCTGCTGGTTACCGCGGGCAGTTTGCCCCCTTGTAGGGCTCCGTGGTGGGTGGAGAGCCAGGGTGATGAAAAAAATACCGGACATAACAAAGCGACAAAGCGAAAAAATTCTGATGAAGATTATGATAGTGACCAAGCATACCTTGAAAGGTATAAAAAGTCCAGGGAGGAAATTCTAAAAGCAAACTTGGCAAGGTCGCCTGGACTACCTACCTTTCCAGCTAGGTTGCCCTACGGCTGTTTTCCTACCTGGATACATTTATAAAGACCCTGAAAAATAATTTTTCCACCCTGAACTTGATAGCAATATTATCAAGGTTACCTACGCCTACTTCTCACTACGAAGTACGCGTTCTACTGTTTTCCCTTTCCCTGTTCTAAACAGTACCGACTTCCTGATACTCCAATCTACAACAAACAAAAATCAAATTAAAGCAGTGTACTTAATTAGTACAAAAAGGATATATTGTTTTGCTTGACTTCGACAAGTCCCGCGGCCACGCTCCATATTTCTATAAAACGGGACCGCGGAAGCCTGCAGAAGTCAAATTTAATTCTATCTCTTAATTTCCATTTAAAACCCTCTAATAATCCCTCCTCTGTCACCCTGTGTTCAAAATAATGAGCTCTTGTTCTCTCCTTCCATATATGTGCCTTAAGCACATATGTGGAAGTGAGAACGGCAATTTGTAAATTATTATCTGTGTAATGAAATGTTCCAAACACAAAATCGTCTTCCAAAAATACAACAGCACGCTGACTGTTTGACAATGCCGCTTGCAGCCAATCCAAAGAAGGCTGGACAACATCACAAAAATAAAAAATATGCTGTACAGTTTCATTGTTCTGGCACCAAAGACATTGCTCTGTCTCTCCTTTCATATGCTTAGCCGAGTAAGACCTAGTATTCAGTGCATAATGACTTGTCATGAAGTGCACGTTATACTCCCAATCGAGGTGCTTGACAGAATTCAGATTTCTCCACGACAAGTCAAAACGCACCGATGGTACCAAGCTATAGACTTTTAGAAATATTAACTTCTTAGCTTTAACAAAGTACGCATAAATCGCCTTCACCGGCATAGCCTGGAGTATATCCCGATCAAGGCTCAAACCAAAATATCCTTTCAATTCCATAATACAATCGATTACATTTTTGTAAAACAATGGCATATTCCACGCAGTTAGTGTGGAATTATCTGTGGCCGAAAGGGCCAAAGTCACTAACTTTAATTTTGTAAAATAATATGCCAAATCCCCCCACTCAAGGCCCTCTTGTGCAAAAAATTCAGCTAAATGCTTAACAGCAAAAGATTTAACTCTAAGACCTAAATCAGGTACTTCTAACCCCCCTTTATCTTTACTGAGATATAAGGTATCCCGTTTTATTCTTTCAAAAGTACCAGAAATACTCCCCCCCCCCCCAAATAAAACGAAACATAATTAAAGTAAATTGTTTTATATATGAATTTGGAATAATACATACTTTTGCCACATACCAAATCTTGGCTGCAATAAAAGACAAAAAAAGATTCAGCCTACCCCTAAGTGTTTGGGATATCCCATAAATTTCTGCCGCTCTTTCCTGCACTTTAATCGCTAGATTTTCAAAGGTATTTACATGAATACCTAAATTGTTAAAAAAAATACCATAAATTTTTTCTGCATTTGTTGTGTCCCGGATACCATATAGTTGTTCTGCGTCAGGTCTCCATGGCCCCAAAAACATTACAAAGGATTTTTCCAAATTTGTTACTGACCCACTGGCCAGTCCAAAAAGTTCAAACATAATTAAAATATGTCGAATGCTTTGCTGCGTGGTACAAAAAAATTTGTATCATCAGCAAAGGCCGAAATTTTAACCTCTTTACCTCCAGGGATCTTCAAACCCTTAATATTTTCCGAGCCATGGATCCTCCTTAACAGAGAATCCATGACAAGGACATACAATAGGGGAGACAAGGAGCATCCCTGTCTAACTCCCCTTTTAACAGGAACATCTCCTGTTAGCTGGCCATTCACTGAACCCTTAGAGTCGGTTGACTATATAAAAGCCTAATCCAAGAAATGAATTTCGAACCCAACCCTGCATATAGCAAGGTTGTGATCAAGAATTTGTGAGAAACCCTATCAAACGCTTTCGACTGATCCATGGATAAAATTTGGGCACTTTTTCCTTTGCTATTAAGATACTCAGCAATATTCCTTATAAGGTGAATATTGCTGAATATCTGCCTCCCCTTAACCCCACTAGTCTGAAAATCTGCAATTAAAGAATTCATAACCCCCCCCCCCCCAATCTAATACTTAAAATTTTGGTTACTAATTTAATATCATTACAAAGTAATGATATGGGTCTCCAATTTTTTAGTTTTGCAGCTTCTTCTGGCTTTTTACAAAGCAGAATAACTGCAGCACAATTTTGATCCCTACCACGTTGACCTTCCCTCAACATTGAGTTAAAAACTTCAATTAATCTCGGGCTGACCAACCCAATAAAGGATTTATAAAACTCAATGGGCAGCCCATCCACTCCAGGTGAAGTGCCACTCTTTGACTTTTTTACTGCACCTACCAACTCCTCAAGCGTAAATGCACCTTCACATAAAAGCTTCTTTTCTTCAGACAATTTTGGCCGATCTTTCAAAAAATATTCAGATATTGCAGGGTCACTAGGTACCTCTGCGTACAATTCTTGATAAAATTCTGTAACAAAAGTAAGTAACTCATTTTTACTCGTGAGCACTTCCCCACTGTCTTTTTCGAGATGATTCATTGTTTTCTGTATAACCTTCTTTTTCCCCCTCTTAAACGAATCTGATGCCGTACCCTCCCCACAATCTAACTGCTTAATTTTAACCCTTCTGTTAATATCATCCAAATGATCCCCCATAAATGTATCAATTTCAGATCCCAATTCTGTAATTTCTTGGTATGGTCTAGGTTCTTCCGACAATAAATAGTTGAATTTTTTACACATGTCAATTAACCTCCCTCTCCTAACATAATTTATCCGGAAAGAATGAATTCGAATAAGATTAGAGATTGCAATTTTCATATCTAGCCACCAATCTAGATCGAAAATCCTCTGATTTTCCCCCCTCTTTTCCCACAAACTTACAAGATCCGCCTTAAAATCTTTATCCTTAAAAATCAAAATATTTGCTGTCCAGTAAGGCTTCCTCCTTACCGAATCACGAATAGTAAAATCCATTACTACCATTCCATGATCAGAGTATTCATTAGAATGCGTAGAAATTTGTCCACAATTCCTTAGTAATATTTCCGAAACATAAACCCTGTCAATTCTGGAGGCGGCTAATCCGCCTGCCTGATGCCAAGTATACTGCCTACCAAGCGGGTTTTGCTCTCGATAGACATCCACTAAATTGGCTGAATTTATAACATCCTCTAGGATATCCCTCCCAGATTTGTTTGCCCAGCAACTTCTATTCCTATCTAATTTATGATTTTGAACAAGATTAAAATCTCCCAAAAGAATGATTTCTAAATTTCCCCTTAAATATTTACTAATCAATTTTATAAACTCAACTCTTGCTCGTCCTCTTTCTGTAGGAACATACACACATACAATTTTAAAAAGAAAGTTATCTTTACACACATCTACAGTGACAAGTCTTCCCGAGTGATGGCTCTCAAATCTCACCACCTTTAAGTTTGCCTTTTCATTAATTAATATACCCACCCCACTACAAACCCGAACTGCGAAAGACCAACACGCTTTCCCTCCCCAGCCCTTCGCCCAAGCCGAACCTTCCCTTGAATTTTTACAATTAGTTTCTTGTAATGCCAAAATATCAATTCCAGTTAATTTTGCCCACTCATAAACCTTTTTTCGTTTTTGGTGGTCTGATAACCCCCTAGCATTAAAGGTGGCTACTTTGATCCCCATTATGTTACTTAATCAGAAGAAAAACTTCCAGTGAACTACCTTTCGGTACTATGTACCAGTGGGGTTACCACTGTACTCCGGAACGGAGAGGGGAAGGGAGGGGGGTGGCCTGTCATTGACGTGCCTCCCTCCCCCCTCAACTCCACCCCCCTCACACTCCATAATTGTCACCGCCTCCACCAGCTCCCGATCATCTTGAGAGGAAGCAACAAGATCATCTACCACTATCATCTCATCACTCTCATCTGACTCCCTACTGATCTTTGCGGCTTTAAGCTGGGAGGTAACAATTTTATGGACTGACCTGATTGTATTCACACTTGTCCTTTTTTTGGCAACATACGTGCTACTCCTGCTAGGAGACTCACGCTTCTCCACTCCCCTCACACCAGCCATTCTAGGGGGGCCTTTATCAGGAGTAGCTGCCTTTTTATGTGTAGGCCTAACTGACCTCGGGAGGCCGGACGCACGGGTTCGGTTCAATCGGCCAGACGCAGCATCCCCGCTCGAGGCAGCTTTCACAGGTGCCTCTTCTGCAACCTTTTTGATTGACACGATTGCAGGTGTCACTGGCAAGGACGTTGGTGTAGTGCCACCCTGTACCTGATCAGCAGGCAGGGCTACCACCATCGCCTGTGGTTCACTCGCCAAAACAACCTTTTCGACCTCAGGTACCTGTACTGGTCCTGGCTTAGATGATTTACCACTGGTTTTAACAGTCTCAGAGCCCTGTACTGGGTCTTGCGTACCAGGCTTATCACTAGTACCATTCATACTAGCATCCCCCGACCTGCGAGGTACCTCTACCTGTGCATCCCTCGGGCCACGGGCATTCTTCTCGGGGCATGCTCCTGTGTCATGAGTATGGACACGACAGTATTGGCAAAACACACAGGACCGCCTCATGTGACCCCGCTCACCGCATTTATGGCACTTAGCGGCTCTACCCTGCACCGCCAACTGAACTCGATGTCTATACTGGCCAAACCATGCATATGTAACATCAGGCAATACATCACAGATGTCGTCACGTGCCTCACTTACCCACACCTCTCGGGTCATGGTTGACACATGCGTTATCCCCTTTATGATAGACTTCTCATGCCTTCTATCTTTGACAACCATACCAAAGGCCTCCAACCATACCTTCACCTCATCAGAGGACACATAATATGGTAGCCAAAATATTCGAATCTTGAAACCTGGGGACTTAAGTAAAGACAAAGTGGCCTTCCTACTGCCAATCATAGCACGGCCCGTTTCAGCCAGAGCCTTAGCCTGGGCTGCTGTCCTGGTGGTAATATGCCACTGGCTGTTATTACCAGCATGGCCCAGCGCCTCTAGGCACTCCAGACCTACCGAGTCACTCACAAGTTTCACAAAGTGACCTCTAGAAACTTCCACTCTGGGCTCCAAGCTGGCCAGAACCGTACGCTCCATGATGGTGTTTGAGTTCATGGCTCTGACTCGGCTTGGACTCCACCCAGCACCTGTACTGGTACCAGCACCTCTAACAGAACCCTGTACTGGGCCTGTAGCACCAGGCTCGTCACTGGTTCCGTCTACCTGGCTAAGACTGAGCCTACTTACCTGTTCTTTCAATTTATCTATACTCTCTTCCTTATACTTCAAGCAACTTTCCTGGTACTTGCACATATAATCCGCCTGCTTATACTCTTCCTGTAATGCATCATAAGCCTCTCTCACCTTATCCAAGTCTGATACCTTCACTCCTTCACTCTCTGCATCCGACTCGTCTATTATCTGAGCCCACTGGGTGGGACTTACCTGTGGCTGGGCCTGTACAGGTCCAGCAATTACACCCATTACACGTAATGCAACAGTGTACTCTTTCAACCTGCACAGAGATTGCAACAAATTACGGGTTCTATTTGTATTGAACTTCTCTTCCGTGCACAAATCTCTCCTCTGCCTCAATCGTTCTGCCTCTACTTTATCCTCCCCCCACTCCTCACTCTTCAGTTTACGTTCACATTCTACTTGAATGTCCCTAACTACACTCCTACCTGACTGCCACCTAGTGTGCTCATTCAAACTAACTATACTCTCTATTTGTTTAGACAGTGCAGAGTCACGGTGCTCAGTACACCTACAGCCTATACAGGCTACACAGTATGACACATTATCAATTATGACAGCTGTATTACCAGCCTCAGTGACTGACTCACCTTTAAATGAATCCGACTTGTCGTCGACCATTGAATGGTCGGGTTCCAGCTCAGTGCTGTTTCGTGATTGTGGCCCAATGTAGTTTCGGGCCTCGCCGCCGCCACTAGCTGCTGCCTCGCCTGAAACAGACACAACATCGCCTATCGGCATATTAACAGTCATTGAAGCTACGGCCATTGTCTGACTGCAGGTATACCGTGACCTGCACGATTATAGCACACAGACTACAGTAGGTCAGACACCTGGGTGCCTTCACTACATGAAGCCTGCGTACACAAAATCATGCCGTCAGTTGATATTCTTCTGCTGTCAAACAAATGAATGACTGAAAAACACAAAAACCGTCCCTAAATAGAAGAAGAAGTGCTTGCTTGTAAACACGATAATGAGCTGCCTGATATTCACGACTTTCCTAGCAGAAATTTGCATGTCGCACAAAGGCCAATCATATACCGTATACAGCCAATCTCGCCACCCCATTGGCCAAAAAGTAGCGACTTCCTTGATCAGCCATGTGCTCCTGTCAAATCCACGCGCCGCGAGCAGCGCTTCCCCCCACAATCTCAAAAATTAATAAAATATACTGAAGTACGCGCTCCCACCTCCTCTACAATGTGACCGAGGCTGTATATTTGGTGTGTGCCCCCCACCCTCACATTATCATCTGTACATCAATCATCTCATCAATTGACTACAACGTTTTTATTGTATTATAATGTCACTTAAAAGACCTTTTGTGCCGAAAAGTGACGTAAAGCAATGATTTACTACTACTAAATATTTCTGAGATTTTCTATGATGACGTCTGGAGATGATGAGAAATCTCTCTCCAGACTCTCAACATTTGTCATCCAAAAGGGAATCCAGGGCTTGGTAGGAGAGCCTAAAACCATCAAAAGGCTGCGCTCTGGCGACCTCTTAATAGAGGTCGACAGAAAAACGCATTCTACCAAGCTTCTAGCAATTACGGAATTGGCCCAAGTGCCTGTGAAAGTATCACCACACAGGACACTAAACACCTCAAAGGGAGTTCTCAGGACTCCTGAGCTCAAAAATACAACTAAAGAGGAATTATTGACACAGCTAAAAAAACAAGGAGTCACTGACGCACGTATGGTTACCATTAAAAAAAACGGAGAAATGATTAGAGTAAACACTGCCATTCTCACTTTCAACCGGCCAACTCCACCGGCCACCTTAAAGGTTGGGGTACTGGGATGATTGCTAGTAGTAGTACTTTTCGCCCCCATCCGGGGAGGGTCATTAGGGATCTGTTTCGTCTGTTGGATGCTGTTACGGCATTGTACGGAAGCACTAGTCTACAGCAATCATCCAAGGGCAGCTGCAGCCTCCTCGTATCTGGCTATAATCTTCGGGCGGATTGCCAGTGGCGTACCCTGGTTCCTCCGCTCAACAGCGGAGCCAATGCAGCACCCGCATCAGTGCTAGCGCTGATGTAGGCCGTGGTAACCTTAAATAACCGGCAATAGCGTGTTTGTCATTAGGTCTCTCACGTGGGATGAATGGAGTTACCCAGAGGGAGTGATCCTTCCTATTGTTACTCTGGGGACTATCCGACCTGAGGATAGCGGAGCTGCGCGAAATGCCAAAGAGTTTCATCATTAAATTGTACAGCGAAACTCAAGTCTCCGGCCGTCTGGGCATGTCTGGGGGTATATCCCCTAGACATGCCCAGAACCCCTTATCGGGCGAGCGAAGGAAAACGCCCTCAATAACCCACCATGCCCTATCACCCCCACCCTCACATCATCATCTGTACATCATTCATCTCATCAATTGACTACAACGTTTTTATCGTATTATAATGTCACTTAAAAGACCTTTTGTGCCGAAAAGTGACGTAAAGCAATGATTTACTACTACTACCTTAAAGGTTGGATTTGAGAGATGTACCGTCCAGCCATACGTGCCTGGCCCTTTGAGGTGTTTCAAATGCCAACAGTTTGGACACCACCAAGATAACTGCAGTAAAGCGAAGGTGTGCGCGAAGTGTGCACAACCTCACCATCAAGACACCGCCTGCACATCTGCAATCAAATGTGTCAACTGTAATGGTGAACATATGGCCTATTTCAAAAATTGTCCCCGATGGATTACAGAGAAGGAAATCCAACGTGTTCGCACAGAGCGAAAGATTTCCTTCCCTGAAGCTCGGAAAATTGTTGAAGGGGTTAACAAGCAACCATCATTTGCCAGTGTTTTCGCGAAGCAGGTTGTGTCGGTTGGTTGCCAGACTGATGCAGTAGAGATCAGATCTGCAACTGGTGCAACAAATGTTTCCGCAACACCTGCATCCTCTTCATCAAAACCTAATACAAGCAAAGATACCTCCACTGCCAAAAAACAAACTATGATCAATAAAAATACAACAACAGCAGCTACCCCTACTGCCCCAAAGCCACTGGCAAATAGGGATTCAAAACAAACAAAAAATGGCAAAACGAATAATAAATATAAGAACAAAGAAACGGTAAATAAACCACCAGTAGCTGAACAAACAAAACAAATTAACAAGAAAAGCACAAATAAAGGCAGTGGTCGAATGCCCAAGGGCACTGATGACCCGATCGCTACGTATAATAGATACGAATCCATGGAGTGTGTAGATGGTGATGAAAGCAGCGATTGCGAGGTATTTGCATCTCCCGACACCGTCGCTGCACTCCAAGCACAGATAAAACCAGGGAGGCATAAAAATTCATAATGGCCCACAAAATTATACAATGGAATTGTCGAGGTTTAAGATCAAATTACAATGACCTGGCTATTCTTCTGCAGGAACACAGCCCATCGGCTGTGTGCCTGCAGGAGACTAGCTTAAAACCTAACACTAACATAAGTTTTAAAAACTATTCAATAATCAATTGTTTTGGCCCTGCCAATAATGAAAGGGCCTGCTGTGGGGCCTTCCATCCTTGTAAAGGATGGAACACCACATCAACAGATCACGTTGAATACAACTTTACAGGGGGGGGAAGGGTGTCACCTCCGCGTGGTCCCCCCTGGGCAACTTCTTAGAAGGCCAAGCACACCCAAACGTTGTATTAATATTGTGTTATTCTCACGTTATTACATATGGGTCTAGAGTATTTTGCATTACTTTTCAATCTATATAAAATCGGTTTGGCGGTAAATACAGAGCATAGTCATTGGTTTGTGATGTTCAATATGATCTAATTCGGTATGTGGATGTGTGTCTAACGTTCTATTAGTATACGGGACTGTCTTAAGTATTTCTATTGTATGTATTCGTTTTTGTAAATGGTTTCTCTTTGGCATCCTGGTGTTGGACGGGATGTCCGAAAGAAACCATTGCCATATAATTATTTTTTCACTTCATTGTTTTAATGGTTTCTCTGTGGCATCCTGGCGGATAATGCAGCATGTCATAGAGAAGCCATTGCCGTACAATTAGCCTGTGGTGACTTACGGTGTCCTCACGGTTCGTGATCGCTCTGTGATGTCCTCCAATATCACAGACCTTATTACCAACTGTGGGGGCACTGTAAGTCTTTAATTTTTGAGAATTTTTTGTGGTTTCATGATTTCTCTGGCCATACTGGCCGAAAAGTGAAGTAAAGAAGACATTTACTTACTTACCTAATGGTTTCTCTGTTCATTGTTTATGTCATTCATATTTATGTCTAAATGGGTTTACTTTTTTTGCTTATAGTATATAGTATTATAGTATATATTATATATTTTTTTGACAATGACACTGTTTTGACTTAGACTTGTAGTTTTTACACAATCACTCCAATTTCATGGAGATAAAGTGACTTGAAAAGTCGTTCATTTTATAATCACTTCATATTTTACATTATTTATACTGATATTTTTATACCCATTAAACTGTGTTGTAGTGCAGGCGCTTCAACATGTCATCAGACTCGTTATATATAGGTGCCAGGAGCATCGTCATCTTATCATATCAAACACTTTAAACTGAATATTTTAGTATGAACATGCTTTTATTAGCTTTGTCTTTCCTTTACTACTTTAACTATACAATATGGGATATTGTAATACCTGGAATTTTCACTTAAATGGCCATACTGGCCGAAAAGTGAAGTAAAGCAGAAATTTTACTTACTTACTTACTTACAACTTTACAGGCTGTGGCGGTTAACATAAACTGTCACAGGCCAATGACGATATGCTCTGTTTATTTACCGCCGAGGGGGGGAGGGTGTTACCTCCACGTGGTCCCCCTGGTAACTTCTTTTAGAAGGCTAAACACACCCTCAACCTGTTTGCCGTGGGTTGCATCCCGTATAGGTGGGAGAAGGGATCCTGGTGGTTGAGGGCGTAGGAGCCTGCGGACTCCATACTCCCAACACACCACTTTGGCCCTTATCTCATTGAGACGGGTGGTCTGGTGGGCCCGGCCAGATCAATCGGCTGGTCTCGTTGATTTGGTGTTCATACTGTCACAGGCCAATGACGATATGCTCTGTTTATTTACCGCCGAGCCGCTCAGTAGATGTTGCGGAATTGAGGCAGCTGGTAAAACAATTGCCCAAACCCTTCATGCTACTTGGAGATTTTAACGGGCACCACACAATGTGGGGCTGTAGGGACATCAACCCACGGGGCAGAATAATAGAAGACTTCCTCTCAGAGGAAAATCTCTGCATTTTTAATGATGATACTACCACCTATTTGCACCCTGCTTCAGGATCTGCAACAGCCATTGACCTATCCTTGTGTGATCCCGATTTATATTTGGATTACACTTGGAGGGTCAACGAGGATCTCTGTAGCAGTGATCATTATCCTATATTTATAGAGAGCAACAACTCTATTGTTGAAGAAAGAGTGCAGCATTGGAGGCTGCACAGAGCAGATTGGGAGGCCTTCCAACAGTCTTGTGGGGAGAGCCTCACAATCTCTCAATTTGAGAATGAAGAGGGGGTTGATGACCCTATAGCCCTTTTTACAGCCAAGTTACACAATATAGCAGATAAAAGCATACCCAAAACCTCGACAGGTCCCAAAAAACTCGACAAACCCTGGTTTGACGAAGGTTGCCGAAAGGCAATAGACAAAAGGAAAAAATCCTTGCAAAAATTTAAAAAACATCCAACTAGACAAAACCTTGACGGATATAAGAAAGATTACGCTAAAGCTCGCCGCACAATCAGTGAAGCCATGCGGCAATCTTGGAGAGCATATGTCTCCACACTAAATAATAATACATCGGCAAAACATACTTGGCAAATGCTGCGCAGAATCAGTGGCAAGAGGAAAGATAAAACCATCAAGTACCTTGTCACTGATTCTGACACAATAACCAATAAAACGGATATTGCAGAAACGCTGGCGACATCCTTCGCTGCTAAATCATCGCCAGATCATTATCAGGAAAAATTTCGAAAGATTAGGGACAAGGAGAAGGAGAACACATTGGACTTTGAGTCAGATAATGACGAAAAGTACAATGTTGATTTCTCTAAACGAGAATTAATTAAATCTATCGCTCAGGCAACTGATTCGGCAACTGGCCCTGATGAAATTCACTACCAGTTTCTGAAACATTTGCCTGATGTATCACTTGATCTGTTGCTTCTACTCTTGAATGATCTGTGGCAATCTCAGGATTTCCCAGATGGATGGAGAGAAGCAACAGTGATCCCGATCGCTAAACCTGGAAAAGATCGAACAGATCCTAATAATTATAGGCCAATAGCATTGACAAGTTGTCTTTGCAAAATCATGGAGCGCATGATCAATCATCGTCTCACATGGTTTTTACAAGACAATAACATAATAACTAAATATCAATGTGGTTTTCAAAAAGGAAAGAGCACCACAGACCATTTGGTCAGACTAGAGACTTATATCCGTCAAGGTTTTGTTAAAAATCAACATACAGTTGGAGTATTTTTTGATTTAGAAAAGGCCTATGATACCACATGGAAGGGTGGTATCATTGAAAGATCTCCATGAAATGGGCCTGAAGGGTAGATTACCCTTATTCATTGATAATTTTTTAAAGGGGAGAAAATTTAAAGTCCGCTTAGACAACACCCACTCTTCACTAAATTCACAGGAGGAGGGTGTCCCACAAGGTAGTATCCTTTCACCAACTCTATTTACCGTTAAAATAAACAGTATAATTGATGCTTTACCAGACGATATTGAAAAATCATTATATGTTGATGATCTGGCTGTTTACTGCCAGTCAAGCAATATGGCAATAATTGAGCGGCGCCTGCAAGGTTGCCTCGATAAGTTGGTGACTTGTGCGGATGAGAACGGCTTTAAATTTTCTCCCACAAAAACTTTATGTGTACATTTTTGTAAAAAAAATGGCTTACAGCCTGAGCCCGATCTCAAACTATATGGACAACAGCTTCCTGTTGAAGAGCAGGTCAAATTTCTTGGTCTTTTTTTCGACAAGAAGCTCAGTTTTACTCCACACATCAAATATATGAAAGATAAGTGTAGGAAAGCATTACAATTGCTACGAGTTATATCCAGCAAGGATTGGGGTGGTGACCGGACAACCTTACTGAGGATTTACCGGTCTCACATCAGATCCAAACTGGATTATGGTTGTATTGTTTATGGTTCAGCGAGACGATCGTACTTAGCAGTACTTGATCCAATCGCGAACCAAGGTTTGAGATTATGCTCAGGGGCATTTCGAACATCACCCATCGAAAGTCTTCAGGTGGAGACCGATGAGCCCTCTTTGGAGACTCGCCGGTTGAAGCTGAGCCTGCAATACTATATGAAAATGAAAGCAAATCCTGAGAACCCGGCATACTCGTGTGTTGTCAACCCTGAATACAAGAGATTGTTTAATAACAAGCCAGGAACTATACCTCCTTTAGGTATAAGCCTCCAACCCCATCTGGAGGACATGGAGGTGAGGCTCGACGCAATTAGCGTTGTGCGCCCACCAGAGTGTCCACCTTGGCTTCTTCAACAACCTAATATACTTTTTAACCTCTCAGATCTCAGGAAAGGAGCCACCTGTCCCCTTGTCTTTCAGAGCATGTTGCTTGAGTTATTTTGTAGATTTCCGAGGCACCGGAAGGTGTATACTGACGGATCAAAGGAAGACAAGAGGACAGCTATGTCCTTTGTCTGTGATGATCATGAATTTAGCTGCCGCATCAACGATGAGGCTTCAATTTGCACAGCAGAGCTGTTAGCTATTGAAGCTGCCATCGAATACATCTGGGATAGTAGTGACGAAGAGTTCATGATCATCACAGACTCGCTATCTTCATTGCAGGCTCTTAAGAGTCAAAAACTCAACAACCCAATTGTTTCCAATATTTTGCATATGTGTCACTACTTGTCTGGGCACAAGGACATTGTTTTCTGCTGGGTACCCAGCCATATTGGAATACAGGGTAATGAACGGGCTGATGTTTTGGCCAAGGCTGCCCTGGATAAGACAAAACAGTTTTATTATATACCATATACTGAGGGGGGGAAGGGTGTCACCTCCGCGTGGTCCCCCCTGGGCAACTTCTCAGAAGGCCAAGCACACCCAAACCTTTCATCAAACCAGGTTTTTCTATTTTTTTGACGTGAAGTTTTTTGTGTTTGCTTTCCGGTGGTACTGAGGTTGTTATGTTTATTTTCGAAAAGTTTTTAGTTCAAATTCTTTATATATTTTCTATATATTCATATTTATATATTTTATATATTTTTTCATTGTACTTGTGGTGCCTTACAGTGCTCTCATGGATTATGATCGCTCTGTCGTGCTAGTTCTCGATGACAGACCCGATCCCCAGCTGTGGGGGCATTGTAGGTCTACTCATAATTCCTCTATGATTTGGTTTTTGTGTTTGCAGTGGTTTCTCTTTGGCATCCTGGCGATGGACGGGATGTCCGAAAGAAACCATTGCCATATAATTATTTTTTCACTTTATTGTTTTAAAGGTTTCTCTGTGGCATCCTGGCGGATAATGCAGCATGTCATAGGGAAGCCATTGCCGTACAATTAGCCTGTGGTGACTTACGGTGTCCTCACGGTTTGTGATCGCTCCATGATGTCCTCCAATATCACGGACCTTATTACTAACTGTGGGGGCACTGTAAGTCTTAGATTTTTGTGAATTTTTTGTGGTTTCATGATTTCCCTGCCCATACTGGCCGAAAAGTGAAGTAAAGAAGACATTTACTTACTTACTTAATGGTTTCTCTGTTCATTGCTTATGTCATTCATATTTATGTCTAAATGGGTTTATTTTTTTTGATTATAGTATATAATATTATAGTATATATTATATATTTGTTTTGACAATGACACTGTTTTGACTTAGACTTGTAGTTTTTACACAATCACTCCAATTTCATGGAGATATAGTGACTTGAAAAGTCGTTCATTTTAAATTCACTTCATATTTTACATTATTTATACTGATATTTTTATACCCATTAAACTGTGTTGTAGTGCAGGCGCTTCAACATGTCATCAGACTCGTTACATATAGGTGCCAGGAGCATCGTCATCTTATCATATCAAACACTTTAAACTGAATATTCTAGTACGAACATGCTTTTATTAGCTTTGTCTTTCCTTTACTACTTTAACTATACAATATGGGATATTGTAATACCTGGAATTTTCACTTAAATGGCCATACTGGCCGAAAAGTGAAGTAAAGCAAATATTTTACTTACTTACTTACTTCTCTGATGAAGCTATGGTCCCGCCTCTGTTTCGTCTGTTGGATGCTGTTACGGCATTGTACGGAAGCACTAGTCTACAGCAATCATCCAAGGGCAGCTGCAGCCTCCTCGTATCTGGCTATAATCTTCGGGCGGATTGCCAGTGGCGTACCCTGGTTCCTCCGCTCAACAGCGGAGCCAATGCAGCACCCGCATCAGTGCTGGCGCTGATGTAGGCTGTGGTAGCCTTAAATAACCGGCAATAGCGTGTTTGACATTAGGTCTCTCACGTGGGATGAATGGAGTTACCCAGAGGGAGTGATCCTTCCTATTGTTACTCTGGGGACTATCCGACCCGAGGATAGCGGAGCTGCGCAAAATGCCAAAGAGTTTCATCATTAAATTGTACAGCGAAACTCAAGTCTCCGGCCGTCTGGGCATGTCTGGGGGTATATCCCCTAGACATGCCCAGAACCCCTTATCGGGCGAGCGAAGGAAAACGCTCTCAATAACCCACCATGCCCTCTCACCCCACCCTCACATCATCATCTGTACATCATTCATCTCATTAATTGACTACAACGTTTTTATCGTATTATAATGTCACTTAAAAGACCTTTTGTGCCGAAAAGTGACGTAAAGCAATGATTTACTACTACTACTACTATGGTCCCGCCCGATGGGCCTCAGCAGCATCTAGACTAATTGCCTCATCTTCAACCATCCTATCATTACACATGCAGCATCAATATTGGGGCAGTTCTCGCAGCATGCGGTCAGTGTGGCCCGTGTGTTCATGAGAAGGCTGGCCTCCGATTTTGGTTGCGTCACTTCACCACTTTATCACAGGGACCAGAAGTACTTCGGACTAAGGTGTAAGGAGATGAGGAGGGGGGAGGAGGGCTGTCTTGTTAGGGTGTAGTCGGCTCATAGCACACCGATCTTACGAAAAAAGCTCTGACCACGTGGTGATGTTGAACAATCGATGATTATCGGAAGGCCCAGGAAGCCTAGTTTCTGGGCTAGCTAACCCAAACAAACAAAACAAACAAACAGTTTGCTGTGCGCCTTTGTGTATATTTGTTTGTGTGTAAGCAGGGGATACACGTTGTCAGTATCGGCCAACGTGTATCATGACTGATCGTCATGTCCAGCAGAGGTTGGAAGGAGTGAAATCAGATATGATGAGGAATGCGTTGGCAGAGTAGATTATACGGAGGAGGGAGCGAAGATTGCTTTGGAGGAAATGATGAAGGCAGTTGGGGTGGAAGAGTTAGAGAGACAGCTCAGAGAGGTTTGAAAGAGAGTTGGAAGATAGAGGGGCAGAGCTGGGGGTGCAGTCGACAAAAAGAAAAGGCAAGAACAGACATTAATGGCCCTAACAAACAAGGCAAGTAGTAGTAGATCTAGTGCACCAAATGACGATAATGTGATGAATGATTTAGTGCAGAGATCCGGGGATGTTAGAATAGATGATGGGAGAGTGGAGGTGCCTGGACAGGTGCCTCCCTCTGGATTACAGGCCCCAGTAGTCTACAGGGTGCCTGGAATGTTCAACGTACGAGTGCCATGAAGGCAAATAATATCATGGAAAGAACTGTGGTAGAGGAAGTACCTACTGGTGATTGCATCTCGAGGGGCAATTTTTTACCTGCCCTGAGAAATGTCATCGGACCCAAAAATCTGGTGGTCCTGGGTATTGCTGGGAGCAACCAGGAGTGGCACATCACTACCAGTGATGTGACACATGCACACTCTTTGGTTGATTGCGGCAGTATCGAGGTTGGAAGGGAGTCTGCCTCTCTATCTTTCTTTCCTCGCTGTCTAGTCTTTCTTGGTTGCCTTATTATGTCGACAACCAGTTGGTCATTGATTGGCTGGAGTCCTTTGAGATGACGGTGAGGGAGGCTCACCATGAGAAATCTATTATCAAGGGCATTGAGCACGTAAGTACGATGGTGCGCGAGTTTCATGTAACGAAATATGGGGTGAATGTCAAAGAGGAGTTGCCCGATGTAGGGTATGTGAAGTTAGGGGTGTTCTGGTACCGGATCATGGTGGCCGTCCAGGGCAGTGCGGTCAAGTGCCATCGGTGTGGGGAGAACTTGGACATCCGTCGGAAGTTGGCTGTTTGACGGATCCTCCCATTCAGGAAGGGTCGTCTGATCTTGCGCCCGATCTCCTGGCTGAAGGACTGCCTGGCAGCGCGAGTGTCCAGGAGATGCCGTCATCGTTCACATCCGCGTCAGTTTCCCCCACCCAAGGACCACGAGTGGTGGTAAGGAAGGGTAGTAAAAGATCGAGGGGTAAGGAGGAGGAGAGAACTTTGATCCCTCCAAGGGTGGAAAGTGCCCCTAAAGAGAGGGCATCATAGCTCATAACATTGAATGCTGCCGCTCCACCGCCGATGAGTTTACAGGTAGCATCAGTGGGGAGAGGTAACAAGAAGGTGTCCCGTGGGATAAGTAAAGAGAAGTCGAAGAAGAAAAAAAGGAAGAGCATGAATGTGAGCGAGTCGATAAAGCAAGCTTCAAGGCAGGCTAAGGTGGTGTTGTTGAAAGAGCAAGGTGGTGGGTAAGAAGGGTGATATGCAGAATGATGTGACGGATGTAGAGATGGCTGAGTGGTCGCAGAATGTGGTGAGTAAGGTGGTTGAGACGGTTAACGCAATATCTGCTGTACCGTCTCAACTGGATAATTGAAGGTTGAAGGTCTGTACAACTCCCCAATATAGTCTGCTCAACAAGGTAATTGACACTTGTCCTGACAGCTTGAGCTTGCTTAACCATGGGCTTAGGTCGCAAAGGCAGCAGCAAACAGAAGAGTAAACGCGCCAAATATGACATGGAAGGTGGCGACAATTCGAACAAAAGCGAGCTTGACGACTCTGTGGCCAAAGCTGTTGAATCACTCCACGACGATGTAACGGCTAATCAAGTTCTGTTGAAGCAAGTAAATGACACTTTAACTTCAATAAGACAAGAAAATGCAGAACTAAAAGAAATGGTGAAGCAGCGTGATACAATTATTGAGAGCCTGACTGAACGAGTTACCACAGTAGAGCAGCGTCTTCGTGCACAAGACAGCCTGATAAACGACCTCGAACAATATTCTAGGAAAACATCAATCAGAATTACTGGACTTGTAGTTAAAAACCAAGATTATCTAGCTGAAGTTATAAATGTGTTCAAGTCAAATCTTAAATTGTCAGTCACCCCAGCTGATTTGGTTGCTGTGCACCCGCTACCACGTAGACAGGGTGTTTCTGACAGCAGTGATCACCCGCCTCCTGTGCTGGTGAAGTTTTTACGTCCCCATCTTCAAGCTGATGTGATTAGAGCCCGGCGAAAGCTAGCAGGCACTAAAATTGTGATTCGGGAAGATCTCACCAAGCTAAACCAACAACTTCTCATGAGCGTCAAAGGGCGCCAGGAGGTTGAAAATGTATGGTCAGTAAAGGGAACAATTTTCTGCAAGTTAAAGAGTGGGCGAAAGCTTCGTGTTTCTCTGACAGATGATCTAGAAGCTTTACTTGGTCCTCCGACCAACCAACAGAAAGGAGCAGGTCGCTTAAATCATGTCAATGCGACCACGTCAACCCAACAAGACGGTGCAGTATCTGGTAACACAGGACATGGTGCAGCGAAACCACGCAGGATGATTAACGTTAGTCAGCCCAACACATCATCAACGAGCTATGACTTACGTAGGCGACGTCTTGTGACAAGCACCCCAGTTCCTCAATCACTGGCAAATCGACTTACCAGGTTGGCTGGAATGGATCCTGGAAGCCCTTTGACACAACAGTTTATGCCAGTTCTAGAACCAGACGTTTTAGGAGCAGCAGGCCCATCCACACCTCAAACTGTCACTAACGATCTCCTGGATCTGAACGAGAGTTTGGTGTGACCATCTGCTTCATCTACAATCACTGACAAACACTTTGTAAGTTTCTACTACTACTATGAGAAACTTTGATGCGTAACATTGTAATAACTACATAATAAGTATTGAAGTTATTAGTAAAAAATGACCACTTTATAATTAATAAATTTTTTAAGCACCAATCACGACATTGTCGTTTCTTTGACATAAAAAATTGGGATTATTTCATTATCCTGGTATTTTTCTTATATTTAACTGTCATCATCTTTACTCTCCCCTTCACCATAATCTGATAACGAATTGAATATTCAATTAAAAGGGTGCATTTGATGTGATATTCCATCATCAATAATTAACACTATTTACCATATCACCAAAGCATAATGCATGTAGCCAATTTTCTGTTCAAATTTATTATTGTAAAATATAAAACCAACGAACACTGTGATAAATTATATGAAAAATCTAATTTTGGATTTGAAAAAACACGCCACATATTTTCCCTATTATTATGTGTTCTTTTATACATCAGTTTGAAATTATTATCCGTATCAATATTTGTATTTTTAAGAGTTTGTAAAATAGAAAAAAATATATATTACAATTAATTTGCTCAAGAAACAATTGTATCATTTTGTGCCCAGAAAAAAATACTTTTGGTGGCTTTGTGTTTTGTTTTAAAAATAGTTCTTATCATCTACTCATATTTACCGAAGAACAATAAAGATGTTTATATACCAATGTTAATTAATATTAATTAACTATTTTATTTAAAACTCTTCCACGTCAAATACTGGAAATGTAAACAACACATATCGTCATATTATCATATTTCAATCATACTGTGTTTATATACCAGCATTTACTTTTGTATCGCGCCAAGGCTTAAACTCATTGTCACATTTTGTTGATTTATTGTGCACTTTATCAACCTGTTGATATTTGAATAGTTATACATCATGCTTGTATATTCAATACCTCATACTCAGAACTGTATGACTCCTATTTCTCGTCTGTTTCATACTTGCCGACATAATCTTCATATTAACTCATACTTTGCTTTATACCAATTTCTTCTAATACCCTTTCATGTACAGCTTTAGTTTGTATAACCATTTATTACGTTAAACTCATATTTCCAATCATACCTTATGTTTTTCGTCATGTTGATTGTGCGATTCAAGTGGGATATTGAACTTGGTAATGCAACAAAAACAACCAACACTTTGGTATCTATGCATGATGTCTCGTTTTTCAGTTCTGACTTAAATTTGTGTAAAATGCAAAACAAATAAATACACCTCTCTTATTATCTCACATAATTAAAGTATAGTCGCGAAATTATTTGTTTCTGAAGTTATATTTGAACCAGCAATATTGCCCTTTGTTTTCAATATCGGCGCATATTGATACGAATACCAAGTAATTATGACAAGCTCGCCCGGTGC
Source organism: Flabesymbios commensalis (assembly GCA_964017125.1). Classification (NCBI taxonomy): domain Eukaryota; kingdom Metazoa; phylum Annelida; class Polychaeta; order Terebellida; family Flabelligeridae; genus Flabesymbios; species Flabesymbios commensalis. The sequence goes on from OZ024908.1 coordinate 476,185, forward strand.
TGATTTACCGTTGGGCCAGCATCGCAGACATTGGCCCGGCATTGTTTCGGCATTGTCACGTTTCCGCTGGGCATTACTTAGCCTAACATTTTAAAGCACATGTCATTTTTTTCTTCGCACAGGTGCTTGACGTCATTGACACACTTCGTTAATCTCTAGCAGATTTAAAGTGAATCACTGACAATAATTTGCGCATTAAATCTACCTGCAAAAATGAAAATTATGTTGTATTTTGCTTGTATTGTAATGCTATTTATAATTGTACGTCTTCTGTTTTTTTTTTCTTGGCATTTTGATGATGACAGTTTATGTGATCAAACAATTCTTATTTTATTGTTTTTCTTAACGTATAACCATATATGTGAAGTTCAGTTTATTTTCCAATGTTTTCTTTTCAACAAACTGCGCATTTTGTCACATACAACGTTATGCCCCGATGATAAATATACCGCTACCTGCCTTGTTTACCAGTGGACCATCTCTGCCAAATAACAAATGTTTGACAGAACGCAGTACAGAGTGGCAATAGGTTGTTTTCTTTTCAGACAAAGTATTAGGAAACTCCGTTCTGATTTTATATTTTGGTCATCTGTTGCCCCTGGTTATATTTATTTGTGGTTTCACGCGAAATGGTTGCTGGCGCGTGCAGGTGACATTGAGTCAAATCCCCGCCCGCCCTATAATAACAATAATATAACCCTTGCATCCCTAAATGTACGTAGTTTAACGTCACCCACTGGCAATTCTGTGTCAAAACTCGACCTGATTAATCTTCACTGTTCGTCTAACAGCATTGACATAATTGGCCTTTGTGAGAAGTGGTTGGACGACTCCATTCACAATAACGACATTCTCATTCCTGGATATTTACCACCACTGAGGCGTGACCGGAACAGACACGGAGAGGGTGTTGCTGTCTATATTGGTGACACCTTAAATGCTAAAAGATGTCCCCTACTAGAACCAGACTCAGGTGAATTTATTTGCATCGATTTGTACGATAATTTTTCGCATTACATGATATGTTTCTTTTATAGACCTCCTAACACACCTGTCGCTGATTTTACTGATGGGATTTCTTTTATTTTATCTCGAGCTGAAGCTGCGGCATTTTCAAACTTTTTCTTTCTTGTTGACTCTAATAGCAAAAACAAAGCATGGTGTTCATCTGATAATACTTGTCCTGCTGGAAAAAATTTAAAACTTTTTTTCGCGGATAGTAATTTTATACAAATAATTGACTCGCCCACTCGCTTTAGTGCCTTTTCACATTCATGTATCGATCACATTTTTACTAATATGTCCTCACATATTATAACCGATAGCGGTGTTTTGCCCCGCGACGTCTGCTTCGACCACTCTCCTGTTTTTGTTAATATCCGACTTAATTCAAACATTAAAAATAAATCTTACAAGAGAAAAGTTTGGAATTTCAAGAATGCAGATTTTGACAAATTTCGCACGACTCTTCAAAATATATCTTGGAATTAAATTTTATCGAAAAACGACGTAAACGAGACAACTTCTATTTTTATGGAAAATATAATTAAGGCAGCAGAGGCATGTATCCCTCGATACGATATTACTGTTAGGCCTAAAGATAAGCCCTGGTTTTCAGGTGACCTAAGGCGATTAATTAGGCGCAGAAATAGAATGTTTCACCGGTGGCGCCGAGAACCTGATAATTTAAGGTTGCGTCATTTTTATGTCGAACTTCGAAATTTCACTGTTGCAAAAATAAGGTCATCCAAAATTGAGTACGAACTTGGCTTATTTCAAAAACTAAACGAAATTAACTTAAGTAACAGTAAGTCTTGGTGGCATACATGTAAAACATTAATGAGCAAGAAACCTGTAATAAACTCTCCCTTATCTATTAACGGGGCATTAATTAGTGATAATCTAAAAAAAGCTGACTTATTTAACGATTACTTCATAAAACAATCAAGCATTGACGAATCTAATGTACGCATCCCTTATCTTCCTCGTTTTTGTAATACTAACATACCGACTAAAACTGTTGAATCGTCGGAAGTCTTTAAAATTTTAAATACTCTAAATATAAATAAAGCAACTGGACCAGACCAAATTGGTGACAGAATCTTAAAAGAATCGAATCGTGTTTTGGCAGAGCCTTTATCTAAACTGTTTAACATTTGTATTCGCTCGGGCATTTTTCCAAGCTCTTGGAAACGGGCACATGTCATTCCTTTACATAAAAGTGGTGATTTAACCCTTTGTAATAATTATAGGCCCATTAGCCTTTTGTCATCTGTTTCAAAAGTATTCGAAACAGTCATTTTCAAACATATTTACCAGTTTTTGAAAGTACAAAATCTGCTCTCAGAAAAACAATCAGGTTTTATTCCAAGGGATTCTACGGTAAACCAATTAACAAAAATTTGTCACGAAATTTTTTCTGAATTTGATAAAGGCAATGAAATATGTGCGGTTTTTCTAGATTTCTCCAAAGCTTTTGATAAGGTTTGGCACAAAGGTCTATTATATAAATTAGATAGGTCTGGTGTGAATGGATCTTTTCTTAAATTAATGGCAAGTTATCTTGGCGGTAGGGAACAACGCGTTATAATGCAAAACGCCGAATCAACGTGGAGGCCGATTACAGCTGGTGTTCCACAAGGATCCGTCCTTGGACCACTTCTGTTTCTATTATACATTAATGACTTGTGTGATGACATAGAATTGGTGATTTATCTTTTTGCTGATGACTGCTCACTTTTTCAAAAAATAGACAAAAACTATCACAAGTACGTTAACACACTAAATAGAGATTTAAAAAAAATATCAAAGTGGTGCAAAGACTGGCTTTTTATCCTTAATCCACAAAAATGTGTATGCATGCTGTTTTCAAGAAAAACAAATACCAACTTTATTGCCCCCTATTACCCTAAATGGCACCAATTTAAAGTCGGTTTATTCTCACAAACACCTTGGTTTAATATTAACTAAAAAGATGACATGGTCTGAACACATACTATCTTTCACTAATAAAGCAAAAAAGCGAATACACCTCTTAAACGCCTTCAAATATTCTATGAGCAGATATGCACTTTTTCGATGCTATCTTTCTTTTGTACGCCCTTTATTAGAATACGCAGACATAATTTTTGATAATTGTTTTAAACAAGAAAAGTTGATAATTGAAAATTTACAATATGCAGCATTACGTCTCGTGACAGGCGCGAAGAAAGGGACCTCACGCGAATTGTTATTAAAAGATTGTGGTTTATGCACAATGCAAAATAGAAGAACATTTCATAAATTATTAAAATTCTTTTCAATCATTAATCACCAAGGCCCCTCCTATCTAGAGAACTGCTTGCCCAACTTGAGCGGCTGTGAACATAGAGTTACTAGATCTGAAACGTCTAAACTTTTATATTGTACATCTGAACAGTTTCGCCTCTCGTTTTTACCATCTTCTGTGAGTCTGTGGAATAAATTACCTGCCAACATTCGTTCATGCACAGTTTTATCCAGTTTCAAAACGAAACTACTCAAATTTCTCTGCGTTAAAACAAAAGTGCCTATACAATTCTACATTGGCGACAGAACAGATCAAATCAATCTATGTCAAATTAGGCTAAATTTTTCGTCCCTAAATGATCATTTATATACCAAATCATGTATCGAAAGCCCTTCATGTAGTTGCAGTGCTGTTCCTGAAACACCACAACACTATTTCTTTGACTGCTTAAACTATCAAGACCAACGCCAAGAATTATTTAGTTCCATTACCGATTTTCTTTCTCCAGATTACCCACTTCCACTTAAATTATTGCTACGTGGTAGTCCAGACCTAACAGGTAATAACAATGTTTTTCTCACCACTGAAGTCTCAAAATTCATTCACAACACAGCTAGATTTATGTAACAACTTATTGCTACTCTGTCTCGCTCCACTGGTGAACAAAGGCAACTCAATTATCATATAATCATAATGTATTACAATAGGCATGTGTTTTGTGATTATTCATTGTTTTCTTTCTATCTTTCTATTGTATTCTATTCTATTCGAGGAAACCACTCAATTAGCTTTTTGTAGCTATTATGTAATCCTCTGAAAATAAATATGTTTATACTAACTGGATAATTGGTCTCAGGAGGTTGGCGACGGCGAGGGGGTCTTGGAGGAGGGGGGGGGGGGCTTGCCCCCCTGACACCGGGGGCCTCTCGCAGTCACAATCTCTTATGAGTGATGACGAGACCTACTAGAGTAGGTATCTGGGTAGGGAAGTTTTTCTTCTAGTAATTATCAATAGGGATCAAGGTTGCCACCTTTAATGCTATGGGCCTTTCTGGTTCGCTCAAGAGGAAAAAAGTTTTTGAGTGGGCTAAATTAACAACAGTAATTGATATCCTGGCAGTACAGGAAACAAATTTAATTGAAGGTTTTGAGAGACTGGGGAGGGGAGGCTTATTGATCTTTCGCAATTAGATTTTGTTCTGGGGTGCGAATTTTAATTAACAAAACGGCAAATTTAAAGGTGGACAAATTTGAAAGCCATCATTCGGGAACACTTGTCACTGTTAATGTGAGTAAGGGGAACTTTACCTGCAAAATTGTATGTGTTTATGTTCATGCAACAAGAGGACAGGAAAAAATTGTTTTTATTAATATGATAAGCAAATTTGTAAGGGGAAACTCTGGCATCATTCTTTCGGAGGACTTTTATTTGGTTTCAAATCAGATATTAGATAGGAATTCAAGGGGTTGGATTAAAAAGAGTCGGTTGGATGTCTTAGAGGACGTAATAAATTCAGCAAGTTTAGTGGATGTGTACCGAGAAAAAACCCCACTGGGTACGCAGTATATGTGGCACCAAGCTGGCGGATTAGCCGCCACTCGAATTAATAGGGTTTATGTTTCGAAGGAACTATTAAAAGATTGGGGACAAATTACCACTCATTTGGATGAGTACTCTGATCATGGAATGGTGGTTATGGATTTTGAAATTCACGACTCGATTAGAGGGAAGTCTTATTGGAAAGCAAAAGGTGTTTAAGGTGTTTAAGGATAAATATTTTAGGGAGGATTTGAGTATGCTATGGGGAAGGGAAATGGAAAATCAGTGTTTTTATCTAAATTGGTGGCTTGATATAGAGGTTGAAATTTGTAATTTAATAAAAATTCGGGGTACTGGGATGATTGCTAGTAGTAGTACTTTTCGCCCCCATCCGGGGAGGGTCATTAGGGATCTGTTTCGTCTGTTGGATGCTGTGTACGGCATTGTACGGAAGCACTAGTCTACAACAATCATCAAAGGGCAGCTGCAGCCTCCTCGTATCTGGCTATAATCTTCGGGCGGATTGCCAGTGGCGTACCCTGGTTCCTCTGCTCAACAGCGGAGCCAATGCAGCACCCGCATTAGTGCTGGCGCTGATGTAGGCCGTGGTAGCCTTAAATAACGGGCAATAGCGTGTTTGACATTAGGTCTCTCACGTGGGATGAATGGAGTTACCCAGAGGGAGTGATCCTTCCTATTGTTACTCTGGGGACTATCCGACCCGAGGATAGCGGAGCTGCGCGAAATGCCACAGAGTTTCATCATTAAATTGTACAGCGAAACTCAAGTCTCCGGCCGTCTGGGCATGTCTGGGGGTATATTCCCTAGACATGCCCAGAACCCCTTATCGGGCGAGTGAAGGAAAACACTGTCAATAACCCACCATGCCCTATCACCCCCACCCTCACATCATCATCTGTACATCATTTCATCTCATCAATTGACTACAACGTTTTTATCGTATTACAATGTCACTTAAAAGACCTTTTGTGCCGAAAAGTGACGTAGAGCAATGATTTACTACTACTACTTAATAAAAATTAATTCATTCAGGTTAAATTATGTCAGAAGAGGGAGGTTGATTGAAATGTGTAAGAAATTTAATTCTTTGCTGTCTGAAGAACCTAGACCATATAACAAAATTGAAGATTTAAGAAATGAAATTTATGGAATCACATTTAAACGGAATTAAAAGAAAATCCAAAGTTTCAGAACTGAATTATGGAGAAAACACTATGTCAGATTTATTTACGTGTGAAAAAAGGGAAGCGAGCCAGAAAACAATGGCACAGCTGCAGTCGGACAGCAGGGAAGTGCTCACGAATAAAATGATGTTATTGCTTTTGTTTCAGAATTTATAGAAATTTATACGCAGAGATACCAAGCGATCCTGCAATTTCAGAATATTTTTTAAAAGACAGACCTAAATTGAGTGAAGAAGAACAGCTTTCCTGCGAGGGTTGGCTGAAGCAATAGGAAAGTCAAGGGGCAGCACTTCACCTGGAGTGTATGGGCTGCCCATTGAGTTATACAAAATTAATTCTAGTTTTTAATTCTATAGTGAGGGCCGGTTGGCTCGAGGAGGAGCAAAATTGTGCTGCTATTGTGCTACTTTGCAAGAAACCTCAGGCAGCCGAGAACTTAAAAATTGGAGACTTATATCATTATTTTGTAATGATTTGCAATTGGTAACCAAAATGTTAAGTGTTAGATTGGGGGGGGGGGGGGTATAAATTCTCTAATTGGATAATTTCAGAATAGTGGTGTTAAAGGTAGACAGATATTTAGCAATGTTCACTTAATTAGGAGTATCGCTGAATATCTAATTCAAAGAGGCAAAAGTGCGGCTCTTTTATCCATGGACCAATCTAAAGCCTTTGATAGGGTCTCTCATAATTTTTTTATTTAAAACTTTACAATTTGCAGGTTTTGGCCCACAGTTTATTTCATTGATTGAGATTTTGTATAAGTCGCCAACACTAAAAGTGATTGTAAATGGCCAATTGTTGGGGGAGATTCCTGTAAAGCGTGGAGTTAGGCAGTGATGTTCCCCGTCTCCCTTGCTGTATGTCTTGGTCATTGACTCCTTATTGAGAAAGATCAAAAGACAACATCAAGGGAATTAAGTTACCTGGTGGTAAGAAGACAGCCAAACCCAAGAAAGCTGCTGCCAAGAAGCCAGCCAAGAGCCCCAGCCATATACAGAATGACCAGCACCCGTAATAGATTTATTTTTTATCAAAGCATAAACCATTCATTATTCATCACTCTAAAACGCACAAATAGTTCATAATTATAAAGCACACAAATAGGTTAACTTGTCTTTCATTGCTGTGCAGTGTCTGAAACTACTTGTATATTATCGGTCCGAAAAATAAAATCCCTTTAACATGAGTAATATCTTTAACAATCCGTCTATGTTGGCCGGAGTCTACGCCCAAATTTGTGATTTGTATGCCGAAATAGGAGGCTTGACGGGTGTAGATCATGGCATTTGCCATGTACTAAGAAAATAATACAAAAGATTTATGCAAACTACCGCACAACCTACTAAATTATTTGAGGTCTAATTGGGTGAAATAGGTGAAAATTTCTACAAATTATCAATTAAAGACGTCTTGTTCAAATAGGCGGCCGTTTTTGAATCGCCGCCGTTTTTATTATTATAATTTTTAGTAAATAGGGCCTACTGTTTTTTATTGTGATTAGCGTTTTTACTACTAATATTAATTCGAAAAAAGTATATATCTATCATGGAAAAAAGTGGTAGGTAGTACAAAAGTTGCAACAAATAGGAAAAATACTTATTATTTTGCCACCAGTCACCAGGTGGCCTCAGCTCACGGGGCGTGAAAAGCAATGTATAGGCTATGCCTAGGCCTAATTAACCTATTAACTGATCGATTACTTAGGTATAGTAATTAAATCATTAAATAAAAGTATATTCCGGACTAGTTTAAGTAAACTACCCTAAGTGAAAACGGCCTGAATACAAAAATATGCATAATTTAAATGGACAAATATCCTCGTTTTCATAGTTTTCAGTTTAAATAAATTTATATAAATAGATTGAGATGTTTCATCCGAATGTAATCATCTCTATCCTATTATTATTGACTAAAAACTGGGTGAATATTTTTCGGCAGATTTTTAGAGGTGAAAAATGTAGGTGCAGCTAAAGAAAAATGTTAGCTGATAGAAAAGTTAGATGTGGGCCTATGTCAAATGCCTATAAAAACGCAACCACATGGTATCAGGTCAACAGCGTCAATGGCAACTCGCTTCTGGCAGACAGAGGTCGTCATCCTTAATTGGATTAATCACTCTTATCAGCATGACGCGTGTCAAGGGCATTTGCACAGTAGTCGTGTCCAGAAGTGTGACTTTGCATTCACGCCTGCCTCTTCTTTGATGGCTGTTCGCCCTGGTATCCAACAAGCCTGAGCATATTGCTATTGACCTACAGTTTTAAATAGCAAGACAAAACCTGTGATTTTAGTAACCAGGCAATCATTCCAATTATTACTTTTTGTTGATTATATGAATCAATTACTGTATGAATATGACTCATTTAAATAAAGAATACGGGTTCGAGTCCTTCAGCGGACGAAGCTCTAACTTTTTTATGGCTGAAATATATACAAAAATTAACTAAAAAAGTATTAATACATTCAAGATGACAGTTGAGCACATTATAACAACAACAAAAAACAGTAGACAGCCTAATAAAGAAGTCGCGATATATTTAATGTATGACATGTGAAAAATAAAAATATGTGCAGACCCTTTCATTAGATGTTATTCAGTAGGTTAATTAAGGGTATCTGTAGATTAATCTTTAAAGTAAAGATTTAAAGGGACTGGCCCAGGCTAAAATCATCAAAAAATCGGTGATTTTATTTCGGGTTCTTAATATGACCATATGATGTAAACATGTACATAGACTAGAACTGCAAATTTTTATAATTTTTGTGCTGCGCATTCATCAGTTAGACTAGATATAGAGACGAAATTCCCGCATTTCCTATTTTTGACATGGTTGTCAATAATTAGAAATCAGGAATTTCGTCTCTATATCTAGCCTAACTGGTGAATGCGCAGCACAAAAATTATAAAAATATGCAGTTCTAGTCTATGTACATGTTTATATCATATGGTCATATTAAGAACCCGAAATAAAATCACCGATTTTTTGATGATTTTAGCCTGGGCCAGTCCCTTTAAGTAAGTTTCCCATTATTAATAATTATTATTGATTTTTAAAATATGTTTTTTTTTGGTTAACTCGGAGTGGATAAACAAAAAAGTTTGCAAACAGTCTTAAGCTATCTTTTCACATTGGTATTGAAAAGTCGCATCTGCTACTTTGAGAAGTGGCGGATACCACCCTTTAATACCAAGCTGATAATTTATGTAAAATACGCATCCAGGGTTCTACACCTGAAAATTTTAGATATAGAGGTAGCCACGGACATGTGAATATAATGTTATTTCTAAAAAAAATGTTATTTAGTCTGATAATGTGGTGAAAAAGACGAGGGCGCCCCACTACCCCTCAGTCTCAATTAAATTCGCCTTTGGCCTATACTATATTATATATAAGCAAATTGAAAAAAAAAATCAATCAATCATTACACGTATCTACATGGGCCTAGATTCGTCATCGCGATGCTTAGGCCTACATGCATTTAGAAATATAAATGCAGAAATACCAGAAAAAAGACTATGATATTGACTGGACACGCTCCGTCGCCAGCGATATTACATACATAGGCTACATACATACATACATACACTATATGCCTATCTATATACACCACTCTTGGGTGTATAGGCGGCCTGAGCAGACGAGTGCTGCACGGGCGGCGATTTTGTGTGTATATGCGTTCATTTAACATCGATTTACTACATAAACTATTCACCTGGTGCACCTTTTATTAACTTTTTTAGACAGCCAAGATATAATATATCCCACAAATCATTTTAAAAGCAGGCAGTGAGTGTTCATTTTAAAGCTATTAAAGAAATAAAAGAGGCCATTCTTATTCAGCTGACTAATGTTTCACTTTGGGGCAGGTTTTGTCATTTAACGGGAAGTCTACATACTATGTTTGAAAACAGATCAAGAGGTTTATTATTCTAGAAGAGAATGGGAATACATTTAGTACACTAGGCATTTGATTTATATGACAAAAAATGTGATTTTGAAGAGTCGAAGCACGAAATTTTTTTGAAATTTTTCAAAATGCGGCACTCAGAGCGGGCTGGCTTACTATGACGGCGGCGCTCGGTTCATGTAGTAAGCGGCCCAGGTTCAGTCGCCTGTAGACCTTTGAAAGACCTAATGACAAAGGTCTACAGGCGACTGAACCTGTTGAAGTTGCTCAAAGGGACAAACTGGGGCGCCAGACCATATACCATCTTAAAAGCCTACAAGTGCTTTATACGCCCTGTCCTTGAATATGGTTCGCTGATAACTGGAGCTTTAAGGGAATCACAAGTGAAGGAAATGCAGATCTTTCAAAACAAGTGCCTGAGACTAGCACTTGGGGTAACCTACCTGGACAGAATGAGAACAATAGATCTGCATGACCTCACTAACGTCCCTATGATCAAAACTAGGATGACAGCAATGGCGGTTAAAACATTTAGATCACTTGAAAACACACAGTGTTTCAAGGATCTGGTGTTGAATCATGAGATCGTTCAAAAACGATCAGGCTCTAATACAATTCTGGATCAATTGCTGGCTGAAATCCAGGCTGACGCTTAAACACGGTTGACGGTTGACGATTGACGGATAACGGTTGAGCTCCTGTTCCCACATAGAACAGGGGCTCTGGGGGCGCCGTTCTGTGTGACATACCAAAAGCAGGGAGTTCCCTATCACTCCACTGCATGAGACAAGAACACGGTTGACGGTTGACGGTTGACGGATATCGGTTGAACTCCTGAACTCCTGTTCCCACAGAGAACAGGGGCTCTGAAAGGAGCCGTTTTGTGAGACACACAGCTCTGAAGGAGACGGATTCTGGTCTTAAGCAATGAGCTCTCTATCATTACATTGCTAGCTTGGGTGATGGCACGGCGGACACGGATGGTTGGCTGACGATGACGGTTCATGATGGTGGTTTCAAACACACTGCTCAGAAAGCAGAGCACATTTCAAAGGGTCAGTCCTTGCCCTTACTCTGGTGGCTGGTCGCCTCTTCCCTGGTTCCTTGTCTCCTGGACTTCTTCTTGCCATTGCTTGTACAATCACCTACCTCACCAGGTGAAAAGAGAGAGGCACTATAAGGTTTATACCAGAACTAGTGCATAATCTCGCGTCAGCCCTCGCGCTGCGCGCTCCTCTAGGGTTCGTCATCAAACTCTACTGAGTAATCATGCCACCCAAACAAGCAGCGAGCAGCAAGGGAAGCAAGAAGGCCGCCTCTAAGGCAAAGGCCGTCCGTACCGGGGACAAGAAGCGCAGGAAGAGGAGGAGGGAGAGCTACAGCATTTACATCTACGCTGATGCAGTCTGCCTGCAGTCGCCGAGGTGTCAACAGCTCAAGACGCTAGCTTTAGCTCTCACTCACTAACTCTTGTTAGTCAGACATAAGCTAAGCTTATAATAGACACGCACAGTGAATATTATAAGCTGAAATCAGAGACACCAACGCACTACGCACCGCTGATGCAGTCTGCCTGCAGTCGCCGAGGTGTCAACAGCTCAAGACGCTAGCTTTAGCTCTCACTCACTAACTCTTGTTAGTCAGACATAAGCTAAGCTTATAATAGACACGCACAGTGAATATTATAAGCTGAAATCAGAGACACCAACGCACTACGGGAAGACTTGTGAGTATCGCACTATTATAACTTGGACAAGGGACAAGGCAACTAGCAAACCTATTGACGGTATGAATAGCCCTGCTATTTTAGACTCTAGTCGCTCTTCTAAGAGCGCCACGGACTTGTCTGTGGAAGCGCAACAGTCGCAACTCATAGGTGCGCTGGAATCAGCTATGGACAAGGTCCAGGCTGAGAACCTACTAAGGTTGGTGGCCGATATGGTCGAGTCCCAGGGCGGGGACCCGGTCAAAATCGTGTCGCCTGTGAAACAGAGCTCGGGGCAAGCTCAGGAGGTACCTGGACCTCGTAAAACACCAGGGGGCCAGAAAAATAAGGGTGAGGGGCGCACCCAGACAAACACTGAGGTACCTGTAACTCAGAATAAAGAAACAGGGGGTAAAAAGTCGGGTATTGGGCACACCCGCAAGGCAGATGGCAAAGGCCAACAGCAGGCCAATGTCGGCCCCGCCGTTACTAAAAAACGGACGGGGAAGAAACAAGAGGGATCTGCACCTCTTAAAAAAGCAGGGGGCGACAGCAAATCGGGCAAAGGGGGTGTAGGGGCCACCCCCTCGGCGAAAGCGAAAGCAAAAAACTCTAACAAAAAGAGTAAGGCCAGCAGTGCAAGCGCTGGCACTGAGATAAAGGATAGTGGTCCGAACCAGGCCACTATTGCAGCAAAGTCTCGCAAACCTGGCAGTGGCATGGTCACGCCAGATAAGAGCTATGCGCAGGCGATTCGAACGGTACCAGGTACCAACGGTACCGCAGGGCTATCACCAACCAGCCCTGCAAAAATGCTCATAGGCGACGACAGCGCCAGGGCAAAGGGCAAGAACGCAGCCCTGAGGCTAATCGCCAAAAACAAGACGGACGGTCAAACGACTAAGGCAATAGCCCAGGCTACAGCCAATAGTCAGGCGAGAAGTGGTAGCCCACAAACCACTAATGTGACTGGCAGGCAGCAGTCACTGGGGGCGTGCCAGGAGAGCACAATGCTTAACAAAACCCCAAAAAAGAGAGTCCTGGTCAGAAGCCCATCTGACCCGGAGAGGGCACTCTTAATTAAAAAAGTAAAAAGGGCTGTATTAGCCACAAGTGGCTTCTACAGCGAATCTGACGAGCCCAGGTCAGATTCCAGTATACGCACTGTTGAACGAACACGCTACTATGTAGATAGTGACAACAGCGATTACATGGGCACATATAAGCCATGTAGCGACGCCCAATATATGGTGACAGCCGCTGATTCACATATCAGCGGCACTGACACAATAACAACACGTGAATCGGATTCACATGTCACCAACGCTCACGCTCAGTTAGACGCTATAGGCGACAAGCCTACCTGTGGGGAAACCACAGCTACGCCTCCAACGTGTGAGACTGACACGGCAGCTCACACTGACAGGGAGGTGACTGGTGAGGCAAACACCAGCGCCCTCAATGAGGGCACCTGGGTATCCCCCAGGTCAAAAAATGCTCTTTCCAAGGGAAAGAAAGCTAAACAGCCCAAACCAGGGCCGGTGGTCGCACAAGGGCTAAGCTCAGTGTACCTAAATGACACTGACAAGCTCAAAAAACGGCTGAAGGACGGGCACAACATTGTTATCAAAGGCCGCAGCAGCACGGCCGGGAAGCTACCACTTCTCTTTCCCGCTGATGAGCAGAGCCGCAGCCGCCTGCTAAAACTGAAGTTGGGCAATGCCACTTTCCGAGAGGCACGGAAAAGGCCCACTTCAGATTTTGTGATCGTCATAAACAAGATATCCCCCGAGATATCAGACACAGACATAGCCAAAGAGCTAAAAAACAAATCAGTGCAGGTGAAAAGACTGATTTCAGCCAGGCATAACAACATGCCCTCACATAACGTGAAGCTCACCTGTGAGAATAAGGCTACGCTCGAGGCTATAGGTCAGACGGTCACCATCAAAGGGGAGGACTACAAGGTAGTTCCCTACGTGAACAAGACCACCAAGGTCAAACAATGTTACAGGTGCCTCGAATTCGGCCATACCTCAGGCCAATGTGAAAATGACCTGAGGTGCAGAAAATGTGGTGGCAGCCACGTTAAAAAGGACTGCCAATCAGACAAGCCGGCATGCGTCAACTGCCACGGGGACCACCCATCTTCATACAGAGGGTGCCCCGAAAAGACGAAAAGGCTGCCTAAAACTCAAACACAGCCAAAAAAGACCAGCTCCATGCCCAGGGAGCCGCTTAGACTAGCTATAGCCATAGCTAAAGCGATAGCGTTAGTGCTCAATAGAGACATGCATGAACGCACAGAATCCAACATCTCTGAAGATGTAGCTGAATCCTTCAGCAAAGCGTTCAATGTGAGAATCAGCAGCGAAACCCTGATGGAAAAGGCCTTTGCCTAAATTGGTAAACCACCACTCCCCCTGGACAACCAATCCATTAGGATCAATCTGATTCACATTCAGTCTATTGATCACACATATTAACGTGAATGGTCTAAGAGCCAGGAAAACTGAGCTCATTGAACATCTAAAAGAGCACAAACCAGATTTTGTCACTCTCAATGAGACCAAAGTCTTGCCAAAGCATAAAGTGTCAATACCAGGCTATGAGTCTGTGAGGAAAGACAGAAGCGCCGCAGGTGGAGGCGTGGCAATACTTATCAAAAAGGAAATTGCCTATAGCATTGTGTATACTGATGATATCAATGCAGAAACAGTGGCTATAACATTCAAACAAAGGGACAAGGAAATAGCACTGGCAACTGTCTATAATCCTCCAGGCAAAATAGTCGAGTTAGAGACACTGAAACACCTGACTGATAAATACGAACATTGCATTATCACAGGCGATTTCAACTCCAAACATGCTTATTTTGGCAACGACAAGAGTGACAGCGCTGGTGACGCTCTTTTTAACATTACTGAGGAGCTGGACCTCACAATACTCAATGATGAGTCTGTGACATTCTGTCGGAACTATGCTGGCAACAGTGTGGAAAGCATCCTTGATCTTGCCCTTGCTTCCAGGAAGATGGGCCCTAAAGTCGCTGAATGCACAGTCAAAGGCGATGTAGGGAGTGACCATCTTCCAGTGCATATTAGATTGAATTCTCATGAGGTGGAGAAAGCTCTAACAAAAGCAGTTCACAGGCTTGACAAGGCAAATTGGCAGAAATTCCGCAAGGAACTAAAGTCAATTGAGATGGGTGACCTCACCACACCCGAGGAAATAGAAAAAGCTGTTGAACTGCTTGAAACCTCTATGATTTGTGCCCTAGACAAAAGTTGTCAATCTGTGAAACAAAAAACACAGGATTTCTTTATCTCTGAAAAAACGTCTAAGCTGATCAGAGAAAAAAGAAAAGCTAGAAGGCTAGCTATGAGATTCAGTGACGAGCCCGAGTACATGACTATGTACAAGAGCCTGACCAACGAGGTCAAGGAATCTATCAAAACGGACAAGGAAAGGGCTTGGCAAGAACAGATTGATAAACTTGACGGAGCCAGGGATGGAACAGAGTTCTGGAACTCGTTCTTCCGGCTAACAGGGGCAAAATCTAGGGGAACGAGAAAAACTCCCCTCATGAGAAGTGATGGTACTCACACTGAAAATGACAAAGAGAGAGCTGACACGTTCGCAGCCTCGCTTGAAAAAGTACACAATGTCCACCAGGGGACCATCTTTGACGATGAGTTCAAAGTGGAGGTAGAAAGCACTATTAAAGAGCACGAAATGCTCTTCAAGCCACTAGTAAGCCACGTCCCCGAAGAGGACGATGATCACGAGACACTAACCCCAATAACAACAGGGGAAATCAAGGCTTATCTGAAAAAGTGCAAATCTAGCTCTGCGCCTGGTCTGGACGGTATCAGATACGGTGTACTTAAGCAAGCAAATGACAAGGTTTATGAGGCCCTGGCCCAAATCTGTAATGCCTGTATGGCTACAGGATACTATCCTAAGCTATGGAAAAAGGCTGAAGGTATCATGATACCTAAGCCAGGCAAAGACGGAAAAATGCCGGGGAACTATAGACCTATCAGCCTGCTGAGCTGCATGGGCAAACTCTTTGAAAAAACGCTAGCTGGTAGAATAAGGAACTTTCTTGAGAAAGAAAAGTTCTTTAACAAATGGCAGAATGGCTTCAGGAGCAAGCGCATCGCCATGGAACATGTGTTCAGACTGGTAGAGGAAACTCAACTGGGATTCACTAAGAAATGGAAAGGTGGAGCAATCTTTATCGATGTTGAGAAAGCATTTGACTCGGTGTGGCATGACGGACTAAGATACAAGCTGATGAACGGCAGCTTACCTAGGAAGATGGTCAGGTTGATATCATCTTTCCTAAGTGATAGAACGATCAAAGTCAATTGCTGTAACAACTGCTCAGAGGAGGTGACCCTCAATGCGGGCACACCTCAGGGCTCGGTCCTAAGCCCTCTCCTCTTCATTATCTATGTGAATGATATCCCAGACATGAGTTCACTCAATGTCAAGCTCTCCCAGTTCGCAGATGACATGGGAATCTGGGCACATGCAACCAATGCCAAATGGGTGAAGGCAAAGCTATCAAAAGCTTTAAAACTTATTGAAGCATGGTGTTCCAAATGGCGGATAAAACTAAACGCAGGAAAAACTCAGCTGATTGTGTTTAGTGTCGGTCCAAAACCAGAACTTATAGATCTGGAACTGTTTGGTGAGCCTATTATTCAAACTCAAACAGCCAAACTGCTTGGAATCCTATTTGATCGAAGGCTTAGCTTCAAAGACCATATGAAAGACCTAATGACAAAGGTCTACAGGCGACTGAACCTGTTGAAGTTGCTCAAAGGGACAAACTGGGGCGCCAGACCATATACCATCTTAAAAGCCTACAAGTGCTTTATACGCCCTGTCCTTGAATATGGTTCGCTGATAACTGGAGCTTTAAGGGAATCACAAGTGAAGGAAATGCAGATCTTTCAAAACAAGTGCCTGAGACTAGCACTTGGGGTAACCTACCTGGACAGAATGAGAACAATAGATCTGCATGACCTCACTAACGTCCCTATGATCAAAACTAGGATGACAGCAATGGCGGTTAAAACATTTAGATCACTTGAAAACACACAGTGTTTCAAGGATCTGGTGTTGAATCATGAGATCGTTCAAAAACGATCAGGCTCTAATACAATTCTGGATCAATTGCTGGCTGAAATCCAGGCTGACGCTTAAACACGGTTGACGGTTGACGGTTGACGATTGACGGATAACGGTTGAGCTCCTGTTCCCACATAGAACAGGGGCTCTGGGGGCGCCGTTCTGTGTGACATACCAAAAGCAGGGAGTTCCCTATCACTCCACTGCATGAGACAAGAACACGGTTGACGGTTGACGGTTGACGGATATCGGTTGAACTCCTGAACTCCTGTTCCCACAGAGAACAGGGGCTCTGAAAGGAGCCGTTTTGTGAGACACACAGCACTGAAGGAGACGGATTCTGGTCTTAAGCAATGAGCTCTCTATCATTACATTGCTAGCTTGGGTGATGGCACGGCGGACACGGATGGTTGGCTGACGATGACGGTTCATGATGGTGGTTTCAAACACACTGCTCAGAAAGCAGAGCACATTTCAAAGGGTCAGTCCTTGCCCTTACTCTGGTGGCTGGTCGCCTCTTCCCTGGTTCCTTGTCTCCTGGACTTCTTCTTGCCATTGCTTGTACAATCACCTACCTCACCAGGTGAAAAGAGAGAGGCACTATAAGGTTTATACCAGAACTAGTGCATAATCTCGCGTCAGCCCTCGCGCTGCGCGCTCCTCTAGCGCTGATGCAAAGAAGGAGTTTTCCGCCTACTACATCGGTTGGGCTCTGTCTGAGGAAGAGAGGCTCAACAAAGAGGCTAAGAAGAAGGTAAGTGCCGCCAGTAAAGGTAAGAGTAAGGCTATAAGCAGTAAAGTAGGAAAGGCTGGAGTCAAAGACGGACTGAGCTACGCTGGAGCAGCAAAGGGTGATGCATCCCCACCCACAGGTAACAAAAGTAAGTATGCAAGCATACCAGGGACGCCAGTACAGGTGACTCCCGTGAAAACGCCAAGGAAGAGGTGTCGTCCATCAACCGCAGTGATGAGACCCCTTGATGGAGACAAGCTTAGCTTCAGATCCAGCAAGTTAACGGCGCTGTCTAAAACAGCGAATGAGTATTTCGAATTAGGTCTGGGAGGCTCCCCATCCAAGAAGCAGCGCACCAAGTCTCCAGAGAAGATCGACGAGACTGAGATGCCAGAAGAGATGATGGAGGCAGCAGCGTCTCCAGCAGAAGAAATTCTCGCTACCCCCCTGGCTGAAGAAGAAGAGATTCTGTCTGATGGCGAACGATCAGACTGGACGACAATTCCAACCAGCAGTGAGGAGAGAGCGAAGAAAGAAGAGAAGAAGCAAAAGAAAAAAGAAGAAAAGGCCGCAACATCAGGAAAAAACGAAGAAAAGAAGCCGAGGGTACAACCAATCATCGGCGTGAACCTGCCAAGATCAGTCTACTCGACGAACCATCTCACGTTCATCAAGTGGACTAGACGGATGAACATCAAGGTAAGTGAGACTAGAAGGACGATGGCAAAGGACCTGCTCATCTTCCCGGAAACAGAAGAGGACTCCAAGAAGATATACGAGTCCCTGAAGAGAGAAGATAGCGGCCTAGTAGGAACTTCGGCGATTTTCAGGCCACCAAAGAAGTCAGCCGAGGCTAAGGTCGAAGACTCCCTCAGCGTAGTTGTGAAGGACGTCGACACCAAGGCCGAAGAAGAAGACATAGAGGCAGCCATCATGGAGGAGCAAGGACTGAAGGTGAAGGTGGTGCGCTTCATCAACAGATCATCAGGACGTGGCATCCCGAAAGTGAAGGTCACGTTCGAGAAAAAAGAAGAGATGGAGGCAGCAACCAAGAACAGCCGTCTCCTCATCGGTACTCACTCCTACAGAACGGAGGAGTACAAGAAGAAGACCAGAATCCTGCAGTGTTACAGGTGCCAACGATTCGGCCATGCCCAGGACTCCTGCAAGGCACGAGACGTGAGATGCGGGAAGTGCGCCGGACCCCACAAAAGAGCTGAGTGTACAGCCAGAGCCAGTTACTGCGCCAACTGTACAGGAGATCACCTGGCGTCGGACGGAAGATGCCCTAGAGCAATAGAGGTGAAGAAGAAGATTGCTGAGAAAAGAGAAGGCCAGCGACATCGTGGCACTCAAGCAAGCAACAAGAAACCTGCGCCAGCTCGAAACCAGCGCCAGAGCGAACATGCTGAGCAGCCAGAGCAGCCCAAGAAGGCCGCACGAGGTGAGTTACCCGATTTACCTCTTTTAAATCTGTCTGATAATGATTTTACTCGAGTAGCACTTTTTATTTCAGCCCACACGATCCTGTACGCCAGAGCCATGAACGCAGGAACGATGAAGCCAGATGACGTACCACACATAGCCAGCAAATCAGTCAACTGGGCCTTCAGAGCGAACGTCTCCCCACTGACCATCAGAGACTACTTACTCCACCTTCCAAAAGACTTGTAAGTACAACCTAAACCTAAAGTAGAAAAAGTAGGGCCGTTTTTACTAGGTCTAGTACAGTACAGTACTCCCCAGTAAAAACCTAACTAAAGTAGGAAAAACTAAAGTAAGGCTAAGTACAGTACAGTACTTATAAAACATGGATAACAGTTTACCACCAACTAAAAACGTTCAAATTATTCATGCTAACATTAACGGACTATATAAAAGAAGGACTGAACTAATTACTTATTTAAATGAATATAAACCACATTTTGTGACTTTAAATGAAACTAGACTTAGAGAGCAAACTAGAATCAGAATTCCAAATTATAACATTATCAGGAAAGATAGAAATGTAATTAATCCTAATGGACGCCTGCAGCAAGCAGCAGGCGGTGTAGCTATTTTAATTAGAAAAGATATCAAATTTAATGAAATAGATACTTCAGATTTTAACGAAGAATTTTTGGCAATAAACTTCAAATCACAAGTTAAGACAGTGGCATTAGCAACTATTTATAACCCGCCAGATATTAAACCAAACATAGAGAATTTCAGGCATATAACTAATTTATATCCACTTTCAATTCTTATTGGAGATTTCAATTGTAAGCATACTTTTTTCGGATGTAAAGTAGGAAATACTAACGGAGACATTCTATTTAACATAATTGAAGAATTAGACTTACTAATAACTAACGACAGCACTGCAACTTATAGACCAGGGACGTCCTCTGGCGGCGATCTACTAGATCTAGCGCTAGTTAGCCGCCAGATGGCGTCACGCATCCAATCATGTGATGTAGGCGATGACATTGGTTCAGATCATTTGCCAGTTCATTTAACTTTGGCTTCACCTCAAATTCAAAAACAATTTCAGAGAGAAATTCTACAATATGAAAAAACAGATTGGAACAGGTTTAATAAAGAAATAATAAATAACTTAGATAGACTCGAACCTGAAACACCAGAGGAACTAGACTTAGCTAACGAAAAAATAAGCAATATAATTAAAGAAGGGCTAAATAAAGCGTGTCCTAAAGCAAAACGTAAAGATAAAGCACTTTTTATCTCAAATGAAACAATGAAATTAATTAAATTAAAGAGACAAATTAGACGCTTAGCTAGAAATACGCAAAAAGCAGAGGATAAAACTCTATATAATCAATTAAACAACTTAGTAAGTAAACAAGTAAACAAAGATAGAGAAGAATTTTGGAATCAGCAAACTAAAAAACTAGACGAAACTAAAGACTCTAAAGAATTTTGGAAAACTATCAATAGTATTAATGGTAAGAAATCAGGCGGCGCATCCAAGCCAATAATTAAAGAAAATGGTAATTTAACTCAAAACGACTTAGAAAAAGCAACCACGTTCGCTGAATCTTTAGGCAAAATTCATAATACTCACACAGGTGAAATTTTTGATGATGAATTTAAAAATTTAATAGATAAAGCTATAAATGAAAAATCGCAGCTTTTTTCAACTCTAAAAGAAAATAAAGTAGAAGATGGCGACGATAGTATACTACTCAGGGATATCTCGATTCAAGAAATTAAACTACAATTAGATAGGACCAAAGGTAGGTCTGCTCCAGGAGCAGACGGAATTAAATACACTATAATTAAAAAATGTCCAGAAATAGTATTTGAGAATTTAAAAACTATGTACAATCAGTGCTTAAAAATAGGGTATTTTCCAAGTAAATGGAAGGAAGCTCAAGGAATTATGCTCCCAAAGCCTAAAAAAGACAATAAAATTCCAACTAACTATAGACCAATCAGTTTATTAAGTTGCATAGGCAAACTTTTTGAAAAAATAATTGCTCATAGAATGCGCAGTAAATTAGAAGAAGAAAATTTCTTTAATAAATGGCAAATAGGCTATAGAAATAAAAGATGTGCTATGGAACACATTCTCAGACTAGCTGATGATGCGCACATAGCACATAGCCGTCACCATAAAGGAGCTGCAATCTTTATAGATGTAGAAAAAGCTTTTGACTCCGTATGGCACAACGGACTAAGATATAAATTAATGAATACAAATTTACCAGATAAAATAGTAAGATTAATGTCTTCATTTATAACTGACAGGAAAATTTCAGTCAAAATAAATAATGAGACTTCAGACAAAATTTCACTTAATGCCGGCACACCTCAGGGCTCGGTTCTCAGCCCACTTCTATTCCTAATCTATGTAAATGATATTGCAATAGATCCCTTCAGTAACACAGTAGGGGTCTCTCAGTTCGCAGACGACCTGGGATTTTGGACTTTTGCTAAAAGTGAAAAAACAATTAAATATAGACTAGCCAAAGTTTTATCAGACCTAGAAGCATGGTGCTCCAAGTGGAGAATAAAACTAAATGCTAAGAAAACGCAGCTTATAATGCTTAAAACTAAGAAAAATATAAAACTAGAATTTTTTGGCGAAAAACTCACTGCAGTACAGCAAGCAAAATTGCTAGGAGTAACTTTAGATAAGAAACTGACTTTTAATGCTCATATAGATGAGAACGCTAAGAAAGGAAGGCAACGCCTTGGTCTGCTCAAACTCCTGAGCGGCTCAAAGTGGGGCTGTAAACCCAAAACACTAATGAGACTATATAAAAGTTATATACGTCCAGTACTAGAATACGGCGCTCCAGTAATTTTAGGAGCGTCAGAAGCGTATATCAAGAAACTTCAAATCATTCAAAATAAGGCCATCAGAATAGCCTACAAATTGGATCCACTTTCGCACACTGAAGATATTCATAAAATTGCTAAGATCGATCTGATCAAAGATCGATTCCAAATTTTAACGTATAAATTCATAGACTCGCTCAAAGAGCATTCAGATCTTTTCAAACTTCAAAATGAATTAAGAGCTTCAAGAATTAAAAGAGGGCATAAAACACATTTGGACAAATTAATATCAGAATATGCCGAAATTTATGATGAAAATTGAGACTGCTGCGTGAATGCGGCTAGAGTTGTGTCAATGCCGGTCCGGCGTCAACAGCGTTGGGCCGACATTGACGCAACACTGGCAGCGCTGGCAGCATGCGTGAGCGACAGAAACACCGAAGTGCTTCCACAGTGTGGCTACCGCGGTACCAATGTCGGTCCAGCGCTAACAGCGCTGAGCCGGCATTGGCGCGACGCTAGCGGCGCTGACAAGCACTCGTGAGTGTGATAACAGCGTTGACGCGTTGACGGGCCAACACCTACGGCGTTGGTCAGCCACCGCGTCACGATAACAACAGACGTCACAGTCTGTTGTCACTCACCACATGTCATCGCGGGAGGTGACAATCAACATAATTGTCACCCCCCGCGAGGACTGTCATGGTGAGTGAAAGCAAGGGTTTTAATCCCCTGGTGGCTCTGAAAAGAGAGCAAGCGAACTTTCTTAATTTCACAATTAAGATGACACGCTTCTAGGAATTTTCTATTTCTAAAATTATCAACTTTAGACACCTTTTAGACCATTCCACCCAAATTCAATGAAATTACATAACTCTGACGTTCTTTCTCAGGGTATGCGGGAGTATGGCGATGGCACACAGACAGTCAGGCAAACAACACGAGGTAAATTGATCACATTTGATCCAAAATTCAAAACGCAATTTTAAGTATGTCAAACATACTAAGTGAACTTAAGTGTACACGAGAGGCATAGGTTTAATAAAAGAAATGTCTCAAATGTTCATTTAAAGGATCTGTCAAAACTAAAACTTTATCGGCCTTTTTTCATCCAGATTTCAAGAGTTAAGACACGAGATATAGGGTAGCTACCGGCTGATTCAACACCTCATTTAGACCACCGCGACCCTCTGTTCGCCGAGGGCGCATCAAAATTAATTAAATTCTAAAATGCTTCTGTTTCCAGGTTCCTTGCCTCCCTTGCCAACCAGACATTTTCTAATGAGTATTATATACTAATGAAATATTTGGATAGGCTAAGAGAAAGCTATCATACAAGCTTCGAATGCCTTAATCCCACTCTCAGCACCCTTCGGGTGCCAGGGTTCACTCAGCCGCCATCCATATACACAGTGACCAGCACTCGTGATAGATTTATTTTTCACTCGCTATTTTCATCAAAGTATAAACCATCGGCAAATATGTCAGGAGACGCCGCACCAGCAGCTGCCCCAGCAAAAACCCCCAAGAAGAAGGTGGTGAAGCCAAAGAAGCCTGCAGCTCACCCCAAGTATTCTGAGATGATCAAGCAGGCCGTGTCAGCCTTGAAGGAGCGTGGAGGCTCATCTCGCCAGGCTGTCCTCAAGTACATCGTCAAGAACTTCAACGTGGGCAAAGACGAGAAAGTTGTCAACAGCCATCTGAAAATGGCTCTTCGCGCCGGTGTCAAGAATGGTAGCTTGAAACAAGCCAAGGGCACAGGTGCTGCCGGATCTTTCCGCCTGGGAGATGCCGCCAAGAAAGCTGACAAGCCCAAGAAGAAGCCAGCTGCCAAGAAGCCCGCTGCCAAGAAACCAAAGGCAAAGAAAGCAGTGAAAAAGCCAAAGGCCGATAAGAAGACGGCCAAACCCAAGAAAGCTGCTGCCAAGAAGCCAGCCAAGAGCCCCAAGAAGGCGGCAAAGAAGCCAGCTGCCAAGAAACCAGCTGCTAAGAAGCCCGCTGCTAAGAAAACTGCCAAGAAACCAGCAGCCAAGAAGACCGCCGCCAAGAAGTAATTCCACCGGCTTCTTGCTTCTCTTCAGAATCAAAAGGCCCTTCTCAGGGCCACCACTTCATCACAAAAGACTAAACGCTAAAACTGTTCTGTACTTTATATATATTGATAAAAAATAACCCAATTATAATGATTAAATCCAATATTGATCACTCTAAAACGCACAAATAGTTTATAATTAAAAAGCACATAATTAGGTTAACTTTCATTGCTGCGCAGTGCTATTTATTACAGATCTGATTTATTTTAAGTGTTGTTTGCCAGTATGAAGGGGAATAATTTTTCTGAAACTACTTGTATTCTGTGAAACTCTATGACCTTGACCTCCTTTGTTTTCACCGAGCTGGCTAATACGATGAAGTATGTGGGAGGGGTCTTATATAACCTTGTTTTCACCGAGTGACGTCACTGCGTTTCACAGATATCTTTAACAATCCGTCTATGTTAGAAAGTGAAAGAGGGGCCGGCGTCTGTGCCCAAATTTGTGATTTGTGTGCCGAAGTAGGAGGCTTGACGGGTGCAGATCATGGCATTTGCCATGTACTGAGAAAATAATACAAAAGATTTAGTCAAACTACCGCACAACCTACTAAATTATTTGAGGTCTAATTGGGTCAAATAGGTGAACATTTCTACAAATTATCAATAAAAGAGGTCTTGTTCAAATAGGCGGCCGTTTTTGAATCGCCGCCGTTTTTATTATTATATTTTTTACCAAATAGGACCTGCTGTTTTTCATTGTGATTAGCGTTTTTACTACTAATATTGATTCGAAAAAAGTATATATCTATCATAGAAAAAGTTGGTAGGTAGTACAAAAGTCGCAACAAATAGGAAAAATACTTAATATTTTGCCACCAGTCACCAGGTGGCCTCAGCTCACGGGGCGTGAAAAGCAATGTATAGGCTATGCCTAGGCCTAATTAATTTAATAACTGATCGACTACTCAGGTATAGTAATTAAATCCTTAAGTAAATGTACATTCCGGACTAGTTCAATTAAACTACCCTAAGTGAAGACGGCCTGAACACAAGAAATATGCATAATTTAAATGGACAAATATCCTCGTTTTCATAGTTTTCAGTTTAAATAAATTTATATAAATAGATTGAGATGTTTCATCCGAATGTAATCATCTCTATCCTATTATTATTGACTAAAAACTGGGTGAATATTTTTCGGCAGATTTTTAGAGGTGAAAAATGTAGGTGCAGCTAAAGAAAAATGTTAGCTGATAGAAAAGTTAGATGTGGGCCTATGTCAAATGCCTATAAAAACGCAACCACATGGTATCAGGTCAACAGCGTCAATGGCAACTCGCTTCTGGCAGACAGAGGTCGTCATCCTTAATTGGATTAATCACTCTTATCAGCATGACGCGTGTCAAGGGCATTTGCACAGTAGTCGTGTCCAGAAGTGTGACTTTGCATTCACGCCTGCCTCTTCTTTGATGGCTGTTCGCCCTGGTATCCAACAAGCCTGAGCATATTGCTATTGACCTACAGTTTTAAATAGCAAGACAAAACCTGTGATTTTAGTAACCAGGCAATCATTCCAATTATTACTTTTTGTTGATTATATGAATCAATTACTGTATGAATATGACTCATTTAAATAAAGAATACGGGTTCAAGTCCTTCAGCGGACGAAGTTCTAACTTTTTTATGGCTGAAATATATACAAAAATTAACTAAAAAAGTATTAATACATTCAAGATGACAGTTGAGCACATTATAACAACAACAAAAAACAGTAGACAGCCTAATAAAGAAGTCGCGATATATTTAATGTATGACATGTGAAAAATAAAAATATGTGCAGACCCTTTCATTAGATGTTATTCAGTAGGTTAATTAAGGGTATCTGTAGATTAATCTTTAAAGTAAAGATTTAAGTAAGTTTCCCATTATTAATAATTATTATTGATTTTTAAAATATGTTTTTTTTTGGTTAACTCGGAGTGGATAAACAAAAAAGTTTGCAAACAGTCTTAAGCTATCTTTTCACATTGGTATTGAAAAGTCGCATCTGCTACTTTGAGAAGTGGCAGATACCACCCTTTAATACCAAGCTGATAATTTATGTAAAATACGCATCCAGGGTTCTACACCTGAAAATTTTAGATATAGAGGTAGCCACGGACATGTGAATATTATGTTATTTCTAAAAAAAATGTTATTTAGTCTGATAATGTGGTGAAAAAGACGAGGGCGCCCCACTACCCCTCAGTCTCAATTAAATTCGCCTTTGGCCTATACTATATTATATATAAGCAAATTGAAAAAAAAAATCAATCAATCATTACACGTATCTACATAGGCCTAGATTCGTCATCGCGATGCTTAGGCCTACATGCATTTAGAAATATAAATGCAGAAATACCAGAAAAAAGACTATGATATTGACTGGACACGCTCCGTCGCCAGCGATATTACATACATAGGCTACATACATACATACATACACTATATGCCTATCTATATACACCACTCTTGGGTGTATAGGCGGCCTGAGCAGACGAGTGCTGCACGGGCGGCGATTTTGTGTGTATATGCGTTCATTTAACATCGATTTACTACATAAACTATTCACCTGGTGCACCTTTTATTAACTTTTTTAGACAGCCAAGATATAATATATCCCACAAATCATTTTAAAAGCAGGCAGTGAGTGTTCATTTTAAAGCTACTAAAGAAATAAAAGAGGCCATTCTTATTCAGCTGACTAATGTTTCACTTTGGGGCAGGTTTTGTCATTTAACGGGAAGTCTACATACTATGTTTGAAAACAGATCAAGAGGTTTATTATTCTAGAAGAGAATGGGAATACATTTAGTACACTAGGCATTTGATTTATATGACAAAAAATGTGATTTTGAAGAGTCGAAGCACGAAATTTTTTTGAAATTTTTCAAAATGCGGCACTCAGAGCGGGCTGGCTTACTATGACGGCGGCGCTCGGTTCATGTAGTAAGCGGCCCAGGGCCCGCCATCCATAAATACGAACATTGCATTATCACAGGCGATTTCAACTCCAAACATGCTTATTTTGGCAACGACAAGAGTGACAGCGCTGGTGACGCTCTTTTTAACATTACTGAGGAGCTGGACCTCACAATACTCAATGATGAGTCTGTGACATTCTGTCGGAACTATGCTGGCAACAGTGTGGAAAGCATCCTTGATCTTGCCCTTGCTTCCAGGAAGATGGGCCCTAAAGTCGCTGAATGCACAGTCAAAGGCGATGTAGGGAGTGACCATCTTCCAGTGCATATTAGATTGAATTCTCATGAGGTGGAGAAAGCTCTAACAAAAGCAGTTCACAGGCTTGACAAGGCAAATTGGCAGAAATTCCGCAAGGAACTAAAGTCAATTGAGATGGGTGACCTCACCACACCCGAGGAAATAGAAAAAGCTGTTGAACTGCTTGAAACCTCTATGATTTGTGCCCTAGACAAAAGTTGTCAATCTGTGAAACAAAAAACACAGGATTTCTTTATCTCTGAAAAAACGTCTAAGCTGATCAGAGAAAAAAGAAAAGCTAGAAGGCTAGCTATGAGATTCAGTGACGAGCCCGAGTACATGACTATGTACAAGAGCCTGACCAACGAGGTCAAGGAATCTATCAAAACGGACAAGGAAAGGGCTTGGCAAGAACAGATTGATAAACTTGACGGAGCCAGGGATGGAACAGAGTTCTGGAACTCGTTCTTCCGGCTAACAGGGGCAAAATCTAGGGGAACGAGAAAAACTCCCCTCATGAGAAGTGATGGTACTCACACTGAAAATGACAAAGAGAGAGCTGACACGTTCGCAGCCTCGCTTGAAAAAGTACACAATGTCCACCAGGGGACCATCTTTGACGATGAGTTCAAAGTGGAGGTAGAAAGCACTATTAAAGAGCACGAAATGCTCTTCAAGCCACTAGTAAGCCACGTCCCCGAAGAGGACGATGACCACGAGACACTAACCCCAATAACAACAGGGGAAATCAAGGCTTATCTGAAAAAGTGCAAATCTAGCTCTGCGCCTGGTCTGGACGGTATCAGATACGGTGTACTTAAGCAAGCAAATGACAAGGTTTATGAGGCCCTGGCCCAAATCTGTAATGCCTGTATGGCTACAGGATACTATCCTAAGCTATGGAAAAAGGCTGAAGGTATCATGATACCTAAGCCAGGCAAAGACGGAAAAATGCCGGGGAACTATAGACCTATCAGCCTGCTGAGCTGTATGGGCAAACTCTTTGAAAAAACGCTAGCTGGTAGAATAAGGAACTTTCTTGAGAAAGAAAAGTTCTTTAACAAATGGCAGAATGGCTTCAGGAGCAAGCGCATCGCCATGGAACATGTGTTCAGACTGGTAGAGGAAACTCAACTGGGATTCACTAAGAAATGGAAAGGTGGAGCAATCTTTATCGATGTTGAGAAAGCATTTGACTCGGTGTGGCATGACGGACTAAGATACAAGCTGATGAACGGCAGCTTACCTAGGAAGATGGTCAGGTTGATATCATCTTTCCTAAGTGACAGAACGATCAAAGTCAATTGCTGTAACAACTGCTCAGAGGAGGTGACCCTCAATGCGGGCACACCTCAGGGCTCGGTCCTAAGCCCTCTCCTTTTCATTATCTATGTGAATGATATCCCAGACATGAGTTCACTCAATGTCAAGCTCTCCCAGTTCGCAGATGACATGGGAATCTGGGCACATGCAACCAATGCCAAATGGGTGAAGGCAAAGCTATCAAAAGCTTTAAAACTTATTGAAGCATGGTGTTCCAAATGGCGGATAAAACTAAACGCAGGAAAAACTCAGCTGATTGTGTTTAGTGTCGGTCCAAAACCAGAACTTATAGATCTGGAACTGTTTGGTGAGCCTATTATTCAAACTCAAACAGCCAAACTGCTTGGAATCCTATTTGATCGAAGGCTTAGCTTCAAAGACCATATGAAAGACCTAATGACAAAGGTCTACAGGCGACTGAACCTGTTGAAGTTGCTCAAAGGGACAAACTGGGGCGCCAGACCATATACCATCTTAAAAGCCTACAAGTGCTTTATACGCCCTGTCCTTGAATATGGTTCGCTGATAACTGGAGCTTTAAGGGAATCACAAGTGAAGGAAATGCAGATCTTTCAAAACAAGTGCCTGAGACTAGCACTTGGGGTAACCTACCTGGACAGAATGAGAACAATAGATCTGCATGACCTCACTAACGTCCCTATGATCAAAACTAGGATGACAGCAATGGCGGTTAAGACATTTAGATCACTTGAAAACACACAGTGTTTCAAGGATCTGGTGTTGAATCATGAGATCGTTCAAAAACGATCAGGCTCTAATACAATTCTGGATCAATTGCTGGCTGAAATCCAGGCTGACGCTTAAACACGGTTGACGGTTGACGGTTGACGATTGACGGATAACGGTTGAGCTCCTGTTCCCACATAGAACAGGGGCTCTGGGGGCGCCGTTCTGTGTGACATACCAAAAGCAGGGAGTTCCCTATCACTCCACTGCATGAGACAAGAACACGGTTGACGGTTGACGGTTGACGGATATCGGTTGAACTCCTGAACTCCTGTTCCCACAGAGAACAGGGGCTCTGAAAGGAGCCGTTTTGTGAGACACACAGCACTGAAGGTGACGGATTCTGGTCTTAAGCAATGAGCTCTCTATCATTACATTGCTAGCTTGGGTGATGGCACGGCGGACACGGATGGTTGGCTGACGATGACGGTTCATGATGGTGGTTTCAAACACACTGCTCAGAAAGCAGAGCACATTTCAAAGGGTCAGTCCTTGCCCTTACTCTGGTGGCTGGTCGCCTCTTCCCTGGTTCCTTGTCTCCTGGACTTCTTCTTGCCATTGCTTGTACAATCACCTACCTCACCAGGTGAAAAGAGAGAGGCACTATAAGGTTTATACCAGAACTAGTGCATAATCTCGCGTCAGCCCTCGCGCTGCGCGCTCCTCTAGCTAACGCCATCCATATACACAGTGACCAGCACTCGTGATAGATTTATTTTTCACTCGCTATTTTCATCAAAGTATAAACCATCGGCAAATATGTCAGGAGACGCCGCACCAGCAGCTGCCCCAGCAAAAACCCCCAAGAAGAAGGTGGTGAAGCCAAAGAAGCCTGCAGCTCACCCCAAGTATTCTGAGATGATCAAGCAGGCCGTGTCAGCCTTGAAGGAGCGTGGAGGCTCATCTCGCCAGGCTGTCCTCAAGTACATCGTCAAGAACTTCAACGTGGGCAAAGACGAGAAAGTTGTCAACAGCCATCTGAAAATGGCTCTTCGCGCCGGTGTCAAGAATGGTAGCTTGAAACAAGCCAAGGGCACAGGTGCTGCCGGATCTTTCCGCCTGGGAGATGCCGCCAAGAAAGCTGACAAGCCCAAGAAGAAGCCAGCTGCCAAGAAGCCCGCTGCCAAGAAACCAAAGGCAAAGAAAGCAGTGAAAAAGCCAAAGGCCGATAAGAAAACGGCCAAACCCAAGAAAGCTGCTGCCAAGAAGCCAGCCAAGAGCCCCAAGAAGGCGGCAAAGAAGCCAGCTGCCAAGAAACCAGCTGCTAAGAAGCCCGCTGCTAAGAAAACTGCCAAGAAACCAGCAGCCAAGAAGACCGCCGCCAAGAAGTAATTCCACCGGCTTCTTGCTTCTCTTCAGAATCAAAAGGCCCTTCTCAGGGCCACCACTTCATCACAAAAGATTAAACGCTAAAACTGTTCTGTACTTTATATATATTGATAAAAAATAACCCAATTATAATGATTAAATCCAATATTGATCACTCTAAAAC
The DNA here is from genome assembly GCA_964017125.1 of Flabesymbios commensalis. Lineage (NCBI taxonomy): Eukaryota > Metazoa > Annelida > Polychaeta > Terebellida > Flabelligeridae > Flabesymbios > Flabesymbios commensalis. The sequence goes on from OZ024908.1 coordinate 506,832, forward strand.
GCACAAATAGTTTATAATTAAAAAGCACATAATTAGGTTAACTTTCATTGCTGCGCAGTGCTATTTATTACAGATCTGATTTATTTTAAGTGTTGTTTGCCAGTATGAAGGGGAATAATTTTTCTGAAACTACTTGTATTCTGTGAAACTCTATGACCTTGACCTCCTTTGTTTTCACCGAGCTGGCTAATACGATGAAGTATGTGGGAGGGGTCTTATATAACCTTGTTTTCACCGAGTGACGTCACTGCGTTTCACAGATATCTTTAACAATCCGTCTATGTTAGAAAGTGAAAGAGGGGCCGGCGTCTGTGCCCAAATTTGTGATTTGTGTGCCGAAGTAGGAGGCTTGACGGGTGCAGATCATGGCATTTGCCATGTACTGAGAAAATAATACAAAAGATTTAGTCAAACTACCGCACAACCTACTAAATTATTTGAGGTCTAATTGGGTCAAATAGGTGAACATTTCTACAAATTATCAATAAAAGAGGTCTTGTTCAAATAGGCGGCCGTTTTTGAATCGCCGCCGTTTTTATTATTATATTTTTTACCAAATAGGACCTGCTGTTTTTTATTGTGATTAGCGTTTTTACTACTAATATTGATTCGAAAAAAGTATATATCTATCATAGAAAAAGTTGGTAGGTAGTACAAAAGTCGCAACAAATAGGAAAAATACTTAATATTTTGCCACCAGTCACCAGGTGGCCTCAGCTCACGGGGCGTGAAAAGCAATGTATAGGCTATGCCTAGGCCTAATTAATTTAATAACTGATCGACTACTCAGGTATAGTAATTGAATCCTTAGGTAAATGTACATTCCGGACTAGTTCAATTAAACTACCCTGAGTGAAGACGGCCTGAACACAAAAAATATGCATAATTTAAATGGACAAATATCCTCGTTTTCATAGTTTTCAGTTTAAATAAATTTATATAAATAGATTGAGATGTTTCATCCGAATGTAATCATCTCTATCCTATTATTATTGACTAAAAACTGGGTGAATATTTTTCGGCAGATTTTTAGAGGTGAAAAATGTAGGTGCAGCTAAAGAAAAATGTTAGCTGATAGAAAAGTTAGATGTGGGCCTATGTCAAATGCCTATAAAAACGCAACCACATGGTATCAGGTCAACAGCGTCAATGGCAACTCGCTTCTGGCAGACAGAGGTCGTCATCCTTAATTGGATTAATCACTCTTATCAGCATGACGCGTGTCAAGGGCATTTGCACAGTAGTCGTGTCCAGAAGTGTGACTTTGCATTCACGCCTGCCTCTTCTTTGATGGCTGTTCGCCCTGGTATCCAACAAGCCTGAGCATATTGCTATTGACCTACAGTTTTAAATAGCAAGACAAAACCTGTGATTTTAGTAACCAGGCAATCATTCCAATTATTACTTTTTGTTGATTATATGAATCAATTACTGTATGAATATGACTCATTTAAATAAAGAATACGGGTTCAAGTCCTTCAGCGGACGAAGTTCTAACTTTTTTATGGCTGAAATATATACAAAAATTAACTAAAAAAGTATTAATACATTCAAGATGACAGTTGAGCACATTATAACAACAACAAAAAACAGTAGACAGCCTAATAAAGAAGTCGCGATATATTTAATGTATGACATGTGAAAAATAAAAATATGTGCAGACCCTTTCATTAGATGTTATTCAGTAGGTTAATTAAGGGTATCTGTAGATTAATCTTTAAAGTAAAGATTTAAGTAAGTTTCCCATTATTAATAATTATTATTGATTTTTAAAATATGTTTTTTTTTGGTTAACTCGGAGTGGATAAACAAAAAAGTTTGCAAACAGTCTTAAGCTATCTTTTCACATTGGTATTGAAAAGTCGCATCTGCTACTTTGAGAAGTGGCAGATACCACCCTTTAATACCAAGCTGATAATTTATGTAAAATACGCATCCAGGGTTCTACACCTGAAAATTTTAGATATAGAGGTAGCCACGGACATGTGAATATTATGTTATTTCTAAAAAAAATGTTATTTAGTCTGATAATGTGGTGAAAAAGACGAGGGCGCCCCACTACCCCTCAGTCTCAATTAAATTCGCCTTTGGCCTATACTATATTATATATAAGCAAATTGAAAAAAAAAATCAATCAATCATTACACGTATCTACATAGGCCTAGATTCGTCATCGCGATGCTTAGGCCTACATGCATTTAGAAATATAAATGCAGAAATACCAGAAAAAAGACTATGATATTGACTGGACACGCTCCGTCGCCAGCGATATTACATACATAGGCTACATACATACATACATACACTATATGCCTATCTATATACACCACTCTTGGGTGTATAGGCGGCCTGAGCAGACGAGTGCTGCACGGGCGGCGATTTTGTGTGTATATGCGTTCATTTAACATCGATTTACTACATAAACTATTCACCTGGTGCACCTTTTATTAACTTTTTTAGACAGCCAAGATATAATATATCCCACAAATCATTTTAAAAGCAGGCAGTGAGTGTTCATTTTAAAGCTACTAAAGAAATAAAAGAGGCCATTCTTATTCAGCTGACTAATGTTTCACTTTGGGGCAGGTTTTGTCATTTAACGGGAAGTCTACATACTATGTTTGAAAACAGATCAAGAGGTTTATTATTCTAGAAGAGAATGGGAATACATTTAGTACACTAGGCATTTGATTTATATGACAAAAAATGTGATTTTGAAGAGTCGAAGCACGAAATTTTTTTGAAATTTTTCAAAATGCGGCACTCAGAGCGGGCTGGCTTACTATGACGGCGGCGCTCGGTTCATGTAGTAAGCGGCCCAGGGCCCGCCATCCATATACACAGTGACCAGCACTCGTGATAGATTTATTTTTCACTCGCTATTTTCATCAAAGTATAAACCATCGGCAAATATGTCAGGAGACGCCGCACCAGCAGCTGCCCCAGCAAAAACCCCCAAGAAGAAGGTGGTGAAGCCAAAGAAGCCTGCAGCTCACCCCAAGTATTCTGAGATGATCAAGCAGGCCGTGTCAGCCTTGAAGGAGCGTGGAGGCTCATCTCGCCAGGCTGTCCTCAAGTACATCGTCAAGAACTTCAACGTGGGCAAAGACGAGAAAGTTGTCAACAGCCATCTGAAAATGGCTCTTCGCGCCGGTGTCAAGAATGGTAGCTTGAAACAAGCCAAGGGCACAGGTGCTGCCGGATCTTTCCGCCTGGGAGATGCCGCCAAGAAAGCTGACAAGCCCAAGAAGAAGCCAGCTGCCAAGAAGCCCGCTGCCAAGAAACCAAAGGCAAAGAAAGCAGTGAAAAAGCCAAAGGCCGATAAGAAGACGGCCAAACCCAAGAAAGCTGCTGCCAAGAAGCCAGCCAAGAGCCCCAAGAAGGCGGCAAAGAAGCCAGCTGCCAAGAAACCAGCTGCTAAGAAGCCCGCTGCTAAGAAAACTGCCAAGAAACCAGCAGCCAAGAAGACCGCCGCCAAGAAGTAATTCCACCGGCTTCTTGCTTCTCTTCAGAATCAAAAGGCCCTTCTCAGGGCCACCACTTCATCACAAAAGATCAAACGCTAAAACTGTTCTGTACTTTATATATATTGATAAAAAATAACCCAATTATAATGATTAAATCCAATATTGATCACTCTAAAACGCACAAATAGTTTATAATTAAAAAGCACATAATTAGGTTAACTTTCATTGCTGCGCAGTGCTATTTATTACAGATCTGATTTATTTTAAGTGTTGTTTGCCAGTATGAAGGGGAATAATTTTTCTGAAACTACTTGTATTCTGTGAAACTCTATGACCTTGACCTCCTTTGTTTTCACCGAGCTGGCTAATACGATGAAGTATGTGGGAGGGGTCTTATATAACCTTGTTTTCACCGAGTGACGTCACTGCGTTTCACAGATATCTTTAACAATCCGTCTATGTTAGAAAGTGAAAGAGGGGCCGGCGTCTGTGCCCAAATTTGTGATTTGTGTGCCGAAGTAGGAGGCTTGACGGGTGCAGATCATGGCATTTGCCATGTACTGAGAAAATAATACAAAAGATTTAGTCAAACTACCGCACAACCTACTAAATTATTTGAGGTCTAATTGGGTCAAATAGGTGAACATTTCTACAAATTATCAATAAAAGAGGTCTTGTTCAAATAGGCGGCCGTTTTTGAATCGCCGCCGTTTTTATTATTATATTTTTTACCAAATAGGACCTGCTGTTTTTTATTGTGATTAGCGTTTTTACTACTAATATTGATTCGAAAAAAGTATATATCTATCATAGAAAAAGTTGGTAGGTAGTACAAAAGTCGCAACAAATAGGAAAAATACTTAATATTTTGCCACCAGTCACCAGGTGGCCTCAGCTCACGGGGCGTGAAAAGCAATGTATAGGCTATGCCTAGGCCTAATTAATTTAATAACTGATCGACTACTCAGGTATAGTAATTAAATCCTTAAGTAAATGTACATTCCGGACTAGTTCAATTAAACTACCCTAAGTGAAGACGGCCTGAACACAAGAAATATGCATAATTTAAATGGACAAATATCCTCGTTTTCATAGTTTTCAGTTTAAATAAATTTATATAAATAGATTGAGATGTTTCATCCGAATGTAATCATCTCTATCCTATTATTATTGACTAAAAACTGGGTGAATATTTTTCGGCAGATTTTTAGAGGTGAAAAATGTAGGTGCAGCTAAAGAAAAATGTTAGCTGATAGAAAAGTTAGATGTGGGCCTATGTCAAATGCCTATAAAAACGCAACCACATGGTATCAGGTCAACAGCGTCAATGGCAACTCGCTCCTGGCAGACAGAGGTCGTCATCCTTAATTGGATTAATCACTCTTATCAGCATGACGCGTGTCAAGGGCATTTGCACAGTAGTCGTGTCCAGAAGTGTGACTTTGCATTCACGCCTGCCTCTTCTTTGATGGCTGTTCGCCCTGGTATCCAACAAGCCTGAGCATATTGCTATTGACCTACAGTTTTAAATAGCAAGACAAAACCTGTGATTTTAGTAACCAGGCAATCATTCCAATTATTACTTTTTGTTGATTATATGAATCAATTACTGTATGAATATGACTCATTTAAATAAAGAATACGGGTTCAAGTCCTTCAGCGGACGAAGTTCTAACTTTTTTATGGCTGAAATATATACAAAAATTAACTAAAAAAGTATTAATACATTCAAGATGACAGTTGAGCACATTATAACAACAACAAAAAACAGTAGACAGCCTAATAAAGAAGTCGCGATATATTTAATGTATGACATGTGAAAAATAAAAATATGTGCAGACCCTTTCATTAGATGTTATTCAGTAGGTTAATTAAGGGTATCTGTAGATTAATCTTTAAAGTAAAGATTTAAGTAAGTTTCCCATTATTAATAATTATTATTGATTTTTAAAATATGTTTTTTTTGGTTAACTCGGAGTGGATAAACAAAAAAGTTTGCAAACAGTCTTAAGCTATCTTTTCACATTGGTATTGAAAAGTCGCATCTGCTACTTTGAGAAGTGGCAGATACCACCCTTTAATACCAAGCTGATAATTTATGTAAAATACGCATCCAGGGTTCTACACCTGAAAATTTTAGATATAGAGGTAGCCACGGACATGTGAATATTATGTTATTTCTAAAAAAAATGTTATTTAGTCTGATAATGTGGTGAAAAAGACGAGGGCGCCCCACTACCCCTCAGTCTCAATTAAATTCGCCTTTGGCCTATACTATATTATATATAAGCAAATTGAAAAAAAAAATCAATCAATCATTACACGTATCTACATAGGCCTAGATTCGTCATCGCGATGCTTAGGCCTACATGCATTTAGAAATATAAATGCAGAAATACCAGAAAAAAGACTATGATATTGACTGGACACGCTCCGTCGCCAGCGATATTACATACATAGGCTACATACATACATACATACACTATATGCCTATCTATATACACCACTCTTGGGTGTATAGGCGGCCTGAGCAGACGAGTGCTGCACGGGCGGCGATTTTGTGTGTATATGCGTTCATTTAACATCGATTTACTACATAAACTATTCACCTGGTGCACCTTTTATTAACTTTTTTAGACAGCCAAGATATAATATATCCCACAAATCATTTTAAAAGCAGGCAGTGAGTGTTCATTTTAAAGCTACTAAAGAAATAAAAGAGGCCATTCTTATTCAGCTGACTAATGTTTCACTTTGGGGCAGGTTTTGTCATTTAACGGGAAGTCTACATACTATGTTTGAAAACAGATCAAGAGGTTTATTATTCTAGAAGAGAATGGGAATACATTTAGTACACTAGGCATTTGATTTATATGACAAAAAATGTGATTTTGAAGAGTCGAAGCACGAAATTTTTTTGAAATTTTTCAAAATGCGGCACTCAGAGCGGGCTGGCTTACTATGACGGCGGCGCTCGGTTCATGTAGTAAGCGGCCCAGGGCCCGCCATCCATATACACAGTGACCAGCACTCGTGATAGATTTATTTTTCACTCGCTATTTTCATCAAAGTATAAACCATCGGCAAATATGTCAGGAGACGCCGCACCAGCAGCTGCCCCAGCAAAAACCCCCAAGAAGAAGGTGGTGAAGCCAAAGAAGCCTGCAGCTCACCCCAAGTATTCTGAGATGATCAAGCAGGCCGTGTCAGCCTTGAAGGAGCGTGGAGGCTCATCTCGCCAGGCTGTCCTCAAGTACATCGTCAAGAACTTCAACGTGGGCAAAGACGAGAAAGTTGTCAACAGCCATCTGAAAATGGCTCTTCGCGCCGGTGTCAAGAATGGTAGCTTGAAACAAGCCAAGGGCACAGGTGCTGCCGGATCTTTCCGCCTGGGAGATGCCGCCAAGAAAGCTGACAAGCCCAAGAAGAAGCCAGCTGCCAAGAAGCCCGCTGCCAAGAAACCAAAGGCAAAGAAAGCAGTGAAAAAGCCAAAGGCCGATAAGAAGACGGCCAAACCCAAGAAAGCTGCTGCCAAGAAGCCAGCCAAGAGCCCCAAGAAGGCGGCAAAGAAGCCAGCTGCCAAGAAACCAGCTGCTAAGAAGCCCGCTGCTAAGAAAACTGCCAAGAAACCAGCAGCCAAGAAGACCGCCGCCAAGAAGTAATTCCACCGGCTTCTTGCTTCTCTTCAGAATCAAAAGGCCCTTCTCAGGGCCACCACTTCATCACAAAAGATTAAACGCTAAAACTGTTCTGTACTTTATATATATTGATAAAAAATAACCCAATTATAATGATTAAATCCAATATTGATCACTCTAAAACGCACAAATAGTTTATAATTAAAAAGCACATAATTAGGTTAACTTTCATTGCTGCGCAGTGCTATTTATTACAGATCTGATTTATTTTAAGTGTTGTTTGCCAGTATGAAGGGGAATCATTTTTCTGAAACTACTTGTATTCTGTGAAACTCTATGACCTTGACCTCCTTTGTTTTCACCGAGCTGGCTAATACGATGAAGTATGTGGGAGGGGTCTTATATAACCTTGTTTTCACCGAGTGACGTCACTGCGTTTCACAGATATCTTTAACAATCCGTCTATGTTAGAAAGTGAAAGAGGGGCCGGCGTCTGTGCCCAAATTTGTGATTTGTGTGCCGAAGTAGGAGGCTTGACGGGTGCAGATCATGGCATTTGCCATGTACTGAGAAAATAATACAAAAGATTTAGTCAAACTACCGCACAACCTACTAAATTATTTGAGGTCTAATTGGGTCAAATAGGTGAACATTTCTACAAATTATCAATAAAAGAGGTCTTGTTCAAATAGGCGGCCGTTTTTGAATCGCCGCCGTTTTTATTATTATATTTTTTACCAAATAGGACCTGCTGTTTTTTATTGTGATTAGCGTTTTTACTACTAATATTGATTCGAAAAAAGTATATATCTATCATAGAAAAAGTTGGTAGGTAGTACAAAAGTCGCAACAAATAGGAAAAATACTTAATATTTTGCCACCAGTCACCAGGTGGCCTCAGCTCACGGGGCGTGAAAAGCAATGTATAGGCTATGCCTAGGCCTAATTAATTTAATAACTGATCGACTACTCAGGTATAGTAATTAAATCCTTAAGTAAATGTACATTCCGGACTAGTTCAATTAAACTACCCTAAGTGAAGACGGCCTGAACACAAGAAATATGCATAATTTAAATGGACAAATATCCTCGTTTTCATAGTTTTCAGTTTAAATAAATTTATATAAATAGATTGAGATGTTTCATCCGAATGTAATCATCTCTATCCTATTATTATTGACTAAAAACTGGGTGAATATTTTTCGGCAGATTTTTAGAGGTGAAAAATGTAGGTGCAGCTAAAGAAAAATGTTAGCTGATAGAAAAGTTAGATGTGGGCCTATGTCAAATGCCTATAAAAACGCAACCACATGGTATCAGGTCAACAGCGTCAATGGCAACTCGCTTCTGGCAGACAGAGGTCGTCATCCTTAATTGGATTAATCACTCTTATCAGCATGACGCGTGTCAAGGGCATTTGCACAGTAGTCGTGTCCAGAAGTGTGACTTTGCATTCACGCCTGCCTCTTCTTTGATGGCTGTTCGCCCTGGTATCCAACAAGCCTGAGCATATTGCTATTGACCTACAGTTTTAAATAGCAAGACAAAACCTGTGATTTTAGTAACCAGGCAATCATTCCAATTATTACTTTTTGTTGATTATATGAATCAATTACTGTATGAATATGACTCATTTAAATAAAGAATACGGGTTCAAGTCCTTCAGCGGACGAAGTTCTAACTTTTTTATGGCTGAAATATATACAAAAATTAACTAAAAAAGTATTAATACATTCAAGATGACAGTTGAGCACATTATAACAACAACAAAAAACAGTAGACAGCCTAATAAAGAAGTCGCGATATATTTAATGTATGACATGTGAAAAATAAAAATATGTGCAGACCCTTTCATTAGATGTTATTCAGTAGGTTAATTAAGGGTATCTGTAGATTAATCTTTAAAGTAAAGATTTAAGTAAGTTTCCCATTATTAATAATTATTATTGATTTTTAAAATATGTTTTTTTTTGGTTAACTCGGAGTGGATAAACAAAAAAGTTTGCAAACAGTCTTAAGCTATCTTTTCACATTGGTATTGAAAAGTCGCATCTGCTACTTTGAGAAGTGGCAGATACCACCCTTTAATACCAAGCTGATAATTTATGTAAAATACGCATCCAGGGTTCTACACCTGAAAATTTTAGATATAGAGGTAGCCACGGACATGTGAATATTATGTTATTTCTAAAAAAAATGTTATTTAGTCTGATAATGTGGTGAAAAAGACGAGGGCGCCCCACTACCCCTCAGTCTCAATTAAATTCGCCTTTGGCCTATACTATATTATATATAAGCAAATTGAAAAAAAAAATCAATCAATCATTACACGTATCTACATAGGCCTAGATTCGTCATCGCGATGCTTAGGCCTACATGCATTTAGAAATATAAATGCAGAAATACCAGAAAAAAGACTATGATATTGACTGGACACGCTCCGTCGCCAGCGATATTACATACATAGGCTACATACATACATACATACACTATATGCCTATCTATATACACCACTCTTGGGTGTATAGGCGGCCTGAGCAGACGAGTGCTGCACGGGCGGCGATTTTGTGTGTATATGCGTTCATTTAACATCGATTTACTACATAAACTATTCACCTGGTGCACCTTTTATTAACTTTTTTAGACAGCCAAGATATAATATATCCCACAAATCATTTTAAAAGCAGGCAGTGAGTGTTCATTTTAAAGCTACTAAAGAAATAAAAGAGGCCATTCTTATTCAGCTGACTAATGTTTCACTTTGGGGCAGGTTTTGTCATTTAACGGGAAGTCTACATACTATGTTTGAAAACAGATCAAGAGGTTTATTATTCTAGAAGAGAATGGGAATACATTTAGTACACTAGGCATTTGATTTATATGACAAAAAATGCGATTTTGAAGAGTCGAAGCACGAAATTTTTTTGAAATTTTTCAAAATGCGGCACTCAGAGCGGGCTGGCTTACTATGACGGCGGCGCTCGGTTCATGTAGTAAGCGGCCCAGGGCCCGCCATCCATATACACAGTGACCAGCACTCGTGATAGATTTATTTTTCACTCGCTATTTTCATCAAAGTATAAACCATCGGCAAATATGTCAGGAGACGCCGCACCAGCAGCTGCCCCAGCAAAAACCCCCAAGAAGAAGGTGGTGAAGCCAAAGAAGCCTGCAGCTCACCCCAAGTATTCTGAGATGATCAAGCAGGCCGTGTCAGCCTTGAAGGAGCGTGGAGGCTCATCTCGCCAGGCTGTCCTCAAGTACATCGTCAAGAACTTCAACGTGGGCAAAGACGAGAAAGTTGTCAACAGCCATCTGAAAATGGCTCTTCGCGCCGGTGTCAAGAATGGTAGCTTGAAACAAGCCAAGGGCACAGGTGCTGCCGGATCTTTCCGCCTGGGAGATGCCGCCAAGAAAGCTGACAAGCCCAAGAAGAAGCCAGCTGCCAAGAAGCCCGCTGCCAAGAAACCAAAGGCAAAGAAAGCAGTGAAAAAGCCAAAGGCCGATAAGAAGACGGCCAAACCCAAGAAAGCTGCTGCCAAGAAGCCAGCCAAGAGCCCCAAGAAGGCGGCAAAGAAGCCAGCTGCCAAGAAACCAGCTGCTAAGAAGCCCGCTGCTAAGAAAACTGCCAAGAAACCAGCAGCCAAGAAGACCGCCGCCAAGAAGTAATTCCACCGGCTTCTTGCTTCTCTTCAGAATCAAAAGGCCCTTCTCAGGGCCACCACTTCATCACAAAAGATTAAACGCTAAAACTGTTCTGTACTTTATATATATTGATAAAAAATAACCCAATTATAATGATTAAATCCAATATTGATCACACTAAAACGCACAAATAGTTTATAATTAAAAAACACATAATTAGGTTAACTTTCATTGCTGCGCAGTGCTATTTATTACAGATCTGATTTATTTTAAGTGTTGTTTGCCAGTATGAAGGGGAATAATTTTTCTGAAACTACTTGTATTCTGTGAAACTCTATGACCTTGACCTCCTTTGTTTTCACCGAGCTGGCTAATACGATGAAGTATGTGGGAGGGGTCTTATATAACCTTGTTTTCACCGAGTGACGTCACTGCGTTTCACAGATATCTTTAACAATCCGTCTATGTTAGAAAGTGAAAGAGGGGCCGGCGTCTGTGCCCAAATTTGTGATTTGTGTGCCGAAGTAGGAGGCTTGACGGGTGCAGATCATGGCATTTGCCATGTACTGAGAAAATAATACAAAAGATTTAGTCAAACTACCGCACAACCTACTAAATTATTTGAGGTCTAATTGGGTCAAATAGGTGAACATTTCTACAAATTATCAATAAAAGAGGTCTTGTTCAAATAGGCGGCCGTTTTTGAATCGCCGCCGTTTTTATTATTATATTTTTTACCAAATAGGACCTGCTGTTTTTTATTGTGATTAGCGTTTTTACTACTAATATTGATTCGAAAAAAGTATATATCTATCATAGAAAAAGTTGGTAGGTAGTACAAAAGTCGCAACAAATAGGAAAAATACTTAATATTTTGCCACCAGTCACCAGGTGGCCTCAGCTCACGGGGCGTGAAAAGCAATGTATAGGCTATGCCTAGGCCTAATTAATTTAATAACTGATCGACTACTCAGGTATAGTAATTAAATCCTTAAGTAAATGTACATTCCGGACTAGTTCAATTAAACTACCCTAAGTGAAGACGGCCTGAACACAAGAAATATGCATAATTTAAATGGACAAATATCCTCGTTTTCATAGTTTTCAGTTTAAATAAATTTATATAAATAGATTGAGATGTTTCATCCGAATGTAATCATCTCTATCCTATTATTATTGACTAAAAACTGGGTGAATATTTTTCGGCAGATTTTTAGAGGTGAAAAATGTAGGTGCAGCTAAAGAAAAATGTTAGCTGATAGAAAAGTTAGATGTGGGCCTATGTCAAATGCCTATAAAAACGCAACCACATGGTATCAGGTCAACAGCGTCAATGGCAACTCGCTTCTGGCAGACAGAGGTCGTCATCCTTAATTGGATTAATCACTCTTATCAGCATGACGCGTGTCAAGGGCATTTGCACAGTAGTCGTGTCCAGAAGTGTGACTTTGCATTCACGCCTGCCTCTTCTTTGATGGCTGTTCGCCCTGGTATCCAACAAGCCTGAGCATATTGCTATTGACCTACAGTTTTAAATAGCAAGACAAAACCTGTGATTTTAGTAACCAGGCAATCATTCCAATTATTACTTTTTGTTGATTATATGAATCAATTACTGTATGAATATGACTCATTTAAATAAAGAATACGGGTTCAAGTCCTTCAGCGGACGAAGTTCTAACTTTTTTATGGCTGAAATATATACAAAAATTAACTAAAAAAGTATTAATACATTCAAGATGACAGTTGAGCACATTATAACAACAACAAAAAACAGTAGACAGCCTAATAAAGAAGTCGCGATATATTTAATGTATGACATGTGAAAAATAAAAATATGTGCAGACCCTTTCATTAGATGTTATTCAGTAGGTTAATTAAGGGTATCTGTAGATTAATCTTTAAAGTAAAGATTTAAGTAAGTTTCCCATTATTAATAATTATTATTGATTTTTAAAATATGTTTTTTTTTGGTTAACTCGGAGTGGATAAACAAAAAAGTTTGCAAACAGTCTTAAGCTATCTTTTCACATTGGTATTGAAAAGTCGCATCTGCTACTTTGAGAAGTGGCAGATACCACCCTTTAATACCAAGCTGATAATTTATGTAAAATACGCATCCAGGGTTCTACACCTGAAAATTTTAGATATAGAGGTAGCCACGGACATGTGAATATTATGTTATTTCTAAAAAAAATGTTATTTAGTCTGATAATGTGGTGAAAAAGACGAGGGCGCCCCACTACCCCTCAGTCTCAATTAAATTCGCCTTTGGCCTATACTATATTATATATAAGCAAATTGAAAAAAAAAATCAATCAATCATTACACGTATCTACATAGGCCTAGATTCGTCATCGCGATGCTTAGGCCTACATGCATTTAGAAATATAAATGCAGAAATACCAGAAAAAAGACTATGATATTGACTGGACACGCTCCGTCGCCAGCGATATTACATACATAGGCTACATACATACATACATACACTATATGCCTATCTATATACACCACTCTTGGGTGTATAGGCGGCCTGAGCAGACGAGTGCTGCACGGGCGGCGATTTTGTGTGTATATGCGTTCATTTAACATCGATTTACTACATAAACTATTCACCTGGTGCACCTTTTATTAACTTTTTTAGACAGCCAAGATATAATATATCCCACAAATCATTTTAAAAGCAGGCAGTGAGTGTTCATTTTAAAGCTACTAAAGAAATAAAAGAGGCCATTCTTATTCAGCTGACTAATGTTTCACTTTGGGGCAGGTTTTGTCATTTAACGGGAAGTCTACATACTATGTTTGAAAACAGATCAAGAGGTTTATTATTCTAGAAGAGAATGGGAATACATTTAGTACACTAGGCATTTGATTTATATGACAAAAAATGCGATTTTGAAGAGTCGAAGCACGAAATTTTTTTGAAATTTTTCAAAATGCGGCACTCAGAGCGGGCTGGCTTACTATGACGGCGGCGCTCGGTTCATGTAGTAAGCGGCCCAGGGCCCGCCATCCATATACACAGTGACCAGCACTCGTGATAGATTTATTTTTCACTCGCTATTTTCATCAAAGTATAAACCATCGGCAAATATGTCAGGAGACGCCGCACCAGCAGCTGCCCCAGCAAAAACCCCCAAGAAGAAGGTGGTGAAGCCAAAGAAGCCTGCAGCTCACCCCAAGTATTCTGAGATGATCAAGCAGGCCGTGTCAGCCTTGAAGGAGCGTGGAGGCTCATCTCGCCAGGCTGTCCTCAAGTACATCGTCAAGAACTTCAACGTGGGCAAAGACGAGAAAGTTGTCAACAGCCATCTGAAAATGGCTCTTCGCGCCGGTGTCAAGAATGGTAGCTTGAAACAAGCCAAGGGCACAGGTGCTGCCGGATCTTTCCGCCTGGGAGATGCCGCCAAGAAAGCTGACAAGCCCAAGAAGAAGCCAGCTGCCAAGAAGCCCGCTGCCAAGAAACCAAAGGCAAAGAAAGCAGTGAAAAAGCCAAAGGCCGATAAGAAGACGGCCAAACCCAAGAAAGCTGCTGCCAAGAAGCCAGCCAAGAGCCCCAAGAAGGCGGCAAAGAAGCCAGCTGCCAAGAAACCAGCTGCTAAGAAGCCCGCTGCTAAGAAAACTGCCAAGAAACCAGCAGCCAAGAAGACCGCCGCCAAGAAGTAATTCCACCGGCTTCTTGCTTCTCTTCAGAATCAAAAGGCCCTTCTCAGGGCCACCACTTCATCACAAAAGATTAAACGCTAAAACTGTTCTGTACTTTATATATATTGATAAAAAATAACCCAATTATAATGATTAAATCCAATATTGATCACACTAAAACGCACAAATAGTTTATAATTAAAAAGCACATAATTAGGTTAACTTTCATTGCTGCGCAGTGCTATTTATTACAGATCTGATTTATTTTAAGTGTTGTTTGCCAGTATGAAGGGGAATAATTTTTCTGAAACTACTTGTATTCTGTGAAACTCTATGACCTTGACCTCCTTTGTTTTCACCGAGCTGGCTAATACGATGAAGTATGTGGGAGGGGTCTTATATAACCTTGTTTTCACCGAGTGACGTCACTGCGTTTCACAGATATCTTTAACAATCCGTCTATGTTAGAAAGTGAAAGAGGGGCCGGCGTCTGTGCCCAAATTTGTGATTTGTGTGCCGAAGTAGGAGGCTTGACGGGTGCAGATCATGGCATTTGCCATGTACTGAGAAAATAATACAAAAGATTTAGTCAAACTACCGCACAACCTACTAAATTATTTGAGGTCTAATTGGGTCAAATAGGTGAACATTTCTACAAATTATCAATAAAAGAGGTCTTGTTCAAATAGGCGGCCGTTTTTGAATCGCCGCCGTTTTTATTATTATATTTTTTACCAAATAGGACCTGCTGTTTTTTATTGTGATTAGCGTTTTTACTACTAATATTGATTCGAAAAAAGTATATATCTATCATAGAAAAAGTTGGTAGGTAGTACAAAAGTCGCAACAAATAGGAAAAATACTTAATATTTTGCCACCAGTCACCAGGTGGCCTCAGCTCACGGGGCGTGAAAAGCAATGTATAGGCTATGCCTAGGCCTAATTAATTTAATAACTGATCGACTACTCAGGTATAGTAATTAAATCCTTAAGTAAATGTACATTCCGGACTAGTTCAATTAAACTACCCTAAGTGAAGACGGCCTGAACACAAGAAATATGCATAATTTAAATGGACAAATATCCTCGTTTTCATAGTTTTCAGTTTAAATAAATTTATATAAATAGATTGAGATGTTTCATCCGAATGTAATCATCTCTATCCTATTATTATTGACTAAAAACTGGGTGAATATTTTTCGGCAGATTTTTAGAGGTGAAAAATGTAGGTGCAGCTAAAGAAAAATGTTAGCTGATAGAAAAGTTAGATGTGGGCCTATGTCAAATGCCTATAAAAACGCAACCACATGGTATCAGGTCAACAGCGTCAATGGCAACTCGCTTCTGGCAGACAGAGGTCGTCATCCTTAATTGGATTAATCACTCTTATCAGCATGACGCGTGTCAAGGGCATTTGCACAGTAGTCGTGTCCAGAAGTGTGACTTTGCATTCACGCCTGCCTCTTCTTTGATGGCTGTTCGCCCTGGTATCCAACAAGCCTGAGCATATTGCTATTGACCTACAGTTTTAAATAGCAAGACAAAACCTGTGATTTTAGTAACCAGGCAATCATTCCAATTATTACTTTTTGTTGATTATATGAATCAATTACTGTATGAATATGACTCATTTAAATAAAGAATACGGGTTCAAGTCCTTCAGCGGACGAAGTTCTAACTTTTTTATGGCTGAAATATATACAAAAATTAACTAAAAAAGTATTAATACATTCAAGATGACAGTTGAGCACATTATAACAACAACAAAAAACAGTAGACAGCCTAATAAAGAAGTCGCGATATATTTAATGTATGACATGTGAAAAATAAAAATATGTGCAGACCCTTTCATTAGATGTTATTCAGTAGGTTAATTAAGGGTATCTGTAGATTAATCTTTAAAGTAAAGATTTAAGTAAGTTTCCCATTATTAATAATTATTATTGATTTTTAAAATATGTTTTTTTTTGGTTAACTCGGAGTGGATAAACAAAAAAGTTTGCAAACAGTCTTAAGCTATCTTTTCACATTGGTATTGAAAAGTCGCATCTGCTACTTTGAGAAGTGGCAGATACCACCCTTTAATACCAAGCTGATAATTTATGTAAAATACGCATCCAGGGTTCTACACCTGAAAATTTTAGATATAGAGGTAGCCACGGACATGTGAATATTATGTTATTTCTAAAAAAAATGTTATTTAGTCTGATAATGTGGTGAAAAAGACGAGGGCGCCCCACTACCCCTCAGTCTCAATTAAATTCGCCTTTGGCCTATACTATATTATATATAAGCAAATTGAAAAAAAAAATCAATCAATCATTACACGTATCTACATAGGCCTAGATTCGTCATCGCGATGCTTAGGCCTACATGCATTTAGAAATATAAATGCAGAAATACCAGAAAAAAGACTATGATATTGACTGGACACGCTCCGTCGCCAGCGATATTACATACATAGGCTACATACATACATACATACACTATATGCCTATCTATATACACCACTCTTGGGTGTATAGGCGGCCTGAGCAGACGAGTGCTGCACGGGCGGCGATTTTGTGTGTATATGCGTTCATTTAACATCGATTTACTACATAAACTATTCACCTGGTGCACCTTTTATTAACTTTTTTAGACAGCCAAGATATAATATATCCCACAAATCATTTTAAAAGCAGGCAGTGAGTGTTCATTTTAAAGCTACTAAAGAAATAAAAGAGGCCATTCTTATTCAGCTGACTAATGTTTCACTTTGGGGCAGGTTTTGTCATTTAACGGGAAGTCTACATACTATGTTTGAAAACAGATCAAGAGGTTTATTATTCTAGAAGAGAATGGGAATACATTTAGTACACTAGGCATTTGATTTATATGACAAAAAATGCGATTTTGAAGAGTCGAAGCACGAAATTTTTTTGAAATTTTTCAAAATGCGGCACTCAGAGCGGGCTGGCTTACTATGACGGCGGCGCTCGGTTCATGTAGTAAGCGGCCCAGGGCCCGCCATCCATATACACAGTGACCAGCACTCGTGATAGATTTATTTTTCACTCGCTATTTTCATCAAAGTATAAACCATCGGCAAATATGTCAGGAGACGCCGCACCAGCAGCTGCCCCAGCAAAAACCCCCAAGAAGAAGGTGGTGAAGCCAAAGAAGCCTGCAGCTCACCCCAAGTATTCTGAGATGATCAAGCAGGCCGTGTCAGCCTTGAAGGAGCGTGGAGGCTCATCTCGCCAGGCTGTCCTCAAGTACATCGTCAAGAACTTCAACGTGGGCAAAGACGAGAAAGTTGTCAACAGCCATCTGAAAATGGCTCTTCGCGCCGGTGTCAAGAATGGTAGCTTGAAACAAGCCAAGGGCACAGGTGCTGCCGGATCTTTCCGCCTGGGAGATGCCGCCAAGAAAGCTGACAAGCCCAAGAAGAAGCCAGCTGCCAAGAAGCCCGCTGCCAAGAAACCAAAGGCAAAGAAAGCAGTGAAAAAGCCAAAGGCCGATAAGAAGACGGCCAAACCCAAGAAAGCTGCTGCCAAGAAGCCAGCCAAGAGCCCCAAGAAGGCGGCAAAGAAGCCAGCTGCCAAGAAACCAGCTGCTAAGAAGCCCGCTGCTAAGAAAACTGCCAAGAAACCAGCAGCCAAGAAGACCGCCGCCAAGAAGTAATTCCACCGGCTTCTTGCTTCTCTTCAGAATCAAAAGGCCCTTCTCAGGGCCACCACTTCATCACAAAAGATTAAACGCTAAAACTGTTCTGTACTTTATATATATTGATAAAAAATAACCCAATTATAATGATTAAATCCAATATTGATCACTCTAAAACGCACAAATAGTTTATAATTAAAAAGCACATAATTAGGTTAACTTTCATTGCTGCGCAGTGCTATTTATTACAGATCTGATTTATTTTAAGTGTTGTTTGCCAGTATGAAGGGGAATAATTTTTCTGAAACTACTTGTATTCTGTGAAACTCTATGACCTTGACCTCCTTTGTTTTCACCGAGCTGGCTAATACGATGAAGTATGTGGGAGGGGTCTTATATAACCTTGTTTTCACCGAGTGACGTCACTGCGTTTCACAGATATCTTTAACAATCCGTCTATGTTAGAAAGTGAAAGAGGGGCCGGCGTCTGTGCCCAAATTTGTGATTTGTGTGCCGAAGTAGGAGGCTTGACGGGTGCAGATCATGGCATTTGCCATGTACTGAGAAAATAATACAAAAGATTTAGTCAAACTACCGCACAACCTACTAAATTATTTGAGGTCTAATTGGGTCAAATAGGTGAACATTTCTACAAATTATCAATAAAAGAGGTCTTGTTCAAATAGGCGGCCGTTTTTGAATCGCCGCCGTTTTTATTATTATATTTTTTACCAAATAGGACCTGCTGTTTTTTATTGTGATTAGCGTTTTTACTACTAATATTGATTCGAAAAAAGTATATATCTATCATAGAAAAAGTTGGTAGGTAGTACAAAAGTCGCAACAAATAGGAAAAATACTTAATATTTTGCCACCAGTCACCAGGTGGCCTCAGCTCACGGGGCGTGAAAAGCAATGTATAGGCTATGCCTAGGCCTAATTAATTTAATAACTGATCGACTACTCAGGTATAGTAATTAAATCCTTAAGTAAATGTACATTCCGGACTAGTTCAATTAAACTACCCTAAGTGAAGACGGCCTGAACACAAGAAATATGCATAATTTAAATGGACAAATATCCTCGTTTTCATAGTTTTCAGTTTAAATAAATTTATATAAATAGATTGAGATGTTTCATCCGAATGTAATCATCTCTATCCTATTATTATTGACTAAAAACTGGGTGAATATTTTTCGGCAGATTTTTAGAGGTGAAAAATGTAGGTGCAGCTAAAGAAAAATGTTAGCTGATAGAAAAGTTAGATGTGGGCCTATGTCAAATGCCTATAAAAACGCAACCACATGGTATCAGGTCAACAGCGTCAATGGCAACTCGCTTCTGGCAGACAGAGGTCGTCATCCTTAATTGGATTAATCACTCTTATCAGCATGACGCGTGTCAAGGGCATTTGCACAGTAGTCGTGTCCAGAAGTGTGACTTTGCATTCACGCCTGCCTCTTCTTTGATGGCTGTTCGCCCTGGTATCCAACAAGCCTGAGCATATTGCTATTGACCTACAGTTTTAAATAGCAAGACAAAACCTGTGATTTTAGTAACCAGGCAATCATTCCAATTATTACTTTTTGTTGATTATATGAATCAATTACTGTATGAATATGACTCATTTAAATAAAGAATACGGGTTCAAGTCCTTCAGCGGACGAAGTTCTAACTTTTTTATGGCTGAAATATATACAAAAATTAACTAAAAAAGTATTAATACATTCAAGATGACAGTTGAGCACATTATAACAACAACAAAAAACAGTAGACAGCCTAATAAAGAAGTCGCGATATATTTAATGTATGACATGTGAAAAATAAAAATATGTGCAGACCCTTTCATTAGATGTTATTCAGTAGGTTAATTAAGGGTATCTGTAGATTAATCTTTAAAGTAAAGATTTAAGTAAGTTTCCCATTATTAATAATTATTATTGATTTTTAAAATATGTTTTTTTTTGGTTAACTCGGAGTGGATAAACAAAAAAGTTTGCAAACAGTCTTAAGCTATCTTTTCACATTGGTATTGAAAAGTCGCATCTGCTACTTTGAGAAGTGGCAGATACCACCCTTTAATACCAAGCTGATAATTTATGTAAAATACGCATCCAGGGTTCTACACCTGAAAATTTTAGATATAGAGGTAGCCACGGACATGTGAATATTATGTTATTTCTAAAAAAAATGTTATTTAGTCTGATAATGTGGTGAAAAAGACGAGGGCGCCCCACTACCCCTCAGTCTCAATTAAATTCGCCTTTGGCCTATACTATATTATATATAAGCAAATTGAAAAAAAAAATCAATCAATCATTACACGTATCTACATAGGCCTAGATTCGTCATCGCGATGCTTAGGCCTACATGCATTTAGAAATATAAATGCAGAAATACCAGAAAAAAGACTATGATATTGACTGGACACGCTCCGTCGCCAGCGATATTACATACATAGGCTACATACATACATACATACACTATATGCCTATCTATATACACCACTCTTGGGTGTATAGGCGGCCTGAGCAGACGAGTGCTGCACGGGCGGCGATTTTGTGTGTATATGCGTTCATTTAACATCGATTTACTACATCCATATACACAGTGACCAGCACTCGCGATAGATTTATTTTTCACTCGCTATTTTCATCAAAGTATAAACCATCGGCAAATATGTCAGGAGACGCCGCACCAGCAGCTGCCCCAGCAAAAACCCCCAAGAAGAAGGTGGTGAAGCCAAAGAAGCCTGCAGCTCACCCCAAGTATTCTGAGATGATCAAGCAGGCCGTGTCAGCCTTGAAGGAGCGTGGAGGCTCATCTCGCCAGGCTGTCCTCAAGTACATCGTCAAGAACTTCAACGTGGGCAAAGACGAGAAAGTTGTCAACAGCCATCTGAAAATGGCTCTTCGCGCCGGTGTCAAGAATGGTAGCTTGAAACAAGCCAAGGGCACAGGTGCTGCCGGATCTTTCCGCCTGGGAGATGCCGCCAAGAAAGCTGACAAGCCCAAGAAGAAGCCAGCTGCCAAGAAGCCCGCTGCCAAGAAACCAAAGGCAAAGAAAGCAGTGAAAAAGCCAAAGGCCGATAAGAAGACGGCCAAACCCAAGAAAGCTGCTGCCAAGAAGCCAGCCAAGAGCCCCAAGAAGGCGGCAAAGAAGCCAGCTGCCAAGAAACCAGCTGCTAAGAAGCCCGCTGCTAAGAAAACTGCCAAGAAACCAGCAGCCAAGAAGACCGCCGCCAAGAAGTAATTCCACCGGCTTCTTGCTTCTCTTCAGAATCAAAAGGCCCTTCTCAGGGCCACCACTTCATCACAAAAGATTAAACGCTAAAACTGTTCTGTACTTTATATATATTGATAAAAAATAACCCAATTATAATGATTAAATCCAATATTGATCACTCTAAAACGCACAAATAGTTTATAATTAAAAAGCACATAATTAGGTTAACTTTCATTGCTGCGCAGTGCTATTTATTACAGATCTGATTTATTTTAAGTGTTGTTTGCCAGTATGAAGGGGAATAATTTTTCTGAAACTACTTGTATTCTGTGAAACTCTATGACCTTGACCTCCTTTGTTTTCACCGAGCTGGCTAATACGATGAAGTATGTGGGAGGGGTCTTATATAACCTTGTTTTCACCGAGTGACGTCACTGCGTTTCACAGATATCTTTAACAATCCGTCTATGTTAGAAAGTGAAAGAGGGGCCGGCGTCTGTGCCCAAATTTGTGATTTGTGTGCCGAAGTAGGAGGCTTGACGGGTGCAGATCATGGCATTTGCCATGTACTGAGAAAATAATACAAAAGATTTAGTCAAACTACCGCACAACCTACTAAATTATTTGAGGTCTAATTGGGTCAAATAGGTGAACATTTCTACAAATTATCAATAAAAGAGGTCTTGTTCAAATAGGCGGCCGTTTTTGAATCGCCGCCGTTTTTATTATTATATTTTTTACCAAATAGGACCTGCTGTTTTTTATTGTGATTAGCGTTTTTACTACTAATATTGATTCGAAAAAAGTATATATCTATCATAGAAAAAGTTGGTAGGTAGTACAAAAGTCGCAACAAATAGGAAAAATACTTAATATTTTGCCACCAGTCACCAGGTGGCCTCAGCTCACGGGGCGTGAAAAGCAATGTATAGGCTATGCCTAGGCCTAATTAATTTAATAACTGATCGACTACTCAGGTATAGTAATTAAATCCTTAAGTAAATGTACATTCCGGACTAGTTCAATTAAACTACCCTAAGTGAAGACGGCCTGAACACAAGAAATATGCATAATTTAAATGGACAAATATCCTCGTTTTCATAGTTTTCAGTTTAAATAAATTTATATAAATAGATTGAGATGTTTCATCCGAATGTAATCATCTCTATCCTATTATTATTGACTAAAAACTGGGTGAATATTTTTCGGCAGATTTTTAGAGGTGAAAAATGTAGGTGCAGCTAAAGAAAAATGTTAGCTGATAGAAAAGTTAGATGTGGGCCTATGTCAAATGCCTATAAAAACGCAACCACATGGTATCAGGTCAACAGCGTCAATGGCAACTCGCTTCTGGCAGACAGAGGTCGTCATCCTTAATTGGATTAATCACTCTTATCAGCATGACGCGTGTCAAGGGCATTTGCACAGTAGTCGTGTCCAGAAGTGTGACTTTGCATTCACGCCTGCCTCTTCTTTGATGGCTGTTCGCCCTGGTATCCAACAAGCCTGAGCATATTGCTATTGACCTACAGTTTTAAATAGCAAGACAAAACCTGTGATTTTAGTAACCAGGCAATCATTCCAATTATTACTTTTTGTTGATTATATGAATCAATTACTGTATGAATATGACTCATTTAAATAAAGAATACGGGTTCAAGTCCTTCAGCGGACGAAGTTCTAACTTTTTTATGGCTGAAATATATACAAAAATTAACTAAAAAAGTATTAATACATTCAAGATGACAGTTGAGCACATTATAACAACAACAAAAAACAGTAGACAGCCTAATAAAGAAGTCGCGATATATTTAATGTATGACATGTGAAAAATAAAAATATGTGCAGACCCTTTCATTAGATGTTATTCAGTAGGTTAATTAAGGGTATCTGTAGATTAATCTTTAAAGTAAAGATTTAAGTAAGTTTCCCATTATTAATAATTATTATTGATTTTTAAAATATGTTTTTTTTTGGTTAACTCGGAGTGGATAAACAAAAAAGTTTGCAAACAGTCTTAAGCTATCTTTTCACATTGGTATTGAAAAGTCGCATCTGCTACTTTGAGAAGTGGCAGATACCACCCTTTAATACCAAGCTGATAATTTATGTAAAATACGCATCCAGGGTTCTACACCTGAAAATTTTAGATATAGAGGTAGCCACGGACATGTGAATATTATGTTATTTCTAAAAAAAATGTTATTTAGTCTGATAATGTGGTGAAAAAGACGAGGGCGCCCCACTACCCCTCAGTCTCAATTAAATTCGCCTTTGGCCTATACTATATTATATATAAGCAAATTGAAAAAAAAAATCAATCAATCATTACACGTATCTACATAGGCCTAGATTCGTCATCGCGATGCTTAGGCCTACATGCATTTAGAAATATAAATGCAGAAATACCAGAAAAAAGACTATGATATTGACTGGACACGCTCCGTCGCCAGCGATATTACATACATAGGCTACATACATACATACATACACTATATGCCTATCTATATACACCACTCTTGGGTGTATAGGCGGCCTGAGCAGACGAGTGCTGCACGGGCGGCGATTTTGTGTGTATATGCGTTCATTTAACATCGATTTACTACATCCATATACACAGTGACCAGCACTCGCGATAGATTTATTTTTCACTCGCTATTTTCATCAAAGTATAAACCATCGGCAAATATGTCAGGAGACGCCGCACCAGCAGCTGCCCCAGCAAAAACCCCCAAGAAGAAGGTGGTGAAGCCAAAGAAGCCTGCAGCTCACCCCAAGTATTCTGAGATGATCAAGCAGGCCGTGTCAGCCTTGAAGGAGCGTGGAGGCTCATCTCGCCAGGCTGTCCTCAAGTACATCGTCAAGAACTTCAACGTGGGCAAAGACGAGAAAGTTGTCAACAGCCATCTGAAAATGGCTCTTCGCGCCGGTGTCAAGAATGGTAGCTTGAAACAAGCCAAGGGCACAGGTGCTGCCGGATCTTTCCGCCTGGGAGATGCCGCCAAGAAAGCTGACAAGCCCAAGAAGAAGCCAGCTGCCAAGAAGCCCGCTGCCAAGAAACCAAAGGCAAAGAAAGCAGTGAAAAAGCCAAAGGCCGATAAGAAGACGGCCAAACCCAAGAAAGCTGCTGCCAAGAAGCCAGCCAAGAGCCCCAAGAAGGCGGCAAAGAAGCCAGCTGCCAAGAAACCAGCTGCTAAGAAGCCCGCTGCTAAGAAAACTGCCAAGAAACCAGCAGCCAAGAAGACCGCCGCCAAGAAGTAATTCCACCGGCTTCTTGCTTCTCTTCAGAATCAAAAGGCCCTTCTCAGGGCCACCACTTCATCACAAAAGATTAAACGCTAAAACTGTTCTGTACTTTATATATATTGATAAAAAATAACCCAATTATAATGATTAAATCCAATATTGATCACTCTAAAACGCACAAATAGTTTATAATTAAAAAGCACATAATTAGGTTAACTTTCATTGCTGCGCAGTGCTATTTATTACAGATCTGATTTATTTTAAGTGTTGTTTGCCAGTATGAAGGGGAATAATTTTTCTGAAACTACTTGTATTCTGTGAAACTCTATGACCTTGACCTCCTTTGTTTTCACCGAGCTGGCTAATACGATGAAGTATGTGGGAGGGGTCTTATATAACCTTGTTTTCACCGAGTGACGTCACTGCGTTTCACAGATATCTTTAACAATCCGTCTATGTTAGAAAGTGAAAGAGGGGCCGGCGTCTGTGCCCAAATTTGTGATTTGTGTGCCGAAGTAGGAGGCTTGACGGGTGCAGATCATGGCATTTGCCATGTACTGAGAAAATAATACAAAAGATTTAGTCAAACTACCGCACAACCTACTAAATTATTTGAGGTCTAATTGGGTCAAATAGGTGAACATTTCTACAAATTATCAATAAAAGAGGTCTTGTTCAAATAGGCGGCCGTTTTTGAATCGCCGCCGTTTTTATTATTATATTTTTTACCAAATAGGACCTGCTGTTTTTTATTGTGATTAGCGTTTTTACTACTAATATTGATTCGAAAAAAGTATATATCTATCATAGAAAAAGTTGGTAGGTAGTACAAAAGTCGCAACAAATAGGAAAAATACTTAATATTTTGCCACCAGTCACCAGGTGGCCTCAGCTCACGGGGCGTGAAAAGCAATGTATAGGCTATGCCTAGGCCTAATTAATTTAATAACTGATCGACTACTCAGGTATAGTAATTAAATCCTTAAGTAAATGTACATTCCGGACTAGTTCAATTAAACTACCCTAAGTGAAGACGGCCTGAACACAAGAAATATGCATAATTTAAATGGACAAATATCCTCGTTTTCATAGTTTTCAGTTTAAATAAATTTATATAAATAGATTGAGATGTTTCATCCGAATGTAATCATCTCTATCCTATTATTATTGACTAAAAACTGGGTGAATATTTTTCGGCAGATTTTTAGAGGTGAAAAATGTAGGTGCAGCTAAAGAAAAATGTTAGCTGATAGAAAAGTTAGATGTGGGCCTATGTCAAATGCCTATAAAAACGCAACCACATGGTATCAGGTCAACAGCGTCAATGGCAACTCGCTTCTGGCAGACAGAGGTCGTCATCCTTAATTGGATTAATCACTCTTATCAGCATGACGCGTGTCAAGGGCATTTGCACAGTAGTCGTGTCCAGAAGTGTGACTTTGCATTCACGCCTGCCTCTTCTTTGATGGCTGTTCGCCCTGGTATCCAACAAGCCTGAGCATATTGCTATTGACCTACAGTTTTAAATAGCAAGACAAAACCTGTGATTTTAGTAACCAGGCAATCATTCCAATTATTACTTTTTGTTGATTATATGAATCAATTACTGTATGAATATGACTCATTTAAATAAAGAATACGGGTTCAAGTCCTTCAGCGGACGAAGTTCTAACTTTTTTATGGCTGAAATATATACAAAAATTAACTAAAAAAGTATTAATACATTCAAGATGACAGTTGAGCACATTATAACAACAACAAAAAACAGTAGACAGCCTAATAAAGAAGTCGCGATATATTTAATGTATGACATGTGAAAAATAAAAATATGTGCAGACCCTTTCATTAGATGTTATTCAGTAGGTTAATTAAGGGTATCTGTAGATTAATCTTTAAAGTAAAGATTTAAGTAAGTTTCCCATTATTAATAATTATTATTGATTTTTAAAATATGTTTTTTTTTGGTTAACTCGGAGTGGATAAACAAAAAAGTTTGCAAACAGTCTTAAGCTATCTTTTCACATTGGTATTGAAAAGTCGCATCTGCTACTTTGAGAAGTGGCAGATACCACCCTTTAATACCAAGCTGATAATTTATGTAAAATACGCATCCAGGGTTCTACACCTGAAAATTTTAGATATAGAGGTAGCCACGGACATGTGAATATTATGTTATTTCTAAAAAAAATGTTATTTAGTCTGATAATGTGGTGAAAAAGACGAGGGCGCCCCACTACCCCTCAGTCTCAATTAAATTCGCCTTTGGCCTATACTATATTATATATAAGCAAATTGAAAAAAAAAATCAATCAATCATTACACGTATCTACATAGGCCTAGATTCGTCATCGCGATGCTTAGGCCTACATGCATTTAGAAATATAAATGCAGAAATACCAGAAAAAAGACTATGATATTGACTGGACACGCTCCGTCGCCAGCGATATTACATACATAGGCTACATACATACATACATACACTATATGCCTATCTATATACACCACTCTTGGGTGTATAGGCGGCCTGAGCAGACGAGTGCTGCACGGGCGGCGATTTTGTGTGTATATGCGTTCATTTAACATCGATTTACTACATAAACTATTCACCTGGTGCACCTTTTATTAACTTTTTTAGACAGCCAAGATATAATATATCCCACAAATCATTTTAAAAGCAGGCAGTGAGTGTTCATTTTAAAGCTACTAAAGAAATAAAAGAGGCCATTCTTATTCAGCTGACTAATGTTTCACTTTGGGGCAGGTTTTGTCATTTAACGGGAAGTCTACATACTATGTTTGAAAACAGATCAAGAGGTTTATTATTCTAGAAGAGAATGGGAATACATTTAGTACACTAGGCATTTGATTTATATGACAAAAAATGCGATTTTGAAGAGTCGAAGCACGAAATTTTTTTGAAATTTTTCAAAATGCGGCACTCAGAGCGGGCTGGCTTACTATGACGGCGGCGCTCGGTTCATGTAGTAAGCGGCCCAGGGCCCGCCATCCATATACACAGTGACCAGCACTCGTGATAGATTTATTTTTCACTCGCTATTTTCATCAAAGTATAAACCATCGGCAAATATGTCAGGAGACGCCGCACCAGCAGCTGCCCCAGCAAAAACCCCCAAGAAGAAGGTGGTGAAGCCAAAGAAGCCTGCAGCTCACCCCAAGTATTCTGAGATGATCAAGCAGGCCGTGTCAGCCTTGAAGGAGCGTGGAGGCTCATCTCGCCAGGCTGTCCTCAAGTACATCGTCAAGAACTTCAACGTGGGCAAAGACGAGAAAGTTGTCAACAGCCATCTGAAAATGGCTCTTCGCGCCGGTGTCAAGAATGGTAGCTTGAAACAAGCCAAGGGCACAGGTGCTGCCGGATCTTTCCGCCTGGGAGATGCCGCCAAGAAAGCTGACAAGCCCAAGAAGAAGCCAGCTGCCAAGAAGCCCGCTGCCAAGAAACCAAAGGCAAAGAAAGCAGTGAAAAAGCCAAAGGCCGATAAGAAGACGGCCAAACCCAAGAAAGCTGCTGCCAAGAAGCCAGCCAAGAGCCCCAAGAAGGCGGCAAAGAAGCCAGCTGCCAAGAAACCAGCTGCTAAGAAGCCCGCTGCTAAGAAAACTGCCAAGAAACCAGCAGCCAAGAAGACCGCCGCCAAGAAGTAATTCCACCGGCTTCTTGCTTCTCTTCAGAATCAAAAGGCCCTTCTCAGGGCCACCACTTCATCACAAAAGATTAAACGCTAAAACTGTTCTGTACTTTATATATATTGATAAAAAATAACCCAATTATAATGATTAAATCCAATATTGATCACTCTAAAACGCACAAATAGTTTATAATTAAAAAGCACATAATTAGGTTAACTTTCATTGCTGCGCAGTGCTATTTATTACAGGTCTGATTTATTTTAAGTGTTGTTTGCCAGTATGAAGGGGAATAATTTTTCTGAAACTACTTGTATTCTGTGAAACTCTATGACCTTGACCTCCTTTGTTTTCACCGAGCTGGCTAATACGATGAAGTATGTGGGAGGGGTCTTATATAACCTTGTTTTCACCGAGTGACGTCACTGCGTTTCACAGATATCTTTAACAATCCGTCTATGTTAGAAAGTGAAAGAGGGGCCGGCGTCTGTGCCCAAATTTGTGATTTGTGTGCCGAAGTAGGAGGCTTGACGGGTGCAGATCATGGCATTTGCCATGTACTGAGAAAATAATACAAAAGATTTAGTCAAACTACCGCACAACCTACTAAATTATTTGAGGTCTAATTGGGTCAAATAGGTGAACATTTCTACAAATTATCAATAAAAGAGGTCTTGTTCAAATAGGCGGCCGTTTTTGAATCGCCGCCGTTTTTATTATTATATTTTTTACCAAATAGGACCTGCTGTTTTTTATTGTGATTAGCGTTTTTACTACTAATATTGATTCGAAAAAAGTATATATCTATCATAGAAAAAGTTGGTAGGTAGTACAAAAGTCGCAACAAATAGGAAAAATACTTAATATTTTGCCACCAGTCACCAGGTGGCCTCAGCTCACGGGGCGTGAAAAGCAATGTATAGGCTATGCCTAGGCCTAATTAATTTAATAACTGATCGACTACTCAGGTATAGTAATTAAATCCTTAAGTAAATGTACATTCCGGACTAGTTCAATTAAACTACCCTAAGTGAAGACGGCCTGAACACAAGAAATATGCATAATTTAAATGGACAAATATCCTCGTTTTCATAGTTTTCAGTTTAAATAAATTTATATAAATAGATTGAGATGTTTCATCCGAATGTAATCATCTCTATCCTATTATTATTGACTAAAAACTGGGTGAATATTTTTCGGCAGATTTTTAGAGGTGAAAAATGTAGGTGCAGCTAAAGAAAAATGTTAGCTGATAGAAAAGTTAGATGTGGGCCTATGTCAAATGCCTATAAAAACGCAACCACATGGTATCAGGTCAACAGCGTCAATGGCAACTCGCTTCTGGCAGACAGAGGTCGTCATCCTTAATTGGATTAATCACTCTTATCAGCATGACGCGTGTCAAGGGCATTTGCACAGTAGTCGTGTCCAGAAGTGTGACTTTGCATTCACGCCTGCCTCTTCTTTGATGGCTGTTCGCCCTGGTATCCAACAAGCCTGAGCATATTGCTATTGACCTACAGTTTTAAATAGCAAGACAAAACCTGTGATTTTAGTAACCAGGCAATCATTCCAATTATTACTTTTTGTTGATTATATGAATCAATTACTGTATGAATATGACTC
Source organism: Flabesymbios commensalis (assembly GCA_964017125.1). Classification (NCBI taxonomy): domain Eukaryota; kingdom Metazoa; phylum Annelida; class Polychaeta; order Terebellida; family Flabelligeridae; genus Flabesymbios; species Flabesymbios commensalis. Next base: position 536,617 of record OZ024908.1, read on the forward strand.
ATTTAAATAAAGAATACGGGTTCAAGTCCTTCAGCGGACGAAGTTCTAACTTTTTTATGGCTGAAATATATACAAAAATTAACTAAAAAAGTATTAATACATTCAAGATGACAGTTGAGCACATTATAACAACAACAAAAAACAGTAGACAGCCTAATAAAGAAGTCGCGATATATTTAATGTATGACATGTGAAAAATAAAAATATGTGCAGACCCTTTCATTAGATGTTATTCAGTAGGTTAATTAAGGGTATCTGTAGATTAATCTTTAAAGTAAAGATTTAAGTAAGTTTCCCATTATTAATAATTATTATTGATTTTTAAAATATGTTTTTTTTTGGTTAACTCGGAGTGGATAAACAAAAAAGTTTGCAAACAGTCTTAAGCTATCTTTTCACATTGGTATTGAAAAGTCGCATCTGCTACTTTGAGAAGTGGCAGATACCACCCTTTAATACCAAGCTGATAATTTATGTAAAATACGCATCCAGGGTTCTACACCTGAAAATTTTAGATATAGAGGTAGCCACGGACATGTGAATATTATGTTATTTCTAAAAAAAATGTTATTTAGTCTGATAATGTGGTGAAAAAGACGAGGGCGCCCCACTACCCCTCAGTCTCAATTAAATTCGCCTTTGGCCTATACTATATTATATATAAGCAAATTGAAAAAAAAAATCAATCAATCATTACACGTATCTACATAGGCCTAGATTCGTCATCGCGATGCTTAGGCCTACATGCATTTAGAAATATAAATGCAGAAATACCAGAAAAAAGACTATGATATTGACTGGACACGCTCCGTCGCCAGCGATATTACATACATAGGCTACATACATACATACATACACTATATGCCTATCTATATACACCACTCTTGGGTGTATAGGCGGCCTGAGCAGACGAGTGCTGCACGGGCGGCGATTTTGTGTGTATATGCGTTCATTTAACATCGATTTACTACATAAACTATTCACCTGGTGCACCTTTTATTAACTTTTTTAGACAGCCAAGATATAATATATCCCACAAATCATTTTAAAAGCAGGCAGTGAGTGTTCATTTTAAAGCTACTAAAGAAATAAAAGAGGCCATTCTTATTCAGCTGACTAATGTTTCACTTTGGGGCAGGTTTTGTCATTTAACGGGAAGTCTACATACTATGTTTGAAAACAGATCAAGAGGTTTATTATTCTAGAAGAGAATGGGAATACATTTAGTACACTAGGCATTTGATTTATATGACAAAAAATGCGATTTTGAAGAGTCGAAGCACGAAATTTTTTTGAAATTTTTCAAAATGCGGCACTCAGAGCGGGCTGGCTTACTATGACGGCGGCGCTCGGTTCATGTAGTAAGCGGCCCAGGGCCCGCCATCCATATACACAGTGACCAGCACTCGTGATAGATTTATTTTTCACTCGCTATTTTCATCAAAGTATAAACCATCGGCAAATATGTCAGGAGACGCCGCACCAGCAGCTGCCCCAGCAAAAACCCCCAAGAAGAAGGTGGTGAAGCCAAAGAAGCCTGCAGCTCACCCCAAGTATTCTGAGATGATCAAGCAGGCCGTGTCAGCCTTGAAGGAGCGTGGAGGCTCATCTCGCCAGGCTGTCCTCAAGTACATCGTCAAGAACTTCAACGTGGGCAAAGACGAGAAAGTTGTCAACAGCCATCTGAAAATGGCTCTTCGCGCCGGTGTCAAGAATGGTAGCTTGAAACAAGCCAAGGGCACAGGTGCTGCCGGATCTTTCCGCCTGGGAGATGCCGCCAAGAAAGCTGACAAGCCCAAGAAGAAGCCAGCTGCCAAGAAGCCCGCTGCCAAGAAACCAAAGGCAAAGAAAGCAGTGAAAAAGCCAAAGGCCGATAAGAAGACGGCCAAACCCAAGAAAGCTGCTGCCAAGAAGCCAGCCAAGAGCCCCAAGAAGGCGGCAAAGAAGCCAGCTGCCAAGAAACCAGCTGCTAAGAAGCCCGCTGCTAAGAAAACTGCCAAGAAACCAGCAGCCAAGAAGACCGCCGCCAAGAAGTAATTCCACCGGCTTCTTGCTTCTCTTCAGAATCAAAAGGCCCTTCTCAGGGCCACCACTTCATCACAAAAGATTAAACGCTAAAACTGTTCTGTACTTTATATATATTGATAAAAAATAACCCAATTATAATGATTAAATCCAATATTGATCACTCTAAAACGCACAAATAGTTTATAATTAAAAAGCACATAATTAGGTTAACTTTCATTGCTGCGCAGTGCTATTTATTACAGATCTGATTTATTTTAAGTGTTGTTTGCCAGTATGAAGGGGAATAATTTTTCTGAAACTACTTGTATTCTGTGAAACTCTATGACCTTGACCTCCTTTGTTTTCACCGAGCTGGCTAATACGATGAAGTATGTGGGAGGGGTCTTATATAACCTTGTTTTCACCGAGTGACGTCACTGCGTTTCACAGATATCTTTAACAATCCGTCTATGTTAGAAAGTGAAAGAGGGGCCGGCGTCTGTGCCCAAATTTGTGATTTGTGTGCCGAAGTAGGAGGCTTGACGGGTGCAGATCATGGCATTTGCCATGTACTGAGAAAATAATACAAAAGATTTAGTCAAACTACCGCACAACCTACTAAATTATTTGAGGTCTAATTGGGTCAAATAGGTGAACATTTCTACAAATTATCAATAAAAGAGGTCTTGTTCAAATAGGCGGCCGTTTTTGAATCGCCGCCGTTTTTATTATTATATTTTTTACCAAATAGGACCTGCTGTTTTTTATTGTGATTAGCGTTTTTACTACTAATATTGATTCGAAAAAAGTATATATCTATCATAGAAAAAGTTGGTAGGTAGTACAAAAGTCGCAACAAATAGGAAAAATACTTAATATTTTGCCACCAGTCACCAGGTGGCCTCAGCTCACGGGGCGTGAAAAGCAATGTATAGGCTATGCCTAGGCCTAATTAATTTAATAACTGATCGACTACTCAGGTATAGTAATTAAATCCTTAAGTAAATGTACATTCCGGACTAGTTCAATTAAACTACCCTAAGTGAAGACGGCCTGAACACAAGAAATATGCATAATTTAAATGGACAAATATCCTCGTTTTCATAGTTTTCAGTTTAAATAAATTTATATAAATAGATTGAGATGTTTCATCCGAATGTAATCATCTCTATCCTATTATTATTGACTAAAAACTGGGTGAATATTTTTCGGCAGATTTTTAGAGGTGAAAAATGTAGGTGCAGCTAAAGAAAAATGTTAGCTGATAGAAAAGTTAGATGTGGGCCTATGTCAAATGCCTATAAAAACGCAACCACATGGTATCAGGTCAACAGCGTCAATGGCAACTCGCTTCTGGCAGACAGAGGTCGTCATCCTTAATTGGATTAATCACTCTTATCAGCATGACGCGTGTCAAGGGCATTTGCACAGTAGTCGTGTCCAGAAGTGTGACTTTGCATTCACGCCTGCCTCTTCTTTGATGGCTGTTCGCCCTGGTATCCAACAAGCCTGAGCATATTGCTATTGACCTACAGTTTTAAATAGCAAGACAAAACCTGTGATTTTAGTAACCAGGCAATCATTCCAATTATTACTTTTTGTTGATTATATGAATCAATTACTGTATGAATATGACTCATTTAAATAAAGAATACGGGTTCAAGTCCTTCAGCGGACGAAGTTCTAACTTTTTTATGGCTGAAATATATACAAAAATTAACTAAAAAAGTATTAATACATTCAAGATGACAGTTGAGCACATTATAACAACAACAAAAAACAGTAGACAGCCTAATAAAGAAGTCGCGATATATTTAATGTATGACATGTGAAAAATAAAAATATGTGCAGACCCTTTCATTAGATGTTATTCAGTAGGTTAATTAAGGGTATCTGTAGATTAATCTTTAAAGTAAAGATTTAAGTAAGTTTCCCATTATTAATAATTATTATTGATTTTTAAAATATGTTTTTTTTTGGTTAACTCGGAGTGGATAAACAAAAAAGTTTGCAAACAGTCTTAAGCTATCTTTTCACATTGGTATTGAAAAGTCGCATCTGCTACTTTGAGAAGTGGCAGATACCACCCTTTAATACCAAGCTGATAATTTATGTAAAATACGCATCCAGGGTTCTACACCTGAAAATTTTAGATATAGAGGTAGCCACGGACATGTGAATATTATGTTATTTCTAAAAAAAATGTTATTTAGTCTGATAATGTGGTGAAAAAGACGAGGGCGCCCCACTACCCCTCAGTCTCAATTAAATTCGCCTTTGGCCTATACTATATTATATATAAGCAAATTGAAAAAAAAAATCAATCAATCATTACACGTATCTACATAGGCCTAGATTCGTCATCGCGATGCTTAGGCCTACATGCATTTAGAAATATAAATGCAGAAATACCAGAAAAAAGACTATGATATTGACTGGACACGCTCCGTCGCCAGCGATATTACATACATAGGCTACATACATACATACATACACTATATGCCTATCTATATACACCACTCTTGGGTGTATAGGCGGCCTGAGCAGACGAGTGCTGCACGGGCGGCGATTTTGTGTGTATATGCGTTCATTTAACATCGATTTACTACATAAACTATTCACCTGGTGCACCTTTTATTAACTTTTTTAGACAGCCAAGATATAATATATCCCACAAATCATTTTAAAAGCAGGCAGTGAGTGTTCATTTTAAAGCTATTAAAGAAATAAAAGAGGCCATTCTTATTCAGCTGACTAATGTTTCACTTTGGGGCAGGTTTTGTCATTTAACGGGAAGTCTACATACTATGTTTGAAAACAGATCAAGAGGTTTATTATTCTAGAAGAGAATGGGAATACATTTAGTACACTAGGCATTTGATTTATATGACAAAAAATGCGATTTTGAAGAGTCGAAGCACGAAATTTTTTTGAAATTTTTCAAAATGCGGCACTCAGAGCGGGCTGGCTTACTATGACGGCGGCGCTCGGTTCATGTAGTAAGCGGCCCAGGGCCCGCCATCCATATACACAGTGACCAGCACTCGTGATAGATTTATTTTTCACTCGCTATTTTCATCAAAGTATAAACCATCGGCAAATATGTCAGGAGACGCCGCACCAGCAGCTGCCCCAGCAAAAACCCCCAAGAAGAAGGTGGTGAAGCCAAAGAAGCCTGCAGCTCACCCCAAGTATTCTGAGATGATCAAGCAGGCCGTGTCAGCCTTGAAGGAGCGTGGAGGCTCATCTCGCCAGGCTGTCCTCAAGTACATCGTCAAGAACTTCAACGTGGGCAAAGACGAGAAAGTTGTCAACAGCCATCTGAAAATGGCTCTTCGCGCCGGTGTCAAGAATGGTAGCTTGAAACAAGCCAAGGGCACAGGTGCTGCCGGATCTTTCCGCCTGGGAGATGCCGCCAAGAAAGCTGACAAGCCCAAGAAGAAGCCAGCTGCCAAGAAGCCCGCTGCCAAGAAACCAAAGGCAAAGAAAGCAGTGAAAAAGCCAAAGGCCGATAAGAAGACGGCCAAACCCAAGAAAGCTGCTGCCAAGAAGCCAGCCAAGAGCCCCAAGAAGGCGGCAAAGAAGCCAGCTGCCAAGAAACCAGCTGCTAAGAAGCCCGCTGCTAAGAAAACTGCCAAGAAACCAGCAGCCAAGAAGACCGCCGCCAAGAAGTAATTCCACCGGCTTCTTGCTTCTCTTCAGAATCAAAAGGCCCTTCTCAGGGCCACCACTTCATCACAAAAGATTAAACGCTAAAACTGTTCTGTACTTTATATATATTGATAAAAAATAACCCAATTATAATGATTAAATCCAATATTGATCACTCTAAAACGCACAAATAGTTTATAATTAAAAAGCACATAATTAGGTTAACTTTCATTGCTGCGCAGTGCTATTTATTACAGATCTGATTTATTTTAAGTGTTGTTTGCCAGTATGAAGGGGAATAATTTTTCTGAAACTACTTGTATTCTGTGAAACTCTATGACCTTGACCTCCTTTGTTTTCACCGAGCTGGCTAATACGATGAAGTATGTGGGAGGGGTCTTATATAACCTTGTTTTCACCGAGTGACGTCACTGCGTTTCACAGATATCTTTAACAATCCGTCTATGTTAGAAAGTGAAAGAGGGGCCGGCGTCTGTGCCCAAATTTGTGATTTGTGTGCCGAAGTAGGAGGCTTGACGGGTGCAGATCATGGCATTTGCCATGTACTGAGAAAATAATACAAAAGATTTAGTCAAACTACCGCACAACCTACTAAATTATTTGAGGTCTAATTGGGTCAAATAGGTGAACATTTCTACAAATTATCAATAAAAGAGGTCTTGTTCAAATAGGCGGCCGTTTTTGAATCGCCGCCGTTTTTATTATTATATTTTTTACCAAATAGGACCTGCTGTTTTTTATTGTGATTAGCGTTTTTACTACTAATATTGATTCGAAAAAAGTATATATCTATCATAGAAAAAGTTGGTAGGTAGTACAAAAGTCGCAACAAATAGGAAAAATACTTAATATTTTGCCACCAGTCACCAGGTGGCCTCAGCTCACGGGGCGTGAAAAGCAATGTATAGGCTATGCCTAGGCCTAATTAATTTAATAACTGATCGACTACTCAGGTATAGTAATTAAATCCTTAAGTAAATGTACATTCCGGACTAGTTCAATTAAACTACCCTAAGTGAAGACGGCCTGAACACAAGAAATATGCATAATTTAAATGGACAAATATCCTCGTTTTCATAGTTTTCAGTTTAAATAAATTTATATAAATAGATTGAGATGTTTCATCCGAATGTAATCATCTCTATCCTATTATTATTGACTAAAAACTGGGTGAATATTTTTCGGCAGATTTTTAGAGGTGAAAAATGTAGGTGCAGCTAAAGAAAAATGTTAGCTGATAGAAAAGTTAGATGTGGGCCTATGTCAAATGCCTATAAAAACGCAACCACATGGTATCAGGTCAACAGCGTCAATGGCAACTCGCTTCTGGCAGACAGAGGTCGTCATCCTTAATTGGATTAATCACTCTTATCAGCATGACGCGTGTCAAGGGCATTTGCACAGTAGTCGTGTCCAGAAGTGTGACTTTGCATTCACGCCTGCCTCTTCTTTGATGGCTGTTCGCCCTGGTATCCAACAAGCCTGAGCATATTGCTATTGACCTACAGTTTTAAATAGCAAGACAAAACCTGTGATTTTAGTAACCAGGCAATCATTCCAATTATTACTTTTTGTTGATTATATGAATCAATTACTGTATGAATATGACTCATTTAAATAAAGAATACGGGTTCAAGTCCTTCAGCGGACGAAGTTCTAACTTTTTTATGGCTGAAATATATACAAAAATTAACTAAAAAAGTATTAATACATTCAAGATGACAGTTGAGCACATTATAACAACAACAAAAAACAGTAGACAGCCTAATAAAGAAGTCGCGATATATTTAATGTATGACATGTGAAAAATAAAAATATGTGCAGACCCTTTCATTAGATGTTATTCAGTAGGTTAATTAAGGGTATCTGTAGATTAATCTTTAAAGTAAAGATTTAAGTAAGTTTCCCATTATTAATAATTATTATTGATTTTTAAAATATGTTTTTTTTTGGTTAACTCGGAGTGGATAAACAAAAAAGTTTGCAAACAGTCTTAAGCTATCTTTTCACATTGGTATTGAAAAGTCGCATCTGCTACTTTGAGAAGTGGCAGATACCACCCTTTAATACCAAGCTGATAATTTATGTAAAATACGCATCCAGGGTTCTACACCTGAAAATTTTAGATATAGAGGTAGCCACGGACATGTGACTATTATGTTATTTCTAAAAAAAATGTTATTTAGTCTGATAATGTGGTGAAAAAGACGAGGGCGCCCCACTACCCCTCAGTCTCAATTAAATTCGCCTTTGGCCTATACTATATTATATATAAGCAAATTGAAAAAAAAAATCAATCAATCATTACACGTATCTACATAGGCCTAGATTCGTCATCGCGATGCTTAGGCCTACATGCATTTAGAAATATAAATGCAGAAATACCAGAAAAAAGACTATGATATTGACTGGACACGCTCCGTCGCCAGCGATATTACATACATAGGCTACATACATACATACATACACTATATGCCTATCTATATACACCACTCTTGGGTGTATAGGCGGCCTGAGCAGACGAGTGCTGCACGGGCGGCGATTTTGTGTGTATATGCGTTCATTTAACATCGATTTACTACATAAACTATTCACCTGGTGCACCTTTTATTAACTTTTTTAGACAGCCAAGATATAATATATCCCACAAATCATTTTAAAAGCAGGCAGTGAGTGTTCATTTTAAAGCTATTAAAGAAATAAAAGAGGCCATTCTTATTCAGCTGACTAATGTTTCACTTTGGGGCAGGTTTTGTCATTTAACGGGAAGTCTACATACTATGTTTGAAAACAGATCAAGAGGTTTATTATTCTAGAAGAGAATGGGAATACATTTAGTACACTAGGCATTTGATTTATATGACAAAAAATGTGATTTTGAAGAGTCGAAGCACGAAATTTTTTTGAAATTTTTCAAAATGCGGCACTCAGAGCGGGCTGGCTTACTATGACGGCGGCGCTCGGTTCATGTAGTAAGCGGCCCAGGGCCCGCTGATGCAGTCTGCCTGCAGTCGCCGAGGTGTCAACAGCTCAAGACGCTAGCTTTAGCTCTCACTCACTAACTCTTGTTAGTCAGACATAAGCTAAGCTTATAATAGACACGCACAGTGAATATTATAAGCTGAAATCAGAGACACCAACGCACTACGCACCGCTGATGCAGTCTGCCTGCAGTCGCCGAGGTGTCAACAGCTCAAGACGCTAGCTTTAGCTCTCACTCACTAACTCTTGTTAGTCAGACATAAGCTAAGCTTATAATAGACACGCACAGTGAATATTATAAGCTGAAATCAGAGACACCAACGCACTACGGGAAGACTTGTGAGTATCGCACTATTATAACTTGGACAAGGGACAAGGCAACTAGCAAACCTATTGACGGTATGAATAGCCCTGCTATTTTAGACTCTAGTCGCTCTTCTAAGAGCGCCACGGACTTGTCTGTGGAAGCGCAACAGTCGCAACTCATAGGTGCGCTGGAATCAGCTATGGACAAGGTCCAGGCTGAGAACCTACTAAGGTTGGTGGCCGATATGGTCGAGTCCCAGGGCGGGGACCCGGTCAAAATCGTGTCGCCTGTGAAACAGAGCTCGGGGCAAGCTCAGGAGGTACCTGGACCTCGTAAAACACCAGGGGGCCAGAAAAATAAGGGTGAGGGGCGCACCCAGACAAACACTGAGGTACCTGTAACTCAGAATAAAGAAACAGGGGGTAAAAAGTCGGGTATTGGGCACACCCGCAAGGCAGATGGCAAAGGCCAACAGCAGGCCAATGTCGGCCCCGCCGTTACTAAAAAACGGACGGGGAAGAAACAAGAGGGATCTGCACCTCTTAAAAAAGCAGGGGGCGACAGCAAATCGGGCAAAGGGGGTGTAGGGGCCACCCCCTCGGCGAAAGCGAAAGCAAAAAACTCTAACAAAAAGAGTAAGGCCAGCAGTGCAAGCGCTGGCACTGAGATAAAGGATAGTGGTCCGAACCAGGCCACTATTGCAGCAAAGTCTCGCAAACCTGGCAGTGGCATGGTCACGCCAGATAAGAGCTATGCGCAGGCGATTCGAACGGTACCAGGTACCAACGGTACCGCAGGGCTATCACCAACCAGCCCTGCAAAAATGCTCATAGGCGACGACAGCGCCAGGGCAAAGGGCAAGAACGCAGCCCTGAGGCTAATCGCCAAAAACAAGACGGACGGTCAAACGACTAAGGCAATAGCCCAGGCTACAGCCAATAGTCAGGCGAGAAGTGGTAGCCCACAAACCACTAATGTGACTGGCAGGCAGCAGTCACTGGGGGCGTGCCAGGAGAGCACAATGCTTAACAAAACCCCAAAAAAGAGAGTCCTGGTCAGAAGCCCATCTGACCCGGAGAGGGCACTCTTAATTAAAAAAGTAAAAAGGGCTGTATTAGCCACAAGTGGCTTCTACAGCGAATCTGACGAGCCCAGGTCAGATTCCAGTATACGCACTGTTGAACGAACACGCTACTATGTAGATAGTGACAACAGCGATTACATGGGCACATATAAGCCATGTAGCGACGCCCAATATATGGTGACAGCCGCTGATTCACATATCAGCGGCACTGACACAATAACAACACGTGAATCGGATTCACATGTCACCAACGCTCACGCTCAGTTAGACGCTATAGGCGACAAGCCTACCTGTGGGGAAACCACAGCTACGCCTCCAACGTGTGAGACTGACACGGCAGCTCACACTGACAGGGAGGTGACTGGTGAGGCAAACACCAGCGCCCTCAATGAGGGCACCTGGGTATCCCCCAGGTCAAAAAATGCTCTTTCCAAGGGAAAGAAAGCTAAACAGCCCAAACCAGGGCCGGTGGTCGCACAAGGGCTAAGCTCAGTGTACCTAAATGACACTGACAAGCTCAAAAAACGGCTGAAGGACGGGCACAACATTGTTATCAAAGGCCGCAGCAGCACGGCCGGGAAGCTACCACTTCTCTTTCCCGCTGATGAGCAGAGCCGCAGCCGCCTGCTAAAACTGAAGTTGGGCAATGCCACTTTCCGAGAGGCACGGAAAAGGCCCACTTCAGATTTTGTGATCGTCATAAACAAGATATCCCCCGAGATATCAGACACAGACATAGCCAAAGAGCTAAAAAACAAATCAGTGCAGGTGAAAAGACTGATTTCAGCCAGGCATAACAACATGCCCTCACATAACGTGAAGCTCACCTGTGAGAATAAGGCTACGCTCGAGGCTATAGGTCAGACGGTCACCATCAAAGGGGAGGACTACAAGGTAGTTCCCTACGTGAACAAGACCACCAAGGTCAAACAATGTTACAGGTGCCTCGAATTCGGCCATACCTCAGGCCAATGTGAAAATGACCTGAGGTGCAGAAAATGTGGTGGCAGCCACGTTAAAAAGGACTGCCAATCAGACAAGCCGGCATGCGTCAACTGCCACGGGGACCACCCATCTTCATACAGAGGGTGCCCCGAAAAGACGAAAAGGCTGCCTAAAACTCAAACACAGCCAAAAAAGACCAGCTCCATGCCCAGGGAGCCGCTTAGACTAGCTATAGCCATAGCTAAAGCGATAGCGTTAGTGCTCAATAGAGACATGCATGAACGCACAGAATCCAACATCTCTGAAGATGTAGCTGAATCCTTCAGCAAAGCGTTCAATGTGAGAATCAGCAGCGAAACCCTGATGGAAAAGGCCTTTGCCTAAATTGGTAAACCACCACTCCCCCTGGACAACCAATCCATTAGGATCAATCTGATTCACATTCAGTCTATTGATCACACATATTAACGTGAATGGTCTAAGAGCCAGGAAAACTGAGCTCATTGAACATCTAAAAGAGCACAAACCAGATTTTGTCACTCTCAATGAGACCAAAGTCTTGCCAAAGCATAAAGTGTCAATACCAGGCTATGAGTCTGTGAGGAAAGACAGAAGCGCCGCAGGTGGAGGCGTGGCAATACTTATCAAAAAGGAAATTGCCTATAGCATTGTGTATACTGATGATATCAATGCAGAAACAGTGGCTATAACATTCAAACAAAGGGACAAGGAAATAGCACTGGCAACTGTCTATAATCCTCCAGGCAAAATAGTCGAGTTAGAGACACTGAAACACCTGACTGATAAATACGAACATTGCATTATCACAGGCGATTTCAACTCCAAACATGCTTATTTTGGCAACGACAAGAGTGACAGCGCTGGTGACGCTCTTTTTAACATTACTGAGGAGCTGGACCTCACAATACTCAATGATGAGTCTGTGACATTCTGTCGGAACTATGCTGGCAACAGTGTGGAAAGCATCCTTGATCTTGCCCTTGCTTCCAGGAAGATGGGCCCTAAAGTCGCTGAATGCACAGTCAGAGGCGATGTAGGGAGTGACCATCTTCCAGTGCATATTAGATTGAATTCTCATGAGGTGGAGAAAGCTCTAACAAAAGCAGTTCACAGGCTTGACAAGGCAAATTGGCAGAAATTCCGCAAGGAACTAAAGTCAATTGAGATGGGTGACCTCACCACACCCGAGGAAATAGAAAAAGCTGTTGAACTGCTTGAAACCTCTATGATTTGTGCCCTAGACAAAAGTTGTCAATCTGTGAAACAAAAAACACAGGATTTCTTTATCTCTGAAAAAACGTCTAAGCTGATCAGAGAAAAAAGAAAAGCTAGAAGGCTAGCTATGAGATTCAGTGACGAGCCCGAGTACATGACTATGTACAAGAACCTGACCAACGAGGTCAAGGAATCTATCAAAACGGACAAGGAAAGGGCTTGGCAAGAACAGATTGATAAACTTGACGGAGCCAGGGATGGAACAGAGTTCTGGAACTCGTTCTTCCGGCTAACAGGGGCAAAATCTAGGGGAACGAGAAAAACTCCCCTCATGAGAAGTGATGGTACTCACACTGAAAATGACAAAGAGAGAGCTGACACGTTCGCAGCCTCGCTTGAAAAAGTACACAATGTCCACCAGGGGACCATCTTTGACGATGAGTTCAAAGTGGAGGTAGAAAGCACTATTAAAGAGCACGAAATGCTCTTCAAGCCACTAGTAAGCCACGTCCCCGAAGAGGACGATGATCACGAGACACTAACCCCAATAACAACAGGGGAAATCAAGGCTTATCTGAAAAAGTGCAAATCTAGCTCTGCGCCTGGTCTGGACGGTATCAGATACGGTGTACTTAAGCAAGCAAATGACAAGGTTTATGAGGCCCTGGCCCAAATCTGTAATGCCTGTATGGCTACAGGATACTATCCTAAGCTATGGAAAAAGGCTGAAGGTATCATGATACCTAAGCCAGGCAAAGACGGAAAAATGCCGGGGAACTATAGACCTATCAGCCTGCTGAGCTGCATGGGCAAACTCTTTGAAAAAACGCTAGCTGGTAGAATAAGGAACTTTCTTGAGAAAGAAAAGTTCTTTAACAAATGGCAGAATGGCTTCAGGAGCAAGCGCATCGCCATGGAACATGTGTTCAGACTGGTAGAGGAAACTCAACTGGGATTCACTAAGAAATGGAAAGGTGGAGCAATCTTTATCGATGTTGAGAAAGCATTTGACTCGGTGTGGCATGACGGACTAAGATACAAGCTGATGAACGGCAGCTTACCTAGGAAGATGGTCAGGTTGATATCATCTTTCCTAAGTGACAGAACGATCAAAGTCAATTGCTGTAACAACTGCTCAGAGGAGGTGACCCTCAATGCGGGCACACCTCAGGGCTCGGTCCTAAGCCCTCTCCTTTTCATTATCTATGTGAATGATATCCCAGACATGAGTTCACTCAATGTCAAGCTCTCCCAGTTCGCAGATGACATGGGAATCTGGGCACATGCAACCAATGCCAAATGGGTGAAGGCAAAGCTATCAAAAGCTTTAAAACTTATTGAAGCATGGTGTTCCAAATGGCGGATAAAACTAAACGCAGGAAAAACTCAGCTGATTGTGTTTAGTGTCGGTCCAAAACCAGAACTTATAGATCTGGAACTGTTTGGTGAGCCTATTATTCAAACTCAAACAGCCAAACTGCTTGGAATCCTATTTGATCGAAGGCTTAGCTTCAAAGACCATATGAAAGACCTAATGACAAAGGTCTACAGGCGACGGAACCTGTTGAAGTTGCTCAAAGGGACAAACTGGGGCGCCAGACCATATACCATCTTAAAAGCCTACAAGTGCTTTATACGCCCTGTCCTTGAATATGGTTCGCTGATAACTGGAGCTTTAAGGGAATCACAAGTGAAGGAAATGCAGATCTTTCAAAACAAGTGCCTGAGACTAGCACTTGGGGTAACCTACCTGGACAGAATGAGAACAATAGATCTGCATGACCTCACTAACGTCCCTATGATCAAAACTAGGATGACAGCAATGGCGGTTAAAACATTTAGATCACTTGAAAACACACAGTGTTTCAAGGATCTGGTGTTGAATCATGAGATCGTTCAAAAACGATCAGGCTCTAATACAATTCTGGATCAATTGCTGGCTGAAATCCAGGCTGACGCTTAAACACGGTTGACGGTTGACGGTTGACGATTGACGGATAACGGTTGAGCTCCTGTTCCCACATAGAACAGGGGCTCTGGGGGCGCCGTTCTGTGTGACATACCAAAAGCAGGGAGTTCCCTATCACTCCACTGCATGAGACAAGAACACGGTTGACGGTTGACGGTTGACGGATATCGGTTGAACTCCTGAACTCCTGTTCCCACAGAGAACAGGGGCTCTGAAAGGAGCCGTTTTGTGAGACACACAGCACTGAAGGAGACGGATTCTGGTCTTAAGCAATGAGCTCTCTATCATTACATTGCTAGCTTGGGTGATGGCACGGCGGACACGGATGGTTGGCTGACGATGACGGTTCATGATGGTGGTTTCAAACACACTGCTCAGAAAGCAGAGCACATTTCAAAGGGTCAGTCCTTGCCCTTACTCTGGTGGCTGGTCGCCTCTTCCCTGGTTCCTTGTCTCCTGGACTTCTTCTTGCCATTGCTTGTACAATCACCTACCTCACCAGGTGAAAAGAGAGAGGCACTATAAGGTTTATACCAGAACTAGTGCATAATCTCGCGTCAGCCCTCGCGCTGCGCGCTCCTCTAGCCATCCATATACACAGTGACCAGCACTCGTGATAGATTTATTTTTCACTCGCTATTTTCATCAAAGTATAAACCATCGGCAAATATGTCAGGAGACGCCGCACCAGCAGCTGCCCCAGCAAAAACCCCCAAGAAGAAGGTGGTGAAGCCAAAGAAGCCTGCAGCTCACCCCAAGTATTCTGAGATGATCAAGCAGGCCGTGTCAGCCTTGAAGGAGCGTGGAGGCTCATCTCGCCAGGCTGTCCTCAAGTACATCGTCAAGAACTTCAACGTGGGCAAAGACGAGAAAGTTGTCAACAGCCATCTGAAAATGGCTCTTCGCGCCGGTGTCAAGAATGGTAGCTTGAAACAAGCCAAGGGCACAGGTGCTGCCGGATCTTTCCGCCTGGGAGATGCCGCCAAGAAAGCTGACAAGCCCAAGAAGAAGCCAGCTGCCAAGAAGCCCGCTGCCAAGAAACCAAAGGCAAAGAAAGCAGTGAAAAAGCCAAAGGCCGATAAGAAGACGGCCAAACCCAAGAAAGCTGCTGCCAAGAAGCCAGCCAAGAGCCCCAAGAAGGCGGCAAAGAAGCCAGCTGCCAAGAAACCAGCTGCTAAGAAGCCCGCTGCTAAGAAAACTGCCAAGAAACCAGCAGCCAAGAAGACCGCCGCCAAGAAGTAATTCCACCGGCTTCTTGCTTCTCTTCAGAATCAAAAGGCCCTTCTCAGGGCCACCACTTCATCACAAAAGATTAAACGCTAAAACTGTTCTGTACTTTATATATATTGATAAAAAATAACCCAATTATAATGATTAAATCCAATATTGATCACTCTAAAACGCACAAATAGTTTATAATTAAAAAGCACATAATTAGGTTAACTTTCATTGCTGTGCAGTGCTATTTATTACAGATCTGATTTATTTTAAGTGTTGTTTGCCAGTATGAAGGGGAATAATTTTTCTGAAACTACTTGTATTCTGTGAAACTCTATGACCTTGACCTCCTTTGTTTTCACCGAGCTGGCTAATACGATGAAGTATGTGGGAGGGGTCTTATATAACCTTGTTTTCACCGAGTGACGTCACTGCGTTTCACAGATATCTTTAACAATCCGTCTATGTTAGAAAGTGAAAGAGGGGCCGGCGTCTGTGCCCAAATTTGTGATTTGTGTGCCGAAGTAGGAGGCTTGACGGGTGCAGATCATGGCATTTGCCATGTACTGAGAAAATAATACAAAAGATTTAGTCAAACTACCGCACAACCTACTAAATTATTTGAGGTCTAATTGGGTCAAATAGGTGAACATTTCTACAAATTATCAATAAAAGAGGTCTTGTTCAAATAGGCGGCCGTTTTTGAATCGCCGCTGTTTTTATTATTATATTTTTTACCAAATAGGACCTGCTGTTTTTTATTGTGATTAGCGTTTTTACTACTAATATTGATTCGAAAAAAGTATATATCTATCATAGAAAAAGTTGGTAGGTAGTACAAAAGTCGCAACAAATAGGAAAAATACTTAATATTTTGCCACCAGTCACCAGGTGGCCTCAGCTCACGGGGCGTGAAAAGCAATGTATAGGCTATGCCTAGGCCTAATTAATTTAATAACTGATCGACTACTCAGGTATAGTAATTAAATCCTTAAGTAAATGTACATTCCGGACTAGTTCAATTAAACTACCCTAAGTGAAGACGGCCTGAACACAAGAAATATGCATAATTTAAATGGACAAATATCCTCGTTTTCATAGTTTTCAGTTTAAATAAATTTATATAAATAGATTGAGATGTTTCATCCGAATGTAATCATCTCTATCCTATTATTATTGACTAAAAACTGGGTGAATATTTTTCGGCAGATTTTTAGAGGTGAAAAATGTAGGTGCAGCTAAAGAAAAATGTTAGCTGATAGAAAAGTTAGATGTGGGCCTATGTCAAATGCCTATAAAAACGCAACCACATGGTATCAGGTCAACAGCGTCAATGGCAACTCGCTTCTGGCAGACAGAGGTCGTCATCCTTAATTGGATTAATCACTCTTATCAGCATGACGCGTGTCAAGAGCATTTGCACAGTAGTCGTGTCCAGAAGTGTGACTTTGCATTCACGCCTGCCTCTTCTTTGATGGCTGTTCGCCCTGGTATCCAACAAGCCTGAGCATATTGCTATTGACCTACAGTTTTAAATAGCAAGACAAAACCTGTGATTTTAGTAACCAGGCAATCATTCCAATTATTACTTTTTGTTGATTATATGAATCAATTACTGTATGAATATGACTCATTTAAATAAAGAATACGGGTTCAAGTCCTTCAGCGGACGAAGTTCTAACTTTTTTATGGCTGAAATATATACAAAAATTAACTAAAAAAGTATTAATACATTCAAGATGACAGTTGAGCACATTATAACAACAACAAAAAACAGTAGACAGCCTAATAAAGAAGTCGCGATATATTTAATGTATGACATGTGAAAAATAAAAATATGTGCAGACCCTTTCATTAGATGTTATTCAGTAGGTTAATTAAGGGTATCTGTAGATTAATCTTTAAAGTAAAGATTTAAGTAAGTTTCCCATTATTAATAATTATTATTGATTTTTAAAATATGTTTTTTTTTGGTTAACTCGGAGTGGATAAACAAAAAAGTTTGCAAACAGTCTTAAGCTATCTTTTCACATTGGTATTGAAAAGTCGCATCTGCTACTTTGAGAAGTGGCAGATACCACCCTTTAATACCAAGCTGATAATTTATGTAAAATACGCATCCAGGGTTCTACACCTGAAAATTTTAGATATAGAGGTAGCCACGGACATGTGAATATTATGTTATTTCTAAAAAAAATGTTATTTAGTCTGATAATGTGGTGAAAAAGACGAGGGCGCCCCACTACCCCTCAGTCTCAATTAAATTCGCCTTTGGCCTATACTATATTATATATAAGCAAATTGAAAAAAAAATCAATCAATCATTACACGTATCTACATAGGCCTAGATTCGTCATCGCGATGCTTAGGCCTACATGCATTTAGAAATATAAATGCAGAAATACCAGAAAAAAGACTATGATATTGACTGGACACGCTCCGTCGCCAGCGATATTACATACATAGGCTACATACATACATACATACACTATATGCCTATCTATATACACCACTCTTGGGTGTATAGGCGGCCTGAGCAGACGAGTGCTGCACGGGCGGCGATTTTGTGTGTATATGCGTTCATTTAACATCGATTTACTACATAAACTATTCACCTGGTGCACCTTTTATTAACTTTTTTAGACAGCCAAGATATAATATATCCCACAAATCATTTTAAAAGCAGGCAGTGAGTGTTCATTTTAAAGCTATTAAAGAAATAAAAGAGGCCATTCTTATTCAGCTGACTAATGTTTCACTTTGGGGCAGGTTTTGTCATTTAACGGGAAGTCTACATACTATGTTTGAAAACAGATCAAGAGGTTTATTATTCTAGAAGAGAATGGGAATACATTTAGTACACTAGGCATTTGATTTATATGACAAAAAATGTGATTTTGAAGAGTCGAAGCACGAAATTTTTTTGAAATTTTTCAAAATGCGGCACTCAGAGCGGGCTGGCTTACTATGACGGCGGCGCTCGGTTCATGTAGTAAGCGGCCCAGGGCCCGCCATCCATATATACAGTGACCAGCACTCGTGATAGATTTATTTTTCACTCGCTATTTTCATCAAAGTATAAACCATCGGCAAATATGTCAGGAGACGCCGCACCAGCAGCTGCCCCAGCAAAAACCCCCAAGAAGAAGGTGGTGAAGCCAAAGAAGCCTGCAGCTCACCCCAAGTATTCTGAGATGATCAAGCAGGCCGTGTCAGCCTTGAAGGAGCGTGGAGGCTCATCTCGCCAGGCTGTCCTCAAGTACATCGTCAAGAACTTCAACGTGGGCAAAGACGAGAAAGTTGTCAACAGCCATCTGAAAATGGCTCTTCGCGCCGGTGTCAAGAATGGTAGCTTGAAACAAGCCAAGGGCACAGGTGCTGCCGGATCTTTCCGCCTGGGAGATGCCGCCAAGAAAGCTGACAAGCCCAAGAAGAAGCCAGCTGCCAAGAAGCCCGCTGCCAAGAAACCAAAGGCAAAGAAAGCAGTGAAAAAGCCAAAGGCCGATAAGAAGACGGCCAAACCCAAGAAAGCTGCTGCCAAGAAGCCAGCCAAGAGCCCCAAGAAGGCGGCAAAGAAGCCAGCTGCCAAGAAACCAGCTGCTAAGAAGCCCGCTGCTAAGAAAACTGCCAAGAAACCAGCAGCCAAGAAGACCGCCGCCAAGAAGTAATTCCACCGGCTTCTTGCTTCTCTTCAGAATCAAAAGGCCCTTCTCAGGGCCACCACTTCATCACAAAAGATTAAACGCTAAAACTGTTCTGTACTTTATATATATTGATAAAAAATAACCCAATTATAATGATTAAATCCAATATTGATCACTCTAAAACGCACAAATAGTTTATAATTAAAAAGCACATAATTAGGTTAACTTTCATTGCTGCGCAGTGCTATTTATTACAGATCTGATTTATTTTAAGTGTTGTTTGCCAGTATGAAGGGGAATAATTTTTCTGAAACTACTTGTATTCTGTGAAACTCTATGACCTTGACCTCCTTTGTTTTCACCGAGCTGGCTAATACGATGAAGTATGTGGGAGGGGTCTTATATAACCTTGTTTTCACCGAGTGACGTCACTGCGTTTCACAGATATCTTTAACAATCCGTCTATGTTAGAAAGTGAAAGAGGGGCCGGCGTCTGTGCCCAAATTTGTGATTTGTGTGCCGAAGTAGGAGGCTTGACGGGTGCAGATCATGGCATTTGCCATGTACTGAGAAAATAATACAAAAGATTTAGTCAAACTACCGCACAACCTACTAAATTATTTGAGGTCTAATTGGGTCAAACAGGTGAACATTTCTACAAATTATCAATAAAAGAGGTCTTGTTCAAATAGGCGGCCGTTTTTGAATCGCCGCCGTTTTTATTATTATATTTTTTACCAAATAGGACCTGCTGTTTTTTATTGTGATTAGCGTTTTTACTACTAATATTGATTCGAAAAAAGTATATATCTATCATAGAAAAAGTTGGTAGGTAGTACAAAAGTCGCAACAAATAGGAAAAATACTTAATATTTTGCCACCAGTCACCAGGTGGCCTCAGCTCACGGGGCGTGAAAAGCAATGTATAGGCTATGCCTAGGCCTAATTAATTTAATAACTGATCGACTACTCAGGTATAGTAATTAAATCCTTAAGTAAATGTACATTCCGGACTAGTTCAATTAAACTACCCTAAGTGAAGACGGCCTGAACACAAGAAATATGCATAATTTAAATGGACAAATATCCTCGTTTTCATAGTTTTCAGTTTAAATAAATTTATATAAATAGATTGAGATGTTTCATCCGAATGTAATCATCTCTATCCTATTATTATTGACTAAAAACTGGGTGAATATTTTTCGGCAGATTTTTAGAGGTGAAAAATGTAGGTGCAGCTAAAGAAAAATGTTAGCTGATAGAAAAGTTAGATGTGGGCCTATGTCAAATGCCTATAAAAACGCAACCACATGGTATCAGGTCAACAGCGTCAATGGCAACTCGCTTCTGGCAGACAGAGGTCGTCATCCTTAATTGGATTAATAACTCTTATCAGCATGACGCGTGTCAAGGGCATTTGCACAGTAGTCGTGTCCAGAAGTGTGACTTTGCATTCACGCCTGCCTCTTCTTTGATGGCTGTTCGCCCTGGTATCCAACAAGCCTGAGCATATTGCTATTGACCTACAGTTTTAAATAGCAAGACAAAACCTGTGATTTTAGTAACCAGGCAATCATTCCAATTATTACTTTTTGTTGATTATATGAATCAATTACTGTATGAATATGACTCATTTAAATAAAGAATACGGGTTCAAGTCCTTCAGCGGACGAAGTTCTAACTTTTTTATGGCTGAAATATATACAAAAATTAACTAAAAAAGTATTAATACATTCAAGATGACAGTTGAGCACATTATAACAACAACAAAAAACAGTAGACAGCCTAATAAAGAAGTCGCGATATATTTAATGTATGACATGTGAAAAATAAAAATATGTGCAGACCCTTTCATTAGATGTTATTCAGTAGGTTAATTAAGGGTATCTGTAGATTAATCTTTAAAGTAAAGATTTAAGTAAGTTTCCCATTATTAATAATTATTATTGATTTTTAAAATATGTTTTTTTTTGGTTAACTCGGAGTGGATAAACAAAAAAGTTTGCAAACAGTCTTAAGCTATCTTTTCACATTGGTATTGAAAAGTCGCATCTGCTACTTTGAGAAGTGGCAGATACCACCCTTTAATACCAAGCTGATAATTTATGTAAAATACGCATCCAGGGTTCTACACCTGAAAATTTTAGATATAGAGGTAGCCACGGACATGTGAATATTATGTTATTTCTAAAAAAAATGTTATTTAGTCTGATAATGTGGTGAAAAAGACGAGGGCGCCCCACTACCCCTCAGTCTCAATTAAATTCGCCTTTGGCCTATACTATATTATATATAAGCAAATTGAAAAAAAAATCAATCAATCATTACACGTATCTACATAGGCCTAGATTCGTCATCGCGATGCTTAGGCCTACATGCATTTAGAAATATAAATGCAGAAATACCAGAAAAAAGACTATGATATTGACTGGACACGCTCCGTCGCCAGCGATATTACATACATAGGCTACATACATACATACATACACTATATGCCTATCTATATACACCACTCTTGGGTGTATAGGCGGCCTGAGCAGACGAGTGCTGCACGGGCGGCGATTTTGTGTGTATATGCGTTCATTTAACATCGATTTACTACATAAACTATTCACCTGGTGCACCTTTTATTAACTTTTTTAGACAGCCAAGATATAATATATCCCACAAATCATTTTAAAAGCAGGCAGTGAGTGTTCATTTTAAAGCTATTAAAGAAATAAAAGAGGCCATTCTTATTCAGCTGACTAATGTTTCACTTTGGGGCAGGTTTTGTCATTTAACGGGAAGTCTACATACTATGTTTGAAAACAGATCAAGAGGTTTATTATTCTAGAAGAGAATGGGAATACATTTAGTACACTAGGCATTTGATTTATATGACAAAAAATGTGATTTTGAAGAGTCGAAGCACGAAATTTTTTTGAAATTTTTCAAAATGCGGCACTCAGAGCGGGCTGGCTTACTATGACGGCGGCGCTCGGTTCATGTAGTAAGCGGCCCAGGGCCCGCCATCCATATACACAGTGACCAGCACTCGTGATAGATTTATTTTTCACTCGCTATTTTCATCAAAGTATAAACCATCGGCAAATATGTCAGGAGACGCCGCACCAGCAGCTGCCCCAGCAAAAACCCCCAAGAAGAAGGTGGTGAAGCCAAAGAAGCCTGCAGCTCACCCCAAGTATTCTGAGATGATCAAGCAGGCCGTGTCAGCCTTGAAGGAGCGTGGAGGCTCATCTCGCCAGGCTGTCCTCAAGTACATCGTCAAGAACTTCAACGTGGGCAAAGACGAGAAAGTTGTCAACAGCCATCTGAAAATGGCTCTTCGCGCCGGTGTCAAGAATGGTAGCTTGAAACAAGCCAAGGGCACAGGTGCTGCCGGATCTTTCCGCCTGGGAGATGCCGCCAAGAAAGCTGACAAGCCCAAGAAGAAGCCAGCTGCCAAGAAGCCCGCTGCCAAGAAACCAAAGGCAAAGAAAGCAGTGAAAAAGCCAAAGGCCGATAAGAAGACGGCCAAACCCAAGAAAGCTGCTGCCAAGAAGCCAGCCAAGAGCCCCAAGAAGGCGGCAAAGAAGCCAGCTGCCAAGAAACCAGCTGCTAAGAAGCCCGCTGCTAAGAAAACTGCCAAGAAACCAGCAGCCAAGAAGACCGCCGCCAAGAAGTAATTCCACCGGCTTCTTGCTTCTCTTCAGAATCAAAAGGCCCTTCTCAGGGCCACCACTTCATCACAAAAGATTAAACGCTAAAACTGTTCTGTACTTTATATATATTGATAAAAAATAACCCAATTATAATGATTAAATCCAATATTGATCACTCTAAAACGCACAAATAGTTTATAATTAAAAAGCACATAATTAGGTTAACTTTCATTGCTGTGCAGTGCTATTTATTACAGATCTGATTTATTTTAAGTGTTGTTTGCCAGTATGAAGGGGAATAATTTTTCTGAAACTACTTGTATTCTGTGAAACTCTATGACCTTGACCTCCTTTGTTTTCACCGAGCTGGCTAATACGATGAAGTATGTGGGAGGGGTCTTATATAACCTTGTTTTCACCGAGTGACGTCACTGCGTTTCACAGATATCTTTAACAATCCGTCTATGTTAGAAAGTGAAAGAGGGGCCGGCGTCTGTGCCCAAATTTGTGATTTGTGTGCCGAAGTAGGAGGCTTGACGGGTGCAGATCATGGCATTTGCCATGTACTGAGAAAATAATACAAAAGATTTAGTCAAACTACCGCACAACCTACTAAATTATTTGAGGTCTAATTGGGTCAAATAGGTGAACATTTCTACAAATTATCAATAAAAGAGGTCTTGTTCAAATAGGCGGCCGTTTTTGAATCGCCGCTGTTTTTATTATTATATTTTTTACCAAATAGGACCTGCTGTTTTTTATTGTGATTAGCGTTTTTACTACTAATATTGATTCGAAAAAAGTATATATCTATCATAGAAAAAGTTGGTAGGTAGTACAAAAGTCGCAACAAATAGGAAAAATACTTAATATTTTGCCACCAGTCACCAGGTGGCCTCAGCTCACGGGGCGTGAAAAGCAATGTATAGGCTATGCCTAGGCCTAATTAATTTAATAACTGATCGACTACTCAGGTATAGTAATTAAATCCTTAAGTAAATGTACATTCCGGACTAGTTCAATTAAACTACCCTAAGTGAAGACGGCCTGAACACAAGAAATATGCATAAATTAAATGGACAAATATCCTCGTTTTCATAGTTTTCAGTTTAAATAAATTTATATAAATAGATTGAGATGTTTCATCCGAATGTAATCATCTCTATCCTATTATTATTGACTAAAAACTGGGTGAATATTTTTCGGCAGATTTTTAGAGGTGAAAAATGTAGGTGCAGCTAAAGAAAAATGTTAGCTGATAGAAAAGTTAGATGTGGGCCTATGTCAAATGCCTATAAAAACGCAACCACATGGTATCAGGTCAACAGCGTCAATGGCAACTCGCTTCTGGCAGACAGAGGTCGTCATCCTTAATTGGATTAATCACTCTTATCAGCATGACGCGTGTCAAGAGCATTTGCACAGTAGTCGTGTCCAGAAGTGTGACTTTGCATTCACGCCTGCCTCTTCTTTGATGGCTGTTCGCCCTGGTATCCAACAAGCCTGAGCATATTGCTATTGACCTACAGTTTTAAATAGCAAGACAAAACCTGTGATTTTAGTAACCAGGCAATCATTCCAATTATTACTTTTTGTTGATTATATGAATCAATTACTGTATGAATATGACTCATTTAAATAAAGAATACGGGTTCAAGTCCTTCAGCGGACGAAGTTCTAACTTTTTTATGGCTGAAATATATACAAAAATTAACTAAAAAAGTATTAATACATTCAAGATGACAGTTGAGCACATTATAACAACAACAAAAAACAGTAGACAGCCTAATAAAGAAGTCGCGATATATTTAATGTATGACATGTGAAAAATAAAAATATGTGCAGACCCTTTCATTAGATGTTATTCAGTAGGTTAATTAAGGGTATCTGTAGATTAATCTTTAAAGTAAAGATTTAAGTAAGTTTCCCATTATTAATAATTATTATTGATTTTTAAAATATGTTTTTTTTTGGTTAACTCGGAGTGGATAAACAAAAAAGTTTGCAAACAGTCTTAAGCTATCTTTTCACATTGGTATTGAAAAGTCGCATCTGCTACTTTGAGAAGTGGCAGATACCACCCTTTAATACCAAGCTGATAATTTATGTAAAATACGCATCCAGGGTTCTACACCTGAAAATTTTAGATATAGAGGTAGCCACGGACATGTGAATATTATGTTATTTCTAAAAAAAATGTTATTTAGTCTGATAATGTGGTGAAAAAGACGAGGGCGCCCCACTACCCCTCAGTCTCAATTAAATTCGCCTTTGGCCTATACTATATTATATATAAGCAAATTGAAAAAAAAATCAATCAATCATTACACGTATCTACATAGGCCTAGATTCGTCATCGCGATGCTTAGGCCTACATGCATTTAGAAATATAAATGCAGAAATACCAGAAAAAAGACTATGATATTGACTGGACACGCTCCGTCGCCAGCGATATTACATACATAGGCTACATACATACATACATACACTATATGCCTATCTATATACACCACTCTTGGGTGTATAGGCGGCCTGAGCAGACGAGTGCTGCACGGGCGGCGATTTTGTGTGTATATGCGTTCATTTAACATCGATTTACTACATAAACTATTCACCTGGTGCACCTTTTATTAACTTTTTTAGACAGCCAAGATATAATATATCCCACAAATCATTTTAAAAGCAGGCAGTGAGTGTTCATTTTAAAGCTATTAAAGAAATAAAAGAGGCCATTCTTATTCAGCTGACTAATGTTTCACTTTGGGGCAGGTTTTGTCATTTAACGGGAAGTCCACATACTATGTTTGAAAACAGATCAAGAGGTTTATTATTCTAGAAGAGAATGGGAATAAATTTAGTACACTAGGCATTTGATTTATATGACAAAAAATGTGATTTTGAAGAGTCGAAGCACGAATTTTTTTTGAAATTTTTCAAAATGCGGCACTCAGAGCGGGCTGGCTTACTATGACGGCGGCGCTCGGTTCATGTAGTAAGCGGCCCAGGGCCCGCCATCCATATACACAGTGACCAGCACTCGTGATAGATTTATTTTTCACTCGCTATTTTCATCAAAGTATAAACCATCGGCAAATATGTCAGGAGACGCCGCACCAGCAGCTGCCCCAGCAAAAACCCCCAAGAAGAAGGTGGTGAAGCCAAAGAAGCCTGCAGCTCACCCCAAGTATTCTGAGATGATCAAGCAGGCCGTGTCAGCCTTGAAGGAGCGTGGAGGCTCATCTCGCCAGGCTGTCCTCAAGTACATCGTCAAGAACTTCAACGTGGGCAAAGACGAGAAAGTTGTCAACAGCCATCTGAAAATGGCTCTTCGCGCCGGTGTCAAGAATGGTAGCTTGAAACAAGCCAAGGGCACAGGTGCTGCCGGATCTTTCCGCCTGGGAGATGCCGCCAAGAAAGCTGACAAGCCCAAGAAGAAGCCAGCTGCCAAGAAGCCCGCTGCCAAGAAACCAAAGGCAAAGAAAGCAGTGAAAAAGCCAAAGGCCGATAAGAAGACGGCCAAACCCAAGAAAGCTGCTGCCAAGAAGCCAGCCAAGAGCCCCAAGAAGGCGGCAAAGAAGCCAGCTGCCAAGAAACCAGCTGCTAAGAAAACTGCCAAGAAACCAGCAGCCAAGAAGACCGCCGCCAAGAAGTAATTCCACCGGCTTCTTGCTTCTCTTCAGAATCAAAAGGCCCTTCTCAGGGCCACCACTTCATCACAAAAGATTAAACGCTAAAACTGTTCTGCACTTTATATATATTGATAAAAAATAACCCAATTATAATGATTAAATCCAATATTGATCACTCTAAAACGCACAAATAGTTTATAATTAAAAAGCACATAATTAGGTTAACTTTCATTGCTGCGCAGTGCTATTTATTACAGATCTGATTTATTTTAAGTGTTGTTTGCCAGTATGAAGGGGAATAATTTTTCTGAAACTACTTGTATTCTGTGAAACTCTATGACCTTGACCTCCTTTGTTTTCACCGAGCTGGCTAATACGATGAAGTATGTGGGAGGGGTCTTATATAACCTTGTTTTCACCGAGTGACGTCACTGCGTTTCACAGAATGAAGTGTGGAGGAGGAGGTGTTATATAACCTTGTTTTCACCGAGTTACGTCACTGCGTTTCACAGATATCTTTAACAATCCGTCTATGTTAGAAAGTGAAAGAGGGGCCGGCGTCTGTGCCCAAATTTGTGATTTGTGTGCCGAAGTAGGAGGCTTGACGGGTGCAGATCATGGCATTTGCCATGTACTGAGAAAATAATACAAAAGATTTAGTCAAACTACCGCACAACCTACTAAATTATTTGAGGTCTAATTGGGTCAAATAGGTGAACATTTCTACAAATTATCAATAAAAGAGGTCTTGTTCAAATAGGCGGCCGTTTTTGAATCGCCGCCGTTTTTATTATTATATTTTTTACCAAATAGGACCTGCTGTTTTTTATTGTGATTAGCGTTTTTACTACTAATATTGATTCGAAAAAAGTATATATCTATCATAGAAAAAGTTGGTAGGTAGTACAAAAGTCGCAGCAAATAGGAAAAATACTTATTATTTTGCCACCAGTCACCAGGTGGCCTCAGCTCACGGGGCGTGAAAAGCAATGTATAGGCTATGCCTAGGCCTAATTAATTTAATAACTGATCGACTACTCAGGTATAGTAATTAAATCCTTAAGTAAATGTACATTCCGGATTAGTTCAATTAAACTACCCTGAGTGAAGACGGCCTGAACACAAAAAATATGCATAATTTAAATGGACAAATATCCTCGTTTTCATAGTTTTCAGTTTAAAGGAAAAAGCCAGCGAACTGTCATGTTAGATTCATATCAAATAACCAGTGTTTCTGTAGCAAACAATGCTGCATATGATTTATTTACTGGTTTGAGATGGGAGTATACAACTAAAATATGTCGGAAATTGGACTTAATGTGGGCGTCCATCTTGGTTCCTTCCCATTACTTCATACAGTGGAATTATGCAAATGATATTTAAATGTGATGACGTTGACCAACGTTATATCGCTATTTATTATATTTTAAGTGTTATCTGAGCGCACCCTCGGCCCTTCTTGTCGACATTGCTCTCATCACAGTGAAATGATGTGACAGTTGGTTGAAAACATGTTAGCGAATAAAAATAAAGCCTGCCAGAAGTCAATGATAATTCCTGGTACATTTTTATTATATTATCTGACCGAGAAAAGTTGTAAAAACCCTATGAACAGGTTTGAAAGGAGTCAAATAATCATTTTAAACGGACCCCCGTCCCCGCCGATTGACACTGACTTGACAGTGTTGACTGAGCCCAGTCCATAGACATATATATAGATTAACTAGACAGGACACGCCTTCTATCGAGCACTGGCCGAAGCAGTCAGCGACGCCGCCATCTTGGCTAGGACATCACATGACTGATGCCGGGTTGTTTACATTGGAGATGGGCAGGTGATTGATCACAGAAATGTGCTTTCCGTAGGAGAAAAGGTAAACTTATTCTTTTCCAAGTAATGTCAAGTGCTACGCATTGTTAATCACTGTTAATAGGATATTTTTATTCATACATAGTTGATAAAATCTTGCTAAAATATAACTTAAAGAACACAATAGATGATTAAATGTGCCGGTCAACCCGCTTGCACAGGCATGACAGGTGACACAGAGACTGAGTGAGTGAGTGAGTGACAGGTGAATATGTGGTGTGAGATGAATATGCTGGTCACTTCGACTTATAGGCCTAACGTTAGTCTTTCTCTTGGCATTTTGATCATATTATCACATACTAGTAGTAGTAATTACTAGTACTACCTCATGTACCTGCCTAGTTACTGACACTCAGGGGCGGATCCAGGATTTGAAAAAGGAGGGGGCGCAGTGGCTTCGGGGGCTCGCTCCCAATACTTTTTTGGCCAAATTAGGAGACTTTTTAAAGAATTTTAGGCAAAAAGGCGTGGGCGTGCGCCCCCTGCCCCCTTTGGATCCGCGCTTGACACTGTAGGCCTACATTTATTCTCATGATTCTGATTATTTTTTGGCCAGTTTTGACTCACAATTACACTCTGTAGTGTAGGCCTGGGGCTAGGCTTAAATTTAACTTACAGTTATAGTCTATGGACAATATTAGGCCTATGTCAATGATTAAATAATCAATATAACAAGAGCCCCCTAATGACCCTGAGGCCTGGCATGGGCATCATGCATAGACCTACAATTGCTACCTTCCTGCCATATCCATGCCATGGTACATCAGATTGCCGGCTAGGCGGATCCAGGGGTCACACTCATAGCCATATGATAATTTTTTTTGTGGGGAATTTCTATTGAAGTATTCTGCCACTTCCACCCCCCCCCCCCCCCCCCCGGTATAATTTACTTCTCTAATGGATCCGCCACCGTGTCTTGCCCGGTAGCCACGGGGTGCATTATAAAAACTTAGTATAATATATCAGAGTCTATATATAGCAGAGTCTATCAGATTCTATATAGGCCTACTGTAAATCTGGTAATTTTTTTGCGTGTTTAGATTTTTGTGAATTTGTGATTTTGGTGACTTTTCGTGAAGTCTAGAATTCCTGAATTATCAATTTAGATAATAGTAGCGCTATACTATAATATAATTTGCGCGAGATTCTCAAATTTGCGAATTTTTAATTGTCCTTGCGAAATTCACAAAAATTAAAACCTCGTGAATATTATCTAATATGATCTAGACTATACCTATATGGGGGCATATATGTTGAAAAATTTCAAAATTTATTTTCTTTGTTCATTTTGTGTCCTTTCTCTCTCATTAGGACTAGTGGTAATAATTTAAAAAAAATTTTGGTTTGACATGGTAAATGAAATTTTTAACACTGTGTTTCAATTCAGATATACCCCTATACGGTAACTGTATTTATAATCATAAAATTAATTTGGCAGGTCACATATAATATGCATCTGATGATGTGTAGAGAGAGAGAGCTATTAAATATTCAATAAAAAATATTTTAATGGTGTATATTTCTATGCTCAATGATAAACAATGTTGCAATGTTAATTTATTTCATTGTACATCGCCTTGATCCACCCTGTGTGATATGTGCGTTATCAAAGAACCTTTTATTATTATTATAAAATAATTTCATTTGTGAATTTCTATTCTCATGAATGTAATTTGCAGCTGGAAAATGTGTTTGCAATTGTGGGAAGGGGGGGGGGGGGGCACTCTGCCAAAATTTGGGCATAGAATGGGTGGTTAAAGCCAATTTTCAAAGCTTTACACATGTTGAACTAAAGTTGGCAACTAAAATCTAACAAACCTACTACTGGCATGGCCAATAATAATCAAATCAGATTTAGGATTTTTCTAAGGTGGTCACCTGGGAAACCTAAATTTAGGTGTTTTTACATGGAATAACCCCATAACATTTTGCTACATATTTAATACTGAGCAAATTTTTCCCTGTTGTGGATCCATGCATGTTGCGGTGTGCATGCACATTCAGGGGAGTATCCAGAATCCCCCTCCTCTGATATCAGTTGGTATTCTAGAAAAAATATACAGTACCTGTACATCCCTTTATTGCATTTTTTATAATTGATGGCATTTATGATCAGATTAAAAGCATGGTAGTCTCTAATTTAAATGTCATGGATCTCAAAACATTTATAATGCAGACCCACCATTGATCACAAATTTTTTTATAGCATCATTTTGTGCACTTTTTGCAATAAAACAGCTCATGTTCTATGTAATATATGTGAGGCTGATGTTTTAGAATGAAAACAACAAAATTTCAAAATAAACATATATTTGGGTGATGGTTGCTATAAATTATTCATCATGGTCATGGCCTTAAACAATTTTTTTATCATGATCCTCATGATTTTACACTAAAATTCTAGTTTAAAATATTGTTTCAGGTACTGGAATGAGTCATTCTGGATCAATGCATTATATATTTGAAGTGAAGTTGCCTGCTGACCCAGAAGTAAGCTGATGAAGAAAAATGAAAATAATCAAAATTAGGTAACTTAAGGTATAACTAAGCCACATTCATTCCGATCATTATAATTAATTACAATAATCCCTCAGACTACAAGGGGGATGGACACTTTATATTCATGATATTACAGTAGTCTTTAATGATCAGATAGTGTAGGTCCACATGATTGTGGGTTTCTGTTTCAAATCAGGGCGGTGGACATTTATTAGAATGTGGGTTTTTTTTAGAATAATAATAAAGTACATCAAATCCATGATTCCATGTGGATAAAGTATTATCAGTGATTATACATGTTTGAGAGGTTGGTGTGCACATATCTAATTACTGTTATGTAGATTAAAGACATATTTTGAGAAATTTATGGTGGGTAAGTATAATTAATAGACTCTTATGTCAGGTACAAATAGTGAAATAGGCCTATAATGTAAACTTTGGATTTGTAACTTAAACATCAAAATTTACAGCAAATTTTAAACCAGGTGTGCAGGTATAATTTTGTTTAAATCTGTGATTTTCCATTTATATTTCATATATCTTTTATAATATTTGATAGATCATAAAACCTTTTTTCTACACTGAAATATTTTGTATAACATTTTGCCTGGCAAGCTGCATCAATCATATTAACCTTATTTAATTTTAACTTACATTACATGGACACCAAAGGTTTATTTTTCAATTTGAAGTCATCATTAATGGCTTACTTAGCCTTTTCTGCTCTATTTGATTTTCAATTTTATGGGTCTATGACCATTATAATTGTTTAAATTTTGACTTCTAAATAGACAGTTCCCACACTGTCACTCAGGGTTAAGAGCAATATACATTTGTGAACCACATCAAATATTTTTAATTACATACTGAAACTTTCAGCATGCATGACTTATTATTATGTTAAAGAGCTGTGATCGGCTTAGTGCAGCTGGATACAAGCGTCTAAAAAAATACAATAATAATTATAATAATAAATTCAGGGTCATAAAAAATTATATAAATTTATTTTCTTAACCCTTGTCCTGCTAATTTTCTGATCCCATTTTTCATTCACTTGAAGCTGGAATTGCTTATGCCAACCCAGCTTCAAATATGACAAAAAAATATGCGTATTTCTGAAAAATAATCATCTGTAAAGTAATTATGTGATTAACCATGCCAATTGAGCATCTATTACAAACTGTTTTATCAATTTTGTTAGATTTTATTTGGTCTGAATCTACAGGAAAACATATATATATATATATATATATACAGTCCCAGCAGCACAAGGGTTAATCTACTGAGCTGGTAGTCCTATTAGGCAGGGCTGACAGCAGCAACACAAGCCATGCATGGTAACAACAGCCATCCATACCAATGTAACATATGTGTCATATGGTTAACATAGTTATTGTTTTTATTAGTATTGTGTAATAAATACAATTAAAATAAATAACTCCTATGGCATTATATATCATGTACTGAATGTGATACAAAATCTAAAATGTAATACATTTGGAAAGAAAAGCTGTATCAATTGTTCACATACATTTATATCTGCATTTATATTCTTACAGATATTGCCCTACTTATGTGTGTGTATAATCCACATTGATACAACATTGAAACTGAATGGGATCATCGTTACAGTACGTTATATATACAGAAAAAACAGGATATCTTGTTAGTTTCCAGTTAGCCCCCCAATTTATAATTCATGAAATAATATTTTTAAGTGTAGTGTTTGTCTATATAATCATCAACTATTGTTGACTGGTCCATTACAGACTGTTGTAAAGAAAATAGATAGACTATGTAAATTATATAAATCAATTTCATTGTGTTTTTGCCATTTATTTCATTGTTCTGGAATATATGTAGGCCTACTGATATGACAAATAAATAAGATGCAGTTGCTGTTATTTTGTCACTTTCGTCTTTTATGTCATATTTATTATAATAAAAATATATTTCCTTCCTGAAAAAATACTGTTTTTTTACCCATCGGGGCTAAATGGGGTATTGTTGTCCCCTTTGTACGTTGCTGCTGGCACTTTTGGCTACTACGCCAACACTGTCCAACAGATTGAATTCACAATTTAAACAAAAATTCAACCCCTCCCGCAATTTTTTTACTCAAGGTGAAAGTCAAAGTCAAGGTCAAAGAGTACAAAAAAATTTTGTTACCGCGATAATTTGAAAAATAATTATAAGATATCTTCAATTGTTTATGTGAAGTCACCCATGAGTATATATAGACACTGATAGATGACCTGATTAGATTTTCCTTTTCATCAATAATCAAAATAGCCGCCAGTTCGCGACTAATTTTTTTTAAAATTCCCTTGAAACCTGGTATATGTAGGTTTCCGGGGTCTGCGAATCTTTTGGCATTGTCCGTTTTCATGGTTTCACCAAAAACGAGGCTATGGTGCCCATTTTAGATAAAATAATTTATAAATTCCTTGTTTACCCGATTAAAACTTGAAAAATAATTATTGTATCTCTCCAATTTTTTATTTGAGTTTACCTATGAGTAGGCCTATGAACATGCCCTTATTAGATTTTCAGCTCTCCACCGATAATCAAAATGGCCAGCAGCTGGCGACTATTTTTAGCTCCCGCCGTCTCCGTAGGTGAGACGGAGGGAGCTATGGATTCCGCCTCCGTTTTTTTATCTCTTCTTTTGCCTATAACTTTGTAAGAAAATAAGCTAGGATAACAATTTTTGGTATGTGGGTTACTTCCAGGTGGATAATGGACAGGTTAAAATATTTTTAATCTGAATCCACTACGCAAGGTCGCAGAGGAGAAAATGATGATGTTACGGCGTTGGGCCGTTGGGCCTTCCGTGAACAATTCGTTTCCGGAGCATATCTCTGAAAATACTTGTCTGATTGTTTACAAATTTTACACACAACACCCCTAGGGGGTCTAGTTGTGCTTTTTGGGGTATATGAACTTTGACCTACTTTTGGTTCAGAACTATGACTTATTTAGACGTTTTGACGCACACTTTGTTTCCGGAGCAGATCTCGAAAAGTACTGGGCCGATGACAGTCATATTGCACATATATGTTCTCTAAGGTCCCTAGTTGTGCCTTTTCAGGTTTTTGGACCTTGACCTTGAAGTTGACCCAGCATTTTGACCTAATTTATAACATCTGTAAATCCGACTGAAAGATTTTGCGGAATATCATGAAAACCGCTCAAGATAGCTACACCATTACTATAAAACAAATTGTGAGGTTTCAGGAGAGGATGCATCTTGAAAAATTTCAAGTTGATAAAATTAAAAATGGCCGCCTATCGGCCATTATTCACCTCGACAGGCCTGATATTGCGGAATATCATGAAAACCGCTCAAGATAGCTACATCATTACTATCAAACAAATTGTAAGGTTTCAGGAGAGGATGCATCTTGAGAAATTTCATGTTGATAAAATTCAAAATGGCCGCCTATCTGCCATTATTCACCTCGACAGGCCTGATATTGCGGAATATCATGGAAACTGCTCAAGATATCTACACCATTACTATAAAACAAATTGTAAGGTTTCAGGAGAGGATGCATTTTGAAAAAATTCAACTTGACCAAGTTAAAAATGGCCGCCAATCGGCCATTATTCACTTTCACATGGCCGTTATTTTGTAAACCATGCTAGATGGCTGAACCATTACTGTAAAACAAAATGTGAGTTTTGGGGGAGGATGCACCCTGAAAATGTTTAAATTATGAATTAAAAATGGCCGACAATCAGCATTATTTACCTCGATAGGCCTGATATCAGGTAAACCGTGCTAGATAGCTAGACCATTACTATAAAACAAAATGTGATGTTTCGGGAGAGGATGCCTTTTAAAAACTTTCGACCTAATCGAATTCAAAATGGCTGCCTATCGGCCACTATTTACTTTAACATTGCTGATATTTGGTAAACCGTGGTAGATAGCTGGACCATTACTATAAAACAAAATGTGAGATTTCAGGAGAGGATGCACCTTGAAAAAATTGACTGGATCAAATTTAAAATGGCCCTCTATCGGCCATTTTTTACTTTCACATGCCCAATATTTTGCAAACTGTGTTAGATGCTAGTCCATTACTATAAAACAAAATTTGTAGATAGGTAGACCATTACTGGGATACTGATTAGGATCAATATTTCAATGGAGGTTTGCAATCTCTGACAGACTGTCTAGTTCTTATCTTACTCTTAGACTGAGCTTCTTAGACCTGGTTGTCTTGCATCCTGGACTTATGTAGTCTTTTTTTTGTTTTAATTCACAATAGTGCCTAGAAATCCGGTAGGCCTATATAGGTTTGCGGGGTCTGCAAGTCTATTGGCATTGTTTATTTTCATGTGCAACCGAAAATGAGGTTATGGCAGCCATCTTGATTTTATCAATTTTAATAAAACGTTCTCATTTTTAGTAAGTCTAAAGCGACACAATTTAAATTAAAAATAAATCAGTATTTTTATTTCGGCTTCTTTTCGGATGCCATAAGATGTGTCTATAAACTCGAATTACGGGGGTCATTAAATTTTTGGCTGCTGTGGCAATGTAGCAAGTGTGCCGAAAGCCCCATGGCATTTATCAGTTATTCCCGTATTTTTTATTTTGGACATGCATGTCCAAAATTAAATTATATCCTTATTTCTGACTTAACTAGTAAATGCGCAACACTAAATTTTAAAATCTTACAAAATTCTAGTCAATGGACATGTTGACATATATTATGGACATATGAAGGAGCCGAAATAAAATTACTGTTTTTTTTATGGTCTTAGCCTGATTGTGTCGCTTCAATCATATAGTTATATATCGCAACAAAAAAGGCGAAAGTAGTCATTTAATATTAGGCTATAGCGCATAGAAGCGACAAAAATAATAAATTTAGCACTTCACAGTTGGCCTAGTCAACTAGACTACTTGTAGTTGTAAGAACTGGATTTCCTAATTATAAAGGAACATAACTTATAGGGCCTATTTAAAGGTTGACTGTGTAGCCTAACGTACGTTAGGCCTACAGTGGCATAGCGCTGATCGGTAAGCGGAGCGAGTCGCCTGGACCACGGCTAACAGTGGCAGTGCTATAAGGGGGGGGGGGGGTGGCAGCATCCCAGTGAACTCGATACATTGACCCAGTGCTCTTTTGATGCTGGGATGTCAGCCAAGCCCTGTCACTCACACTTTCACAGTCGTGAACAGAGACTGTCACTGTGTCAGAGTACGTCACTGTCACCATGGTCACTGTCATGCAGTGACTGAGTGAGTGGCGGGCCTGCAGCGCTGCACCTGATAGTATTTAGTGGGCCTAGACTAGACTACAGTCTACATGATATAGGCCTATCAATTTAATTATAGGCCTAGACTAGAGTAGACTATACTGTTGACATTAGGCCCTAGCTAGGCTACATCATCATCTTTATTTAGGCCCTTAATATGAGTATGACGGTACAGACGACAGGTGATAGCACGTGTTGTTGTTGATCAATACCGGCAGGTCACGTGGTTTGATGACGTTTGCCGGCAGGTCACGTGATATGATGACGTCGTTCCACATGAGATTGAACCTGACAGGATACACCAACTTTTCAATTGGTAACCGCTTCAGATATCAGAGCCCCCCAAATTATGTTGCTTTTGCATTATTTTCCATTAATATTAGTATTTGGCAAGCATGTCATGATTTTTTATTAACATTTTCACAAATGAAGTTATTAACGAGAGACTACGGAATCGGTGGGTGAAGTCTCTATGTTATGTAAGACTTAGGTCAACACATGTCCTCAGTAATATGGCCTCGCTCTGGTACCGCGTGAATCAGCCTCGTGTCCAATCCAGTGTATATACAGGTCAGTGGCCCAGTCATATGAGTATATGAGAATACGCCTACAAACTAATACACGGCCATAGGTCAAATTCAGAGATTTTCCTGCTGATGCAGTTTTAATTCTAGTGTCTTTACCTTTGTCCTGCCATATTAATCATATAATATAACCACAGCCAGATGTCAAATTAAAATCTCCGTAACATTATTTTTCAAATGTAATGTCCTTATCTCGATTTGAATTATTGTTAGTCTATCACTGCAGAGGTGGGCAAGTTGTCGCCACATGTGGCGACAGAAGGAAAATATCGGTGATGTAAATAATAAAAAAATGACCATTCAGAGCACCTAAAAATAGTCATTTGTGGCGACAGGACTCATTTCGCCTGCCCACCCCTTGACTGACAGTCTGTAAACATACATATGTGGGCTCGGCGTTAGGGCCTACAATATCAGTGTATAAATAAAATCATTGGTGATGGGCAGCAAAAGGTCTAGGCCTACAGTAGGCTACATATTATAACCACGACGACCGGATTTGCCAGCATTGTAGCAATGTTATCTTGGAAGCCAAAAGGCAGTCTCTGCTTGCTTGTAAGGTAAGCAGATAGACCTAGGCCTACTGTTTTTTTGTTTTATACGGAAATATACTGATTGACTGTCAACTCAGGTCGTGGAGCCACTCTTTTTATTTGATAACTTAATTTCAGCTGACAAACTATAGGCCCATATCATGCATATAGCAAGTGCGTATTTTTACTCTCATTTTGTGCAGCAGTTGTAAAAAATGTACGTAGCCTAGCCCAATATGCGAATTTAAAAATGTGTCAAAAGTAAGGGGTCAGTAGTAACTTACCTAATTTTATGGGTTTTACTGTCATAATGATAGATGGTATAGTCTTTTTAAAACATGGCTCGTTGTTCCCAAATAAATAGTGCACCCATTTATGATCTATTGTATTATAAGGGAATATACAGTTTATATTGATGTCGAGACAAACATTTGGTAACGGAGTTGACTGTATTTTGTGAGAAGTAGGATTTTTTTTTCATGCAACATTTGGAACCTGTCCTTCTCTCTCAAGAGTGTTTTTTTGCAATTTGTCATAGTGATACATTACAAAATATTTTCCATCTGGAAATTGTCAGTTGACCCTTTTAGCGCGGGTCCGAAAAATCTTGGGCAGAGTGTTTTTTGAGTATTTTTTTCTGTATAATCAATGTGGTCCGGCAGGCATGGGGGTAACCTAGTTTTGGTTCATACAAGTGTGTTTCTTGAAGTTGATGAAAAGTGGATATTTTAAATAATATTTGCCAATTTGACCTTAAAATGACCTAGATGTGAACTTGAAATGACCTTGGTGTTATGGACCAGTAAAGCATCCTCCTTCCCCCCATGTTATTATTTGCGCATAAGCTAAGATCCTGATAGTGTCTTCAGACAAATCTGACATTACAAAATATCTGATTTTTTTTCATCTCTCCCCAGAATTCAGCGGTGGGAATGCAAGTATGCCCAGGAATTCAGCGTTAAAAGGGTTAGAACAACAACTTTTTGAATACCAGCTTCATTGACAAAAAAAATTCAGAACAAAATTGCGAACAGAATTCAGTCTTTATCACCAGATGTCCCAGATAGATCATAGTATATCAACATGTTCATAGCACACCCTCTTCCCCTGCCCTCAGCATACACTTTATACACTGATGATAATGTTGATTAGGCTACTAATTTTAGTAAAAAAGTCTGGTAATTTGATCTCGAATAATAATATAGAGCTTATATACCTTTTTAAGCTCCAATTAAATTGCCAGTCGCACAAATGAAAAAAAAACTCAGTTTGGTAACGGAGTTGAACTAAGGATAATTGAGCAGTTTCTGACTAGACAAGTAGGCCTATATATTTTAAAGCTAAGTGTTTTTCCTTTTTGAATCTTATGTAATACCTTATTTCTGACCAATTTAACTGCACTGAAGGAAAACGCTCTCAATAACCCACCATGGCCTATCACCCCCACACTCACGTCATCATCTGTCTATCATTTTATCTCATCAATTGACTACAACGTTTTTATCGTACTACAATGTCACATAAAAGACCTTTTGTGCCGAAAAGTGACGTAAAGCAAAGATTTACTACTACTACTACTGCACTGATCCCAGTGGTATGGCTATTTTTACGATTCAAGATCATTTAGGGGTCAAAAACAAGATGGCGGTCGTCGGCCATCTTGAATTTTAATGTTTTGGTATAATAGCCCTTGATTCTTATGTAATACATAATTTTTGACTAATTTGAATACACTGGGCCCATTGGTATGGTTATTTTTTTTACAATTCAAGGTCATCTAGAAGTCAAAACCAAGATAGTGGCCGTCGGCCATCTTGATTTTTTAACTAACACAATAACCATATAATCTTGTGTAATACCTCAATTTCGCCTAATCTGAATACACTGATTTCACTGGAATGACTATTTTTAAATTTAAATGGCCATCAATAACCAAGGCCATTTAGAGGTCACAACCAAGGAAACCGCCTATAACGACAGTCAATATTCAATTTTCAATTGTTGAAATAAAAGTATTAGAATGCAACTGCATACATTTTCCTGATATTTTTAGACGTTTTTCAGTTTATACAACGATCCAAAACAATATATGGCCATCAATAACCAAGGCCATCTAGAGGTCACAACCAAGGAAACCGGCTATAACGGCAGTTAATATTCAATTTTCAATTGTTGAAATAAAAGTATCAGAATGCAATTGCATCTATTTGCCTAATATTTTTTGACGTTTTTCAGTTTCTTCAAAAAATCCAAGATGTCCACCAAAATTCTATGTCACTCTCTAGGGCTTGAACGGCTTCATGGGTTTGTTTCATGTTAGGTTTATTAGAAAGACCTTATCCTTGACGTGTGCTTATAATATTGGGTGGGACACTGATAATAACCGATAATAAATCTTTTTTTACGTTTTAGAATTTTAGCAAACATATCAGTTTCGCTAATTTTTTGCTTTTTAATTTTGTGACCTAGCTATGCAGCCCAAATTTTATCTTTTGGTTATGCTCATTGGCCCTGAGAAATTTGTCTCGAGAATCGTGTTTCTTTTTGTATTTCTTTTCAAAAAAATCCAAGATGGCCGCAAAAATCTTGTGTTACTCTTAAGAGCTTGACCGCTTCACTGATTTGCTACAAGGAAGTGTTAATGACCTATTTATTTATCGGCAATAAACTACAATCCGGGATCATATTATTCTCGCTTGTTTGGTCTGCATGAATGTATATTCATAATTGAATGTCAGCTGACAGGATTCTGCAAATGTTATATTTTTCTTCTAAATGATCTCATAAACCTTGACTGTCACCTTATTACAATCTACAACTCCTGATGTGTTCAAACTTCTCTTGCTGATGACTCAACTATAATATAGTTATACATCTGACCAGCGTGAAGTGGCCCTGTAGAAATCTAAGCTAGAGTCGGTCTCGCACTGTATTTATCTATGATTGAGGTATTTTGGCTGCGAAATCTATGTGGGGTGGGTGGAGACACAAGCATGCATTGATCAAACAGCTTTGGGTAAATGTATTGTGTTTGATGGGTCGTCACATCATGCCCTCCATGCCCTCATGCCCTGGGAGCCTGGATCATGCCTTCCACCTTACCTTCGGACACAATGTATTTTTGGAGAACAACAAACACTTTGTACCCATTGTAAAAAGCACAAGACAAAACCGCTCTAAGTATATTTTGATTCTGAGACTTGTTTTTTAACCACACAATATTATATAAAAATACAATATGTTAAAAAAAAATACATACCATTGCACCAGAGATGGCATTTAGCCCTTCTCTGCTCTCATTTGATTACCATGATTACATTGTGATTGAATTTGAAACTGTAATCGACTTTTAAATAAAATTGAATCAAGATGAGGAAAAAGAGAATAATTAGATGGGGGGGGGGGTAAGATGTGTATATACAGACTATTAAAAAAATATGAGGTCACCTGTTGGGATATATTTACGTTGAGTCTATTATTTTATAGGTTTAAATGTAATCCGCAACAGAATATCTATGAGTTCTGAGAAATAGTGTTATACTTATAGTTGAATCTTTAGATTGTTATATTTTCATATATGTTTAGGACATATATCCAAAACTTGTCATATTTTCATATATGTTTATATATATCCAAAACGTTATTATTTTATATTTTCAATATATAATATATCCTCATTGTGCTTTAAACTACTTCGGTAAGTCTTGATTTTTTTTATGAAAATAAATAGTTTGTCACTTATCATGTTACTGACAAATGTTTACCAAGTTAATATTTACATCTAGGCATGGAGGCCTACTTATAATAATTTAGATTAGATACTGCTATGCATTATAATTGACTATATATAGCGAATTTCTTTAAAATCACCACGTAAAAAAATAAAATTATTTTGACTGTTACAAATATATTTAAAAAATGGGAAATATGACATCAAATACGATAAAGTGTCACATTGACTTCCTGACTATAATTTTTCGTAAATATGATCAAAATGTTGTCAAAATTTACTCATTTCAGCAGTACTTTATGTTAGTTTTCAAAAAAAATTGTCAATGGGATAGTTTAATTAATCAATAGAGGAAGAAAGTGATTTTTGTGAAAAAAATATAAATGCTTTATTAGAATTACTATAACATCTGTTGATATAATTTGGAATGATGAAGCAACCATAAACAATATTCAAATTGATATTAAAAGACTGTAGATTTGTATGTGTATTTGTGATCAAACAAGGAGGTTGTTTAAAGATAAGTGTCATTTCTGTTGAATTAAAATTATGCCAACGTGACGTTTTTGTTGACACTTTGTTAATGTCACGTTAGCAACAAAGTTACTAGACGCCACCTCACTGGCTAGAATTTGTCTGCACCCACTCAAAAATAAGTGTTTGTATTGTTGGTTTTAGATTATTGCATTGTAGAATGGCTAAAATAACTGTATTTCGATGGCTCGCAATAAACAGCATCATCTAACGTGGCATAACTTAAGACTCTTGACATCTGATGACTGTCAAGGATTTGATATCTGATGAATGTCAAGGATACAAAGTATCGTACTAATAAAGAAATACAATTAAAACTAAAAGATGTAGGGACAACGAAACAGCTTCAGGTGAAACGGAAGATTATATTTATGATTAGACAAGTAGGCCTATATATTTTAAAGCTAAGTGTTTTTCTTTGCATTTAAGTCATGATAACGTGACATTTATTTTGACATGTTGCTAGTGTCACATTAGCATTAAAAGTCGCATCCTTGCCCAGAATATATATATGCAGCTAGAAATATTTACTAGAATGGCTGGTTTCATATTGTTGCATTGTAGAATGGTTACGGGATTTTATATATTGCTTTTTGGAATAAACATCAAGTGCTAACGTGACATAAGCCAATGACACTTCTCAAAGTATTCTGTTGTTAAAGAACATTTTCCAACCACTGATATATTACTGGATATGTAAACACAATTGGACTGAACACAAATCTTTGTATTTCACATTTGGACACCTTATTTTTGAGGGATGAGAAGAAGGATCTATCTCACTTACCCTATAAATGACACTGTCACGTTGACAGTTCCAGTGTCACACAAAATGGCACATTAATATATGAAGGATCAAAGGGCATGTCACGATACACTAATATGTGTCATGTTTTAACAACAAAGGTGACCAAACTTATCTAACCTTCGCACATTTTTACGACTGCTGTGGCTCATATACAAATGCAGCCTATGTTCAGTGAATTGTGTGAATTGACAAAGCAATAATTAGTATTATGCACAGCATCATAGTGTTTAGGACATCAGAGCAGGTAATTTCAACTAGCCTGCAACTTTTCCGGCATCTTGCCATGATGGTAAGTAGTCAGAAAAGATTAATCTTGTTCATATCTCAAAGCACTTATGAGACCTGAACGAATTTAAGGACACTGTCACGATAGCATTGCAAGATATGTCATTCCTTCTATTTATATGCATATTTCACAACTATATATAAAAAGATGGCATTTTTATATCAAAGTATCGTGAGCCTACACTTTCAGACACATTGGAAAGATTTGTTATGTGTATTTCAAAGTTTTACCTTAGTGCTAACGTGACGAAATACATTGACACTAAAATGTCACTTTTTTGTTGTTTTTGCACACCTGTGAAAGTTGAAACGGAAGTTCTTATTGTGATTCTGACATGCACATAGAGTTTCATAGCTATAGTATTTTTTTTAGGCGTCTATAAATATTTTTGAAACTTGGTCATCTCATACGTTTTGCATCATACAGTCAGTCCCAGGATTTTGTCGTCACAGTTTAAATGTTAAGCGCCTCACCCAATTTCATTATCGGGAACATTTTTAAAAACCTCAATTTAAATATGACCTGGACTACCACCTCATAGAGTTCATAGCTGTAGGATTTTTTCTAGGCGTCTATAAATAATTTGAAAACTTGATCATTTCATGCGTTTTGAATCACATGAAACATTCCTACAACTATATCGATATATAAAAACAAAGACATTACAGTGCCTTGGTGCAGTAAAACATATTTTAACAAGAGGACTGAAGTCTTATATCATACCCCGCCATAAATTGGGTTAGACTTTTTGCGGTCACAAATATTTAAAAAGTCGATTTGTGGTGGCCATTTTAAATTCAGTAAAATCACAT
The DNA here is from genome assembly GCA_964017125.1 of Flabesymbios commensalis. Lineage (NCBI taxonomy): Eukaryota > Metazoa > Annelida > Polychaeta > Terebellida > Flabelligeridae > Flabesymbios > Flabesymbios commensalis. The sequence continues at coordinate 579,884 of OZ024908.1, forward strand.
GCACATTTCCAGATGGTGGGTAATGTGATTGTACAATGTGAATTATTACTGATTTCAATTTTTCAGTTTTTGCGCCCACAAAAATATGAAGTTTATCCATGGCGGCCATTTTGAATTTCAGTAAAACCTTAAAAAAATCACTTGCACATTTCCATATCGTGGGGAATGTGATAATTCCCGACTTTCAGTTTTGGAGTTTTTGCACCCACAAAAAAATTTAGAATTGACCTCTAGCGGCAATTTTGAATTTTGGTAGTATCTTTAAAAAATCACTTGCACATCCCCATGTTGCTAGGAATATGATGTTGAAATTTGAAAAAAAAATGACCAGACAATTTTTTTGTGTTTTTGCGCCCCCATAAAAATTCAAGTTGATCTGTGGCGGCCATTTTGAATATCAGTAAAACCTTAAAAAAGTCACCTGCACATCTCCATATCGTAGGGGAATGTGATAGTAAAATTTGAATAAATCCTGACTTTAAGTTTTAGAGTTTTTGTGGCCACAAAAAATTTTGAAATTGACCTCTGGCGGCCATTTTGAAATTTGGTAGCATCTTTAAAAAATCACTTGCACATCCCTATGTTGTTAGGAGTGTGATGTCAAAATTTAAAAAAAATTGACCAAACAATTTTTTTAAGTTTTTAGGACTCCCCAAAAATTAAAGTTGATCTGTGGCGGCCATTTTGAATTTCAGTAAAACCTTGAAAAAGTCACCTGCACATCTCCATATCATGGGGAATGTGATAGTCAAATTTGAATAATTTCTGACTTGTCTGAGATGATCTATAGACTAGCGTTACACTTAGAGTGAATGATAAAAATATCCATTATCGCCCGCGAGTGAGAGGCACAAAATACACTTAAAATAAATCCAACAACATCTCTAAACAGCTAAACTAGGTCTGCCTACATGGGCCAAATGATTAATGTAATTGTTGACAAACTGTCAATGTCGTGAAGTTGAACTGAATGCAGAGTAACGTACCGGAGCGAGGGGCTTGTTTATCTGGCTGTATCAGGGTAGTCTATGAAAACATGCTGCCTCCAGTAGACCAGATCACAATAGGAACTAGGCTATCATGGCCCATAATAGCTGCGACTTGTCACTGCAGTCTACAACAGCCTCTACTGTTTTAAACAAACACAACTTTTGTCGTTAAAGAGGATTAATTATATACCGAAACGATGCAGATGCCACTGGGGATAGAAATCGGAGTAGGCCTTTTCTGTGTATAGGATAGCGCATGTACCTCTAGCGCTAACCTGCAAAATACGGGACGTTTTACACGCGACCAGCCACCAGACTACAGAGACTTGGTCACATGATCACACCCTCTCTGAAGGGTCCCAAAGTTCCAGTGAGAGGTTGGGACCTACCCGACGTAGGCACCCAGCACAAAATGGCAGAATCCAGTGGGGTGGAATAATGACCACTTTATTTAAAATTTGACACGCATAACAGTTTCTTGGCCTTTGTTTCAAAAGGGGATTATTTAACTGAATAATATATCTGCCATTTGATCAGATTTCTGCGATGACTGGCTTATTCCTTTAAATAAATTTATATAAATAGATTGAGATGTTTCATCCGAATGTAATCATCTCTATCCTATTATTATTGACTAAAAACTGGGTGAATATTTTTCGGCAGATTTTTAGAGGTGAAAAATGTAGGTGCAGCTAAAGAAAAATGTTAGCTGATAGAAAAGTTAGATGTGGGCCTATGTCAAATGCCTATAAAAACGCAACCACATGGTATCAGGTCAACAGCGTCAATGGCAACTCGCTTCTGGCAGACAGAGGTCGTCATCCTTAATTGGATTAATCACTCTTATCAGCATGACGCGTGTCAAGAGCATTTGCACAGTAGTCGTGTCCAGAAGTGTGACTTCGCATTCACGCCTGCCTCTTCTTTGGTGGCTGTTCGCCCTGGTATCCAACAAGCCTGAGCATATTGCTATTGACCTACAGTTTTAAATAGCAAGACAAAACCTGTGATTTTAGTAACCAGGCAATCATTCCAATTATTACTTTTTGTTGATTATATGAATCAATTACTGTATGAATATGACTCATTTAAATAAAGAATACGGGTTCGAGTCCTTCAGCGGACGAAGTTCTAACTTTTTTATGGCTGAAATATATACAAAAATTAACTAAAAAAGTATTAATACATTCAAGATGACAGTTGAGCACATTATAACAACAACAAAAAACAGTAGACAGCCTAATAAAGAAGTCGCGATATATTTAATGTATGACATGTGAAAAATAAAAATATGTGCAGCACCTTTCATTAGATGTTATTCAGTAGGTTAATTAAGGGTATCTGTAGATTAATCTTTAAAGTAAAGATTTAAGTAAGTTTCCCATTATTAATAATTATTATTGATTTTTAAAATATCTTTTTTTTTTGGTTAACTCGGAGTGGATAAACAAAAAAGTTTGCAAACAGTCTTAAGCTATCTTTTCACATTGGTATTGAAAAGTCGCATCTGCTACTTTGAGAAGTGGCAGATACCACCCTTTAATACCAAGCTGATAATTTATGTAAAATACGCATCCAGGGTTCTACACCTGAAAATTTTAGATATAGAGGTAGCCACGGACATGTGAATATTATGTTATTTCTAAAAAAAATGTTATTTAGTCTGATAATGTGGTGAAAAAGACGGGGGCGCCCCACTACCCCTCAGTGTCAATTAAATTCGCCATTGGCCTATATTATATATAAGCAAATTGAAAAAAAAAATCAATCAATCATTACACGTATCTACATAGGCCTAGATTCGTCATCGCGATGCTTAGGCCTACATGCATTTAGAAATATAAATGCAGAAATACCAGAAAAAAGACTACGATATTGACTGGACACGCTCCGTCGCCAGCGATATTACATACATAGGCTACATACATACATACATACACTATATGCCTATCTATATACACCACTCTTGGGTGTATAGGCGGCCTGAGCAGACGAGTGCTGCACGGGCGGCGATTTTGTGTGTATATGCGTTCATTTAACATCGATTTACTACATAAACTATTCACCTGGTGCACCTTTTATTAACTTTTTTAGACAGCCAAGATATAATATATCCCACAAATCATTTTAAAAGCAGGCAGTGAGTGTTCATTTTAAAGCTATTAAAGAAATAAAAGAGGCCATTCTTATTCAGCTGACTAATGTTTCACTTTGGGGCAGGTTTTGTCATTTAACGGGAAGTCCACATACTATGTTTGAAAACAGATCAAGAGGTTTATTATTCTAGAAGAGAATGGGAATAAATTTAGTACACTAGGCATTTGATTTATATGACAAAAAATGTGATTTTGAAGAGTCGAAGCACGAATTTTTTTTGAAATTTTTCAAAATGCGGCACTCAGAGCGGGCTGGCTTACTATGACGGCGGCGCTCGGTTCATGTAGTAAGCGGCCCAGGGCCCGTACACAGTGACCAGCACTCGTGATAGATTTATTTTTCACTCGCTATTTTCATCAAAGTATAAACCATCGGCAAATATGTCAGGAGACGCCGCACCAGCAGCTGCCCCAGCAAAAACCCCCAAGAAGAAGGTGGTGAAGCCAAAGAAGCCTGCAGCTCACCCCAAGTATTCTGAGATGATCAAGCAGGCCGTGTCAGCCTTGAAGGAGCGTGGAGGCTCATCTCGCCAGGCTGTCCTCAAGTACATCGTCAAGAACTTCAACGTGGGCAAAGACGAGAAAGTTGTCAACAGCCATCTGAAAATGGCTCTTCGCGCCGGTGTCAAGAATGGTAGCTTGAAACAAGCCAAGGGCACAGGTGCTGCCGGATCTTTCCGCCTGGGAGATGCCGCCAAGAAAGCTGACAAGCCCAAGAAGAAGTCAGCTGCCAAGAAGCCCGCTGCCAAGAAACCAAAGGCAAAGAAAGCAGTGAAAAAGCCAAAGGCCGATAAGAAGACGGCCAAACCCAAGAAAGCTGCTGCCAAGAAGCCAGCCAAGAGCCCCAAGAAGGCGGCAAAGAAGCCAGCTGCCAAGAAACCAGCTGCTAAGAAGCCCGCTGCTAAGAAAACTGCCAAGAAACCAGCAGCCAAGAAGACCGCCGCCAAGAAGTAATTCCACCGGCTTCTTGCTTCTCTTCAGAATCAAAAGGCCCTTCTCAGGGCCACCACTTCATCACAAAAGATTAAACGCTAAAACTGTTCTGCACTTTATATATATTGATAAAAAATAACCCAATTATAATGATTAAATCCAATATTGATCACTCTAAAACGCACAAATAGTTTATAATTAAAAAGCACATAATTAGGTTAACTTTCATTGCTGCGCAGTGCTATTTATTACAGATCTGATTTATTTTAAGTGTTGTTTGCCAGTATGAAGGGGAATAATTTTTCTGAAACTACTTGTATTCTGTGAAACTCTATGACCTTGACCTCCTTTGTTTTCACCGAGCTGGCTAATACGATGAAGTATGTGGGAGGGGTCTTATATAACCTTGTTTTCACCGAGTGACGTCACTGCGTTTCACAGAATGAAGTGTGGAGGAGGAGGTGTTATATAACCTTGTTTTCACCGAGTTACGTCACTGCGTTTCACAGATATCTTTAACAATCCGTCTATGTTAGAAAGTGAAAGAGGGGCCGGCGTCTGTGCCCAAATTTGTGATTTGTGTGCCGAAGTAGGAGGCTTGACGGGTGCAGATCATGGCATTTGCCATGTACTGAGAAAATAATACAAAAGATTTAGTCAAACTACCGCACAACCTACTAAATTATTTGAGGTCTAATTGGGTCAAATAGGTGAACATTTCTACAAATTATCAATAAAAGAGGTCTTGTTCAAATAGGCGGCCGTTTTTGAATCGCCGCCGTTTTTATTATTATATTTTTTACCAAATAGGACCTGCTGTTTTTTATTGTGATTAGCGTTTTTACTACTAATATTGATTCGAAAAAAGTATATATCTATCATAGAAAAAGTTGGTAGGTAGTACAAAAGTCGCAGCAAATAGGAAAAATACTTATTATTTTGCCACCAGTCACCAGGTGGCCTCAGCTCACGGGGCGTGAAAAGCAATGTATAGGCTATGCCTAGGCCTAATTAATTTAATAACTGATCGACTACTCAGGTATAGTAATTAAATCCTTAAGTAAATGTACATTCCGGATTAGTTCAATTAAACTACCCTGAGTGAAGACGGCCTGAACACAAAAATATGCATAATTTAAATGGACAAATATCCTCGTTTTCATAGTTTTCAGTTTAAATAAATTTATATAAATAGATTGAGATGTTTCATCCGAATGTAATCATCTCTATCCTATTATTATTGACTAAAAACTGGGTGAATATTTTTCGGCAGATTTTTAGAGGTGAAAAATGTAGGTGCAGCTAAAGAAAAATGTTAGCTGATAGAAAAGTTAGATGTGGGCCTATGTCAAATGCCTATAAAAACGCAACCACATGGTATCAGGTCAACAGCGTCAATGGCAACTCGCTTCTGGCAGACAGAGGTCGTCATCCTTAATTGGATTAATCACTCTTATCAGCATGACGCGTGTCAAGAGCATTTGCACAGTAGTCGTGTCCAGAAGTGTGACTTTGCATTCACGCCTGCCTCTTCTTTGATGGCTGTTCGCCCTGGTATCCAACAAGCCTGAGCATATTGCTATTGACCTACAGTTTTAAATAGCAAGACAAAACCTGTGATTTTAGTAACCAGGCAATCATTCCAATTATTACTTTTTGTTGATTATATGAATCAATTACTGTATGAATATGACTCATTCAAATAAAGAATACGGGTTCGAGTCCTTCAGCGGACGAAGTTCTAACTTTTTTATGGCTGAAATATATACAAAAATTAACTAAAAAAGTATTAATACATTCAAGATGACAGTTGAGCACATTATAACAACAACAAAAAACAGTAGACAGCCTAATAAAGAAGTCGCGATATATTTAATGTATGACATGTGAAAAATAAAAATATGTGCAGACCCTTTCATTAGATGTTATTCAGTAGGTTAATTAAGGGTATCTGTAGATTAATCTTTAAAGTAAAGATTTAAGTAAGTTTCCCATTATTAATAATTATTATTGATTTTTAAAATATCTTTTTTTTTTGGTTAACTCGGAGTGGATAAACAAAAAAGTTTGCAAACAGTCTTAAGCTATCTTTTCACATTGGTATTGAAAAGTCGCATCTGCTACTTTGAGAAGTGGCAGATACCACCCTTTAATACCAAGCTGATAATTTATGTAAAATACGCATCCAGGGTTCTACACCTGAAAATTTTAGATATAGAGGTAACCACGGACATGTGAATATTATGTTATTTCTAAAAAAAATGTTATTTAGTCTGATAATGTGGTGAAAAAGACGGGGGCGCCCCACTACCCCTCAGTGTCAATTAAATTCGCCATTGGCCTATATTATATATAAGCAAATTGAAAAAAAAAATCAATCAATCATTACACGTATCTACATAGGCCTAGATTCGTCATCGCGATGCTTAGGCCTACATGCATTTAGAAATATAAATGCAGAAATACCAGAAAAAAGACTACGATATTGACTGGACACGCTCCGTCGCCAGCGATATTACATACATAGGCTACATACATACATACATACATACACTATATGCCTATCTATATACACCACTCTTGGGTGTATAGGCGGCCTGAGCAGACGAGTGCTGCACGGGCGGCGATTTTGTGTGTATATGCGTTCATTTAACATCGATTTACTACATAAACTATTCACCTGGTGCACCTTTTATTAACTTTTTTAGACAGCCAAGATATAATATATCCCACAAATCATTTTAAAAGCAGGCAGTGAGTGTTCATTTTAAAGCTATTAAAGAAATAAAAGAGGCCATTCTTATTCAGCTGACTAATGTTTCACTTTGGGGCAGGTTTTGTCATTTAACGGGAAGTCCACATACTATGTTTGAAAACAGATCAAGAGGTTTATTATTCTAGAAGAGAATGGGAATAAATTTAGTACACTAGGCATTTGATTTATATGACAAAAAATGTGATTTTGAAGAGTCGAAGCACGAATTTTTTTTGAAATTTTTCAAAATGCGGCACTCAGAGCGGGCTGGCTTACTATGACGGCGGCGCTCGGTTCATGTAGTAAGCGGCCCAGGGCCCGCCATCCATATACACAGTGACCAGCACTCGTGATAGATTTATTTTTCACTCGCTATTTTCATCAAAGTATAAACCATCGGCAAATATGTCAGGAGACGCCGCACCAGCAGCTGCCCCAGCAAAAACCCCCAAGAAGAAGGTGGTGAAGCCAAAGAAGCCTGCAGTTCACCCCAAGTATTCTGAGATGATCAAGCAGGCCGTGTCAGCCTTGAAGGAGCGTGGAGGCTCATCTCGCCAGGCTGTCCTCAAGTACATCGTCAAGAACTTCAACGTGGGCAAAGACGAGAAAGTTGTCAACAGCCATCTGAAAATGGCTCTTCGCGCCGGTGTCAAGAATGGTAGCTTGAAACAAGCCAAGGGCACAGGTGCTGCCGGATCTTTCCGCCTGGGAGATGCCGCCAAGAAAGCTGACAAGCCCAAGAAGAAGCCAGCTGCCAAGAAGCCCGCTGCCAAGAAACCAAAGGCAAAGAAAGCAGTGAAAAAGCCAAAGGCCGATAAGAAGACGGCCAAACCCAAGAAAGCTGCTGCCAAGAAGCCAGCCAAGAGCCCCAAGAAGGCGGCAAAGAAGCCAGCTGCCAAGAAACCAGCTGCTAAGAAGCCCGCTGCTAAGAAAACTGCCAAGAAACCAGCAGCCAAGAAGACCGCCGCCAAGAAGTAATTCCACCGGCTTCTTGCTTCTCTTCAGAATCAAAAGGCCCTTCTCAGGGCCACCACTTCATCACAAAAGATTAAACGCTAAAACTGTTCTGCACTTTATATATATTGATAAAAAATAACCCAATTATAATGATTAAATCCAATATTGATCACTCTAAAACGCACAAATAGTTTATAATTAAAAAGCACATAATTAGGTTAACTTTCATTGCTGCGCAGTGCTATTTATTACAGGTCTGATTTATTTTAAGTGTTGTTTGCCAGTATGAAGGGGAATAATTTTTCTGAAACTACTTGTATTCTGTGAAACTCTATGACCTTGACCTCCTTTGTTTTCACCGAGCTGGCTAATACGATGAAGTATGTGGGAGGAGTCTTATATAACCTTGTTTTCACCGAGTGACGTCACTGCGTTTCACAGAATGAAGTGTGGGGGAGGAGGTGTTATATAACCTTGTTTTCACCGAGTTACGTCACTGCGTTTCACAGATATCTTTAACAATCCGTCTATGTTAGAAAGTGAAAGAGGGGCCGGCGTCTGTGCCCAAATTTGTGATTTGTGTGCCGAAGTAGGAGGCTTGACGGGTGCAGATCATGGCATTTGCCATGTACTGAGAAAATAATACAAAAGATTTAGTCAAACTACCGCACAACCTACTAAATTATTTGAGGTCTAATTGGGTCAAATAGGTGAACATTTCTACAAATTATCAATAAAAGAGGTCTTGTTCAAATAGGCGGCCGTTTTTGAATCGCCGCCGTTTTTATTATTATATTCTTTACCAAATAGGACCTGCTGTTTTTTATTGTGATTAGCGTTTTTACTACTAATATTGATTCGAAAAAAGTATATATCTATCATAGAAAAAGTTGGTAGGTAGTACAAAAGTCGCAACAAATAGGAAAAATACTTATTATTTTGCCACCAGTCACCAGGTGGCCTCAGCTCACGGGGCGTGAAAAGCAATGTATAGGCTATGCCTAGGCCGGTATAGTAATTAAATCCTTAAGTAAATGTACATTCCGGACTAGTTCAATTAAACTACCCTAAGTGAAGACGGCCTGAACACAAAAAATATGCATAATTTAAATGGACAAATATCCTCGTTTTCATAGTTTTCAGTTTAAATAAATTTATATAAATAGATTGAGATGTTTCATCCGAATGTAATCATCTCTATCCTATTATTATTGACTAAAAACTGGGTGAATATTTTTCGGCAGATTTTTAGAGGTGAAAAATGTAGGTGCAGCTAAAGAAAAATGTTAGCTGATAGAAAAGTTAGATGTGGGCCTATGTCAAATGCCTATAAAAAACGCAACCACATGGTATCAGGTCAACAGCGTCAATGGCAACTCGCTTCTGGCAGACAGAGGTCGTCATCCTTAATTGGATTAATCACTCTTATCAGCATGACGCGTGTCAAGGGCATTTGCACAGTAGTCGTGTCCAGAAGTGTGACTTTGCATTCACGCCTGCCTCTTCTTTGATGGCTGTTCGCCCTGGTATCCAACAAGCCTGAGCATATTGCTATTGACCTACAGTTTTAAATAGCAAGACAAAACCTGTGATTTTAGTAACCAGGCAATCATTCCAATTATTACTTTTTGTTGATTATATGAATCAATTACTGTATGAATATGACTCATTTAAATAAAGAATACGGGTTCGAGTCCTTCAGCGGACGAAGTTCTAACTTTTTTATGGCTGAAATATATACAAAAATTAACTAAAAAAGTATTAATACATTCAAGATGACAGTTGAGCACATTATAACAACAACAAAAAACAGTAGACAGCCTAATAAAGAAGTCGCGATATATTTAATGTATGACATGTGAAAAATAAAAATATGTGCAGACCCTTTCATTAGATGTTATTCAGTAGGTTAATTAAGGGTATCTGTAGATTATTCTTTAAAGTAAAGATTTAAGTAAGTTTCCCATTATTAATAATTATTATTGATTTTTAAAATATGTTTTTTTTTGGTTAACTCGGAGTGGATAAACAAAAAAGTTTGCAAACAGTCTTAAGCTATCTTTTCACATTGGTATTGAAAAGTCGCATCTGCTACTTTGAGAAGTGGCAGATACCACCCTTTAATACCAAGCTGATAATTTATGTAAAATACGCATCCAGGGTTCTACACTTGAAAATTTTAGATATAGAGGTAGCCACGGACATGTGAATATTATGTTATTTCTAAAAAAAATGTTATTTAGTCTGATAATGTGGTGAAAAAGACGGGGGCGCCCCACTACCCCTCAGTCTCAATTAAATTCGCCTTTGGCCTATATTATATATAAGCAAATTAAAAAAAAGAAATCAATCATTACACGTATCTACATAGGCCTAGATTCGTCATCGCGATGCTTAGGCCTACATGCATTTAGAAATATAAATGCAGAAATACCAGAAAAAAGACTATGATATTGACTGGACACGCTCCGTCGCCAGCGATATTACATACATAGGCTACATACATACATACATACACTATATGCCTATCTATATACACCAATCTTGGGTGTATAGGCGGCCTGAGCAGACGAGTGCTGCACGGGCGGCGATTTTGTGTGTATATGCGTTCATTTAACATCGATTTACTATATAAACTATTCACCTGGTGCACCTTTTATTAACTTTTTTAGACAGCCAAGATATAATATATCCCACAAATCCTTTTAAAAGCAGGCAGTGAGTGTTAATTTTAAACCTATTAAAGAAATAAAAGAGGCCATTCTTATTCAGCTGACTAATGTTTCACTTTGGGGCAGGTTTTGTCATTTAACGGGAAGTCCACATACTATGTTTGAAAACGGATCAAGAGGTTTATTATTCTAGAAGAGAATGGGAATAAATTTAGTACACTAGGCATTTGATTTATATGACAAAAAATGTGATTTTGAAGAGTCGAAGCACGAATTTTTTTTGAAATTTTTCAAAATGCGGCACTCAGAGCGGGCTGGCTTACTATGACGGCGGCGCTCGGTTCATGTAGTAAGCGGCCCAGGGCCCGCCATCCATATACACAGTGACCAGCACTCGTGATAGATTTATTTTTCACTCGCTATTTTCATCAAAGTATAAACCATCGGCAAATATGTCAGGAGACGCCGCACCAGCAGCTGCCCCAGCAAAAACCCCCAAGAAGAAGGTGGTGAAGCCAAAGAAGCCTGCAGCTCACCCCAAGTATTCTGAGATGATCAAGCAGGCCGTGTCAGCCTTGAAGGAGCGTGGAGGCTCATCTCGCCAGGCTGTCCTCAAGTACATCGTCAAGAACTTCAACGTGGGCAAAGACGAGAAAGTTGTCAACAGCCATCTGAAAATGGCTCTTCGCGCCGGTGTGAAGAATGGTAGCTTGAAACAAGCCAAGGGCACAGGTGCTGCCGGATCTTTCCGCCTGGGAGATGCCGCCAAGAAAGCTGACAAGCCCAAGAAGAAGCCAGCTGCCAAGAAGCCCGCTGCCAAGAAACCAAAGGCAAAGAAAGCAGTGAAAAAGCCAAAGGCCGATAAGAAGACGGCCAAACCCAAGAAAGCTGCTGCCAAGAAGCCAGCCAAGAGCCCCAAGAAGGCGGCAAAGAAGCCAGCTGCCAAGAAACCAGCTGCTAAGAAGCCCGCTGCTAAGAAAACTGCCAAGAAACCAGCAGCCAAGAAGACCGCCGCCAAGAAGTAATTCCACCGGCTTCTTGCTTCTCTTCAGAATCAAAAGGCCCTTCTCAGGGCCACCACTTCATCACAAAAGATTAAACGCTAAAACTGTTCTGCACTTTATATATATTGATAAAAAATAACCCAATTATAATGATTAAATCCAATATTGATCACTCTAAAACGCACAAATAGTTTATAATTAAAAAGCACATAATTAGGTTAACTTTCATTGCTGCGCAGTGCTATTTATTACAGATCTGATTTATTTTAAGTGTTGTTTGCCAGTATGAAGGGGAATCATTTTTCTGAAACTACTTGTATTCTGTGAAACTCTATGACCTTGACCTCCTTTGTTTTCACCGAGCTGGCTAATACGATGAAGTATGTGGGAGGGGTCTTATATAACCTTGTTTTCACCGAGTGACGTCACTGCGTTTCACAGAATGAAGTGTGGGGGAGGAGGTGTAATATAACCTTGTTTTCACCGAGTTACGTCACTGCGTTTCACAGATATCTTTAACAATCCGTCTATGTTAGAAAGTGAAAGAGGGGCCGGCGTCTGTGCCCAAATTTGTGATTTGTGTGCCGAAGTAGGAGGCTTGACGGGTGCAGATCATGGCATTTGCCATGCACTGAGAAAATAATACAAAAGATTTAGTCAAACTACCGCACAACCTACTAAATTATTTGAGGTCTAATTGGGTCAAATAGGTGAACATTTCTACAAATTATCAATAAAAGAGGTCTTGTTCAAATAGGCGGCCGTTTTTGAATCGCCGCCGTTTTTATTATTATATTTTTTACCAAATAGGACCTGCTGTTTTTTATTGTGATTAGCGTTTTTACTACTAATATTGATTCGAAAAAAGTATATATCTATCATAGAAAAAATTGGTAGGTAGTACAAAAGTCGCAACAAATAGGAAAAATACTTATTATTTTGCCACCAGTCACCAGGTGGCCTCAGCTCACGGGGCGTGAAAAGCAATGTATAGGCTATGCCTAGGCCTAATTAATTTAATAACTGATCGACTACTCAGGTATAGTAATTAAATCCTTAAGTAAATGTACATTCCGGACTAGTTCAATTAAACTACCCTAAGTGAAGACGGCCTGAACACAAAAAATATGCATAATTTAAATGGACAAATATCCTCGTTTTCATAGTTTTCAGTTTAAATAAATTTATATAAATAGATTGAGATGTTTCATCCGAATGTAATCATCTCTATCCTATTATTATTGACTAAAAACTGGGTGAATATTTTTCGGCAGATTTTTAGAGGTGAAAAATGTAGGTGCAGCTAAAGAAAAATGTTAGCTGATAGAAAAGTTAGATGTGGGCCTATGTCAAATGCCTATAAAAAACGCAACCACATGGTATCAGGTCAACAGCGTCAATGGCAACTCGCTTCTGGCAGACAGAGGTCGTCATCCTTAATTGGATTAATCACTCTTATCAGCATGACGCGTGTCAAGAGCATGTGCACAGTAGTCGTGTCCAGAAGTGTGACTTTGCATTCACGCCTGCCTCTTCTTTGATGGCTGTTCGCCCTGGTATCCAACAAGCCTGAGCATATTGCTATTGACCTACAGTTTTAAATAGCAAGACAAAACCTGTGATTTTAGTAACCAGGCAATCATTCCAATTATTACTTTTTGTTGATTATATGAATCAATTACTGTATGAATATGACTCATTTAAATAAAGAATACGGGTTCGAGTCCTTCAGCGGACGAAGTTCTAACTTTTTTATGGCTGAAATATATACAAAAATTAACTAAAAAAGTATTAATACATTCAAGATGACAGTTGAGCACATTATAACAACAACAAAAAACAGTAGACAGCCTAATAAAGAAGTCGCGATATATTTAATGTATGACATGTGAAAAATAAAAATATGTGCAGACCCTTTCATTAGATGTTATTCAGTAGGTTAATTAAGGGTATCTGTAGATTATTCTTTAAAGTAAAGATTTAAGTAAGTTTCCCATTATTAATAATTATTATTGATTTTTAAAATATGTTTTTTTTTGGTTAACTCGGAGTGGATAAACAAAAAAGTTTGCAAACAGTCTTAAGCTATCTTTTCACATTGGTATTGAAAAGTCGCATCTGCTACTTTGAGAAGTGGCAGATACCACCCTTTAATACCAAGCTGATAATTTATGTAAAATACGCATCCAGGGTTCTACACTTGAAAATTTTAGATATAGAGGTAGCCACGGACATGTGAATATTATGTTATTTCTAAAAAAAATGTTATTTAGTCTGATAATGTGGTGAAAAAGACGGGGGCGCCCCACTACCCCTCAGTCTCAATTAAATTCGCCTTTGGCCTATATTATATATAAGCAAATTAAAAAAAAGAAATCAATCATTACACGTATCTACATAGGCCTAGATTCGTCATCGCGATGCTTAGGCCTACATGCATTTAGAAATATAAATGCAGAAATACCAGAAAAAAGACTATGATATTGACTGGACACGCTCCGTCGCCAGCGATATTACATACATAGGCTACATACATACATACATACACTATATGCCTATCTATATACACCAATCTTGGGTGTATAGGCGGCCTGAGCAGACGAGTGCTGCACGGGCGGCGATTTTGTGTGTATATGCGTTCATTTAACATCGATTTACTACATAAACTATTCACCTGGTGCACCTTTTATTAACTTTTTTAGACAGCCAAGATATAATATATCCCACAAATCCTTTTAAAAGCAGGCAGTGAGTGTTAATTTTAAACCTATTAAAGAAATAAAAGAGGCCATTCTTATTCAGCTGACTAATGTTTCACTTTGGGGCAGGTTTTGTCATTTAACGGGAAGTCCACATACTATGTTTGAAAACGGATCAAGAGGTTTATTATTCTAGAAGAGAATGGGAATAAATTTAGTACACTAGGCATTTGATTTATATGACAAAAAATGTGATTTTGAAGAGTCGAAGCACGAATTTTTTTTGAAATTTTTCAAAATGCGGCACTCAGAGCGGGCTGGCTTACTATGACGGCGGCGCTCGGTTCATGTAGTAAGCGGCCCAGGGCCCGCCATCCATATACACAGTGACCAGCACTCGTGATAGATTTATTTTTCACTCGCTATTTTCATCAAAGTATAAACCATCGGCAAATATGTCAGGAGACGCCGCACCAGCAGCTGCCCCAGCAAAAACCCCCAAGAAGAAGGTGGTGAAGCCAAAGAAGCCTGCAGCTCACCCCAAGTATTCTGAGATGATCAAGCAGGCCGTGTCAGCCTTGAAGGAGCGTGGAGGCTCATCTCGCCAGGCTGTCCTCAAGTACATCGTCAAGAACTTCAACGTGGGCAAAGACGAGAAAGTTGTCAACAGCCATCTGAAAATGGCTCTTCGCGCCGGTGTGAAGAATGGTAGCTTGAAACAAGCCAAGGGCACAGGTGCTGCCGGATCTTTCCGCCTGGGAGATGCCGCCAAGAAAGCTGACAAGCCCAAGAAGAAGCCAGCTGCCAAGAAGCCCGCTGCCAAGAAACCAAAGGCAAAGAAAGCAGTGAAAAAGCCAAAGGCCGATAAGAAGACGGCCAAACCCAAGAAAGCTGCTGCCAAGAAGCCAGCCAAGAGCCCCAAGAAGGCGGCAAAGAAGCCAGCTGCCAAGAAACCAGCTGCTAAGAAGCCCGCTGCTAAGAAAACTGCCAAGAAACCAGCAGCCAAGAAGACCGCCGCCAAGAAGTAATTCCACCGGCTTCTTGCTTCTCTTCAGAATCAAAAGGCCCTTCTCAGGGCCACCACTTCATCACAAAAGATTAAACGCTAAAACTGTTCTGCACTTTATATATATTGATAAAAAATAACCCAATTATAATGATTAAATCCAATATTGATCACTCTAAAACGCACAAATAGTTTATAATTAAAAAGCACATAATTAGGTTAACTTTCATTGCTGCGCAGTGCTATTTATTACAGATCTGATTTATTTTAAGTGTTGTTTGCCAGTATGAAGGGGAATCATTTTTCTGAAACTACTTGTATTCTGTGAAACTCTATGACCTTGACCTCCTTTGTTTTCACCGAGCTGGCTAATACGATGAAGTATGTGGGAGGGGTCTTATATAACCTTGTTTTCACCGAGTGACGTCACTGCGTTTCACAGAATGAAGTGTGGGGGAGGAGGTGTAATATAACCTTGTTTTCACCGAGTTACGTCACTGCGTTTCACAGATATCTTTAACAATCCGTCTATGTTAGAAAGTGAAAGAGGGGCCGGCGTCTGTGCCCAAATTTGTGATTTGTGTGCCGAAGTAGGAGGCTTGACGGGTGCAGATCATGGCATTTGCCATGCACTGAGAAAATAATACAAAAGATTTAGTCAAACTACCGCACAACCTACTAAATTATTTGAGGTCTAATTGGGTCAAATAGGTGAACATTTCTACAAATTATCAATAAAAGAGGTCTTGTTCAAATAGGCGGCCGTTTTTGAATCGCCGCCGTTTTTATTATTATATTTTTTACCAAATAGGACCTGCTGTTTTTTATTGTGATTAGCGTTTTTACTACTAATATTGATTCGAAAAAAGTATATATCTATCATAGAAAAAATTGGTAGGTAGTACAAAAGTCGCAACAAATAGGAAAAATACTTATTATTTTGCCACCAGTCACCAGGTGGCCTCAGCTCACGGGGCGTGAAAAGCAATGTATAGGCTATGCCTAGGCCTAATTAATTTAATAACTGATCGACTACTCAGGTATAGTAATTAAATCCTTAAGTAAATGTACATTCCGGACTAGTTCAATTAAACTACCCTAAGTGAAGACGGCCTGAACACAAAAAATATGCATAATTTAAATGGACAAATATCCTCGTTTTCATAGTTTTCAGTTTAAATAAATTTATATAAATAGATTGAGATGTTTCATCCGAATGTAATCATCTCTATCCTATTATTATTGACTAAAAACTGGGTGAATATTTTTCGGCAGATTTTTAGAGGTGAAAAATGTAGGTGCAGCTAAAGAAAAATGTTAGCTGATAGAAAAGTTAGATGTGGGCCTATGTCAAATGCCTATAAAAAACGCAACCACATGGTATCAGGTCAACAGCGTCAATGGCAACTCGCTTCTGGCAGACAGAGGTCGTCATCCTTAATTGGATTAATCACTCTTATCAGCATGACGCGTGTCAAGAGCATTTGCACAGTAGTCGTGTCCAGAAGTGTGACTTTGCATTCACGCCTGCCTCTTCTTTGATGGCTGTTCGCCCTGGTATCCAACAAGCCTGAGCATATTGCTATTGACCTACAGTTTTAAATAGCAAGACAAAACCTGTGATTTTAGTAACCAGGCAATCATTCCAATTATTACTTTTTGTTGATTATATGAATCAATTACTGTATGAATATGACTCATTTAAATAAAGAATACGGGTTCGAGTCCTTCAGCGGACGAAGTTCTAACTTTTTTATGGCTGAAATATATACAAAAATTAACTAAAAAAGTATTAATACATTCAAGATGACAGTTGAGCACATTATAACAACAACAAAAAACAGTAGACAGCCTAATAAAGAAGTCGCGATATATTTAATGTATGACATGTGAAAAATAAAAATATGTGCAGACCCTTTCATTAGATGTTATTCAGTAGGTTAATTAAGGGTATCTGTAGATTATTCTTTAAAGTAAAGATTTAAGTAAGTTTCCCATTATTAATAATTATTATTGATTTTTAAAATATGTTTTTTTTTGGTTAACTCGGAGTGGATAAACAAAAAAGTTTGCAAACAGTCTTAAGCTATCTTTTCACATTGGTATTGAAAAGTCGCATCTGCTACTTTGAGAAGTGGCAGATACCACCCTTTAATACCAAGCTGATAATTTATGTAAAATACGCATCCAGGGTTCTACACTTGAAAATTTTAGATATAGAGGTAGCCACGGACATGTGAATATTATGTTATTTCTAAAAAAAATGTTATTTAGTCTGATAATGTGGTGAAAAAGACGGGGGCGCCCCACTACCCCTCAGTCTCAATTAAATTCGCCTTTGGCCTATATTATATATAAGCAAATTAAAAAAAAGAAATCAATCATTACACGTATCTACATAGGCCTAGATTCGTCATCGCGATGCTTAGGCCTACATGCATTTAGAAATATAAATGCAGAAATACCAGAAAAAAGACTATGATATTGACTGGACACGCTCCGTCGCCAGCGATATTACATACATAGGCTACATACATACATACATACACTATATGCCTATCTATATACACCAATCTTGGGTGTATAGGCGGCCTGAGCAGACGAGTGCTGCACGGGCGGCGATTTTGTGTGTATATGCGTTCATTTAACATCGATTTACTATATAAACTATTCACCTGGTGCACCTTTTATTAACTTTTTTAGACAGCCAAGATATAATATATCCCACAAATCCTTTTAAAAGCAGGCAGTGAGTGTTAATTTTAAACCTATTAAAGAAATAAAAGAGGCCATTCTTATTCAGCTGACTAATGTTTCACTTTGGGGCAGGTTTTGTCATTTAACGGGAAGTCCACATACTATGTTTGAAAACGGATCAAGAGGTTTATTATTCTAGAAGAGAATGGGAATAAATTTAGTACACTAGGCATTTGATTTATATGACAAAAAATGTGATTTTGAAGAGTCGAAGCACGAATTTTTTTTGAAATTTTTCAAAATGCGGCACTCAGAGCGGGCTGGCTTACTATGACGGCGGCGCTCGGTTCATGTAGTAAGCGGCCCAGGGCCCGCCATCCATATACACAGTGACCAGCACTCGTGATAGATTTATTTTTCACTCGCTATTTTCATCAAAGTATAAACCATCGGCAAATATGTCAGGAGACGCCGCACCAGCAGCTGCCCCAGCAAAAACCCCCAAGAAGAAGGTGGTGAAGCCAAAGAAGCCTGCAGCTCACCCCAAGTATTCTGAGATGATCAAGCAGGCCGTGTCAGCCTTGAAGGAGCGTGGAGGCTCATCTCGCCAGGCTGTCCTCAAGTACATCGTCAAGAACTTCAACGTGGGCAAAGACGAGAAAGTTGTCAACAGCCATCTGAAAATGGCTCTTCGCGCCGGTGTGAAGAATGGTAGCTTGAAACAAGCCAAGGGCACAGGTGCTGCCGGATCTTTCCGCCTGGGAGATGCCGCCAAGAAAGCTGACAAGCCCAAGAAGAAGCCAGCTGCCAAGAAGCCCGCTGCCAAGAAACCAAAGGCAAAGAAAGCAGTGAAAAAGCCAAAGGCCGATAAGAAGACGGCCAAACCCAAGAAAGCTGCTGCCAAGAAGCCAGCCAAGAGCCCCAAGAAGGCGGCAAAGAAGCCAGCTGCCAAGAAACCAGCTGCTAAGAAGCCCGCTGCTAAGAAAACTGCCAAGAAACCAGCAGCCAAGAAGACCGCCGCCAAGAAGTAATTCCACCGGCTTCTTGCTTCTCTTCAGAATCAAAAGGCCCTTCTCAGGGCCACCACTTCATCACAAAAGATTAAACGCTAAAACTGTTCTGCACTTTATATATATTGATAAAAAATAACCCAATTATAATGATTAAATCCAATATTGATCACTCTAAAACGCACAAATAGTTTATAATTAAAAAGCACATAATTAGGTTAACTTTCATTGCTGCGCAGTGCTATTTATTACAGATCTGATTTATTTTAAGTGTTGTTTGCCAGTATGAAGGGGAATCATTTTTCTGAAACTACTTGTATTCTGTGAAACTCTATGACCTTGACCTCCTTTGTTTTCACCGAGCTGGCTAATACGATGAAGTATGTGGGAGGGGTCTTATATAACCTTGTTTTCACCGAGTGACGTCACTGCGTTTCACAGAATGAAGTGTGGGGGAGGAGGTGTTATATAACCTTGTTTTCACCGAGTTACGTCACTGCGTTTCACAGATATCTTTAACAATCCGTCTATGTTAGAAAGTGAAAGAGGGGCCGGCGTCTGTGCCCAAATTTGTGATTTGTGTGCCGAAGTAGGAGGCTTGACGGGTGCAGATCATGGCATTTGCCATGCACTGAGAAAATAATACAAAAGATTTAGTCAAACTACCGCACAACCTACTAAATTATTTAAGGTCTAATTGGGTCAAATAGGTGAACATTTCTACAAATTATCAATAAAAGAGGTCTTGTTCAAATAGGCGGCCGTTTTTGAATCGCCGCCGTTTTTATTATTATATTTTTTACCAAATAGGACCTGCTGTTTTTTATTGTGATTAGCGTTTTTACTACTAATATTGATTCGAAAAAAGTATATATCTATCATAGAAAAAATTGGTAGGTAGTACAAAAGTCGCAACAAATAGGAAAAATACTTATTATTTTGCCACCAGTCACCAGGTGGCCTCAGCTCACGGGGCGTGAAAAGCAATGTATAGGCTATGCCTAGGCCTAATTAATTTAATAACTGATCGACTACTCAGGTATAGTAATTAAATCCTTAAGTAAATGTACATTCCGGACTAGTTCAATTAAACTACCCTAAGTGAAGACGGCCTGAACACAAAAAATATGCATAATTTAAATGGACAAATATCCTCGTTTTCATAGTTTTCAGTTTAAATAAATTTATATAAATAGATTGAGATGTTTCATCCGAATGTAATCATCTCTATCCTATTATTATTGACTAAAAACTGGGTGAATATTTTTCGGCAGATTTTTAGAGGTGAAAAATGTAGGTGCAGCTAAAGAAAAATGTTAGCTGATAGAAAAGTTAGATGTGGGCCTATGTCAAATGCCTATAAAAAACGCAACCACATGGTATCAGGTCAACAGCGTCAATGGCAACTCGCTTCTGGCAGACAGAGGTCGTCATCCTTAATTGGATTAATCACTCTTATCAGCATGACGCGTGTCAAGAGCATGTGCACAGTAGTCGTGTCCAGAAGTGTGACTTTGCATTCACGCCTGCCTCTTCTTTGATGGCTGTTCGCCCTGGTATCCAACAAGCCTGAGCATATTGCTATTGACCTACAGTTTTAAATAGCAAGACAAAACCTGTGATTTTAGTAGCCAGGCAATCATTCCAATTATTACTTTTTGTTGATTATATGAATCAATTACTGTATGAATATGACTCATTTAAATAAAGAATACGGGTTCGAGTCCTTCAGCGGACGAAGTTCTAACTTTTTTATGGCTGAAATATATACAAAAATTAACTAAAAAAGTATTAATACATTCAAGATGACAGTTGAGCACATTATAACAACAACAAAAAACAGTAGACAGCCTAATAAAGAAGTCGCGATATATTTAATGTATGACATGTGAAAAATAAAAATATGTGCAGACCCTTTCATTAGATGTTATTCAGTAGGTTAATTAAGGGTATCTGTAGATTATTCTTTAAAGTAAAGATTTAAGTAAGTTTCCCATTATTAATAATTATTATTGATTTTTAAAATATGTTTTTTTTTTGGTTAACTCGGAGTGGATAAACAAAAAAGTTTGCAAACAATCTTAAGCTATCTTTTCACATTGGTATTGAAAAGTCGCATCTGCTACTTTGAGAAGTGGCAGATACCACCCTTTAATACCAAGCTGATAATTTATGTAAAATACGCATCCAGGGTTCTACACTTGAAAATTTTAGATATAGAGGTAGCCACGGACATGTGAATATTATGTTATTTCTAAAAAAAATGTTATTTAGTCTGATAATGTGGTGAAAAAGACGGGGGCGCCCCACTACCCCTCAGTCTCAATTAAATTCGCCTTTGGCCTATATTATATATAAGCAAATTAAAAAAAAAAAAATCAATCAATCATTACACGTATCTACATAGGCCTAGATTCGTCATCGCGATGCTTAGGCCTACATGCATTTAGAAATATAAATGCAGAAATACCAGAAAAAAGACTATGATATTGACTGGACACGCTCCGTCGCCAGCGATATTACATACATAGGCTACATACATACATACATACACTATATGCCTATCTATATACACCAATCTTGGGTGTATAGGCGGCCTGAGCAGACGAGTGCTGCACGGGCGGCGATTTTGTGTGTATATGCGTTCATTTAACATCGATTTACTATATAAACTATTCACCTGGTGCACCTTTTATTAACTTTTTTAGACAGCCAAGATATAATATATCCCACAAATCCTTTTAAAAGCAGGCAGTGAGTGTTAATTTTAAACCTATTAAAGAAATAAAAGAGGCCATTCTTATTCAGCTGACTAATGTTTCACTTTGGGGCAGGTTTTGTCATTTAACGGGAAGTCCACATACTATGTTTGAAAACGGATCAAGAGGTTTATTATTCTAGAAGAGAATGGGAATAAATTTAGTACACTAGGCATTTGATTTATATGACAAAAAATGTGATTTTGAAGAGTCGAAGCACGAATTTTTTTTGAAATTTTTCAAAATGCGGCACTCAGAGCGGGCTGGCTTACTATGACGGCGGCGCTCGGTTCATGTAGTAAGCGGCCCAGGGCCCGCCATCCATATACACAGTGACCAGCACTCGTGATAGATTTATTTTTCACTCGCTATTTTCATCAAAGTATAAACCATCGGCAAATATGTCAGGAGACGCCGCACCAGCAGCTGCCCCAGCAAAAACCCCCAAGAAGAAGGTGGTGAAGCCAAAGAAGCCTGCAGCTCACCCCAAGTATTCTGAGATGATCAAGCAGGCCGTGTCAGCCTTGAAGGAGCGTGGAGGCTCATCTCGCCAGGCTGTCCTCAAGTACATCGTCAAGAACTTCAACGTGGGCAAAGACGAGAAAGTTGTCAACAGCCATCTGAAAATGGCTCTTCGCGCCGGTGTGAAGAATGGTAGCTTGAAACAAGCCAAGGGCACAGGTGCTGCCGGATCTTTCCGCCTGGGAGATGCCGCCAAGAAAGCTGACAAGCCCAAGAAGAAGCCAGCTGCCAAGAAGCCCGCTGCCAAGAAACCAAAGGCAAAGAAAGCAGTGAAAAAGCCAAAGGCCGATAAGAAGACGGCCAAACCCAAGAAAGCTGCTGCCAAGAAGCCAGCCAAGAGCCCCAAGAAGGCGGCAAAGAAGCCAGCTGCCAAGAAACCAGCTGCTAAGAAGCCCGCTGCTAAGAAAACTGCCAAGAAACCAGCAGCCAAGAAGACCGCCGCCAAGAAGTAATTCCACCGGCTTCTTGCTTCTCTTCAGAATCAAAAGGCCCTTCTCAGGGCCACCACTTCATCACAAAAGATTAAACGCTAAAACTGTTCTGCACTTTATATATATTGATAAAAAATAACCCAATTATAATGATTAAATCCAATATTGATCACTCTAAAACGCACAAATAGTTTATAATTAAAAAGCACATAATTAGGTTAACTTTCATTGCTGCGCAGTGCTATTTATTACAGATCTGATTTATTTTAAGTGTTGTTTGCCAGTATGAAGGGGAATCATTTTTCTGAAACTACTTGTATTCTGTGAAACTCTATGACCTTGACCTCCTTTGTTTTCACCGAGCTGGCTAATACGATGAAGTATGTGGGAGGGGTCTTATATAACCTTGTTTTCACCGAGTGACGTCACTGCGTTTCACAGAATGAAGTGTGGGGGAGGAGGTGTTATATAACCTTGTTTTCACCGAGTTACGTCACTGCGTTTCACAGATATCTTTAACAATCCGTCTATGTTAGAAAGTGAAAGAGGGGCCGGCGTCTGTGCCCAAATTTGTGATTTGTGTGCCGAAGTAGGAGGCTTGACGGGTGCAGATCATGGCATTTGCCATGCACTGAGAAAATAATACAAAAGATTTAGTCAAACTACCGCACAACCTACTAAATTATTTAAGGTCTAATTGGGTCAAATAGGTGAACATTTCTACAAATTATCAATAAAAGAGGTCTTGTTCAAATAGGCGGCCGTTTTTGAATCGCCGCCGTTTTTATTATTATATTTTTTACCAAATAGGACCTGCTGTTTTTTATTGTGATTAGCGTTTTTACTACTAATATTGATTCGAAAAAAGTATATATCTATCATAGAAAAAATTGGTAGGTAGTACAAAAGTCGCAACAAATAGGAAAAATACTTATTATTTTGCCACCAGTCACCAGGTGGCCTCAGCTCACGGGGCGTGAAAAGCAATGTATAGGCTATGCCTAGGCCTAATTAATTTAATAACTGATCGACTACTCAGGTATAGTAATTAAATCCTTAAGTAAATGTACATTCCGGACTAGTTCAATTAAACTACCCTAAGTGAAGACGGCCTGAACACAAAAAATATGCATAATTTAAATGGACAAATATCCTCGTTTTCATAGTTTTCAGTTTAAATAAATTTATATAAATAGATTGAGATGTTTCATCCGAATGTAATCATCTCTATCCTATTATTATTGACTAAAAACTGGGTGAATATTTTTCGGCAGATTTTTAGAGGTGAAAAATGTAGGTGCAGCTAAAGAAAAATGTTAGCTGATAGAAAAGTTAGATGTGGGCCTATGTCAAATGCCTATAAAAAACGCAACCACATGGTATCAGGTCAACAGCGTCAATGGCAACTCGCTTCTGGCAGACAGAGGTCGTCATCCTTAATTGGATTAATCACTCTTATCAGCATGACGCGTGTCAAGAGCATGTGCACAGTAGTCGTGTCCAGAAGTGTGACTTTGCATTCACGCCTGCCTCTTCTTTGATGGCTGTTCGCCCTGGTATCCAACAAGCCTGAGCATATTGCTATTGACCTACAGTTTTAAATAGCAAGACAAAACCTGTGATTTTAGTAACCAGGCAATCATTCCAATTATTACTTTTTGTTGATTATATGAATCAATTACTGTATGAATATGACTCATTTAAATAAAGAATACGGGTTCGAGTCCTTCAGCGGACGAAGTTCTAACTTTTTTATGGCTGAAATATATACAAAAATTAACTAAAAAAGTATTAATACATTCAAGATGACAGTTGAGCACATTATAACAACAACAAAAAACAGTAGACAGCCTAATAAAGAAGTCGCGATATATTTAATGTATGACATGTGAAAAATAAAAATATGTGCAGACCCTTTCATTAGATGTTATTCAGTAGGTTAATTAAGGGTATCTGTAGATTATTCTTTAAAGTAAAGATTTAAGTAAGTTTCCCATTATTAATAATTATTATTGATTTTTAAAATATGTTTTTTTTTTGGTTAACTCGGAGTGGATAAACAAAAAAGTTTGCAAACAATCTTAAGCTATCTTTTCACATTGGTATTGAAAAGTCGCACCTGCTACTTTGAGAAGTGGCAGATACCACCCTTTAATACCAAGCTGATAATTTATGTAAAATACGCATCCAGGGTTCTACACTTGAAAATTTTAGATATAGAGGTAGCCACGGACATGTGAATATTATGTTATTTCTAAAAAAAATGTTATTTAGTCTGATAATGTGGTGAAAAAGACGGGGGCGCCCCACTACCCCTCAGTCTCAATTAAATTCGCCTTTGGCCTATATTATATATAAGCAAATTAAAAAAAAAAAAATCAATCAATCATTACACGTATCTACATAGGCCTAGATTCGTCATCGCGATGCTTAGGCCTACATGCATTTAGAAATATAAATGCAGAAATACCAGAAAAAAGACTATGATATTGACTGGACACGCTCCGTCGCCAGCGATATTACATACATAGGCTACATACATACATACATACACTATATGCCTATCTATATACACCAATCTTGGGTGTATAGGCGGCCTGAGCAGACGAGTGCTGCACGGGCGGCGATTTTGTGTGTATATGCGTTCATTTAACATCGATTTACTATATAAACTATTCACCTGGTGCACCTTTTATTAACTTTTTTAGACAGCCAAGATATAATATATCCCACAAATCCTTTTAAAAGCAGGCAGTGAGTGTTAATTTTAAACCTATTAAAGAAATAAAAGAGGCCATTCTTATTCAGCTGACTAATGTTTCACTTTGGGGCAGGTTTTGTCATTTAACGGGAAGTCCACATACTATGTTTGAAAACGGATCAAGAGGTTTATTATTCTAGAAGAGAATGGGAATAAATTTAGTACACTAGGCATTTGATTTATATGACAAAAAATGTGATTTTGAAGAGTCGAAGCACGAATTTTTTTTGAAATTTTTCAAAATGCGGCACTCAGAGCGGGCTGGCTTACTATGACGGCGGCGCTCGGTTCATGTAGTAAGCGGCCCAGGGCCCGCCATCCATATACACAGTGACCAGCACTCGTGATAGATTTATTTTTCACTCGCTATTTTCATCAAAGTATAAACCATCGGCAAATATGTCAGGAGACGCCGCACCAGCAGCTGCCCCAGCAAAAACCCCCAAGAAGAAGGTGGTGAAGCCAAAGAAGCCTGCAGCTCACCCCAAGTATTCTGAGATGATCAAGCAGGCCGTGTCAGCCTTGAAGGAGCGTGGAGGCTCATCTCGCCAGGCTGTCCTCAAGTACATCGTCAAGAACTTCAACGTGGGCAAAGACGAGAAAGTTGTCAACAGCCATCTGAAAATGGCTCTTCGCGCCGGTGTGAAGAATGGTAGCTTGAAACAAGACAAGGGCACAGGTGCTGCCGGATCTTTCCGCCTGGGAGATGCCGCCAAGAAAGCTGACAAGCCCAAGAAGAAGCCAGCTGCCAAGAAGCCCGCTGCCAAGAAACCAAAGGCAAAGAAAGCAGTGAAAAAGCCAAAGGCCGATAAGAAGACGGCCAAACCCAAGAAAGCTGCTGCCAAGAAGCCAGCCAAGAGCCCCAAGAAGGCGGCAAAGAAGCCAGCTGCCAAGAAACCAGCTGCTAAGAAGCCCGCTGCTAAGAAAACTGCCAAGAAACCAGCAGCCAAGAAGACCGCCGCCAAGAAGTAATTCCACCGGCTTCTTGCTTCTCTTCAGAATCAAAAGGCCCTTCTCAGGGCCACCACTTCATCACAAAAGATTAAACGCTAAAACTGTTCTGCACTTTATATATATTGATAAAAAATAACCCAATTATAATGATTAAATCCAATATTGATCACTCTAAAACGCACAAATAGTTTATAATTAAAAAGCACATAATTAGGTTAACTTTCATTGCTGCGCAGTGCTATTTATTACAGATCTGATTTATTTTAAGTGTTGTTTGCCAGTATGAAGGGGAATCATTTTTCTGAAACTACTTGTATTCTGTGAAACTCTATGACCTTGACCTCCTTTGTTTTCACCGAGCTGGCTAATACGATGAAGTATGTGGGAGGGGTCTTATATAACCTTGTTTTCACCGAGTGACGTCACTGCGTTTCACAGAATGAAGTGTGGGGGAGGAGGTGTTATATAACCTTGTTTTCACCGAGTTACGTCACTGCGTTTCACAGATATCTTTAACAATCCGTCTATGTTAGAAAGTGAAAGAGGGGCCGGCGTCTGTGCCCAAATTTGTGATTTGTGTGCCGAAGTAGGAGGCTTGACGGGTGCAGATCATGGCATTTGCCATGCACTGAGAAAATAATACAAAAGATTTAGTCAAACTACCGCACAACCTACTAAATTATTTAAGGTCTAATTGGGTCAAATAGGTGAACATTTCTACAAATTATCAATAAAAGAGGTCTTGTTCAAATAGGCGGCCGTTTTTGAATCGCCGCCGTTTTTATTATTATATTTTTTACCAAATAGGACCTGCTGTTTTTTATTGTGATTAGCGTTTTTACTACTAATATTGATTCGAAAAAAGTATATATCTATCATAGAAAAAATTGGTAGGTAGTACAAAAGTCGCAACAAATAGGAAAAATACTTATTATTTTGCCACCAGTCACCAGGTGGCCTCAGCTCACGGGGCGTGAAAAGCAATGTATAGGCTATGCCTAGGCCTAATTAATTTAATAACTGATCGACTACTCAGGTATAGTAATTAAATCCTTAAGTAAATGTACATTCCGGACTAGTTCAATTAAACTACCCTAAGTGAAGACGGCCTGAACACAAAAAATATGCATAATTTAAATGGACAAATATCCTCGTTTTCATAGTTTTCAGTTTAAATAAATTTATATAAATAGATTGAGATGTTTCATCCGAATGTAATCATCTCTATCCTATTATTATTGACTAAAAACTGGGTGAATATTTTTCGGCAGATTTTTAGAGGTGAAAAATGTAGGTGCAGCTAAAGAAAAATGTTAGCTGATAGAAAAGTTAGATGTGGGCCTATGTCAAATGCCTATAAAAAACGCAACCACATGGTATCAGGTCAACAGCGTCAATGGCAACTCGCTTCTGGCAGACAGAGGTCGTCATCCTTAATTGGATTAATCACTCTTATCAGCATGACGCGTGTCAAGAGCATGTGCACAGTAGTCGTGTCCAGAAGTGTGACTTTGCATTCACGCCTGCCTCTTCTTTGATGGCTGTTCGCCCTGGTATCCAACAAGCCTGAGCATATTGCTATTGACCTACAGTTTTAAATAGCAAGACAAAACCTGTGATTTTAGTAACCAGGCAATCATTCCAATTATTACTTTTTGTTGATTATATGAATCAATTACTGTATGAATATGACTCATTTAAATAAAGAATACGGGTTCGAGTCCTTCAGCGGACGAAGTTCTAACTTTTTTATGGCTGAAATATATACAAAAATTAACTAAAAAAGTATTAATACATTCAAGATGACAGTTGAGCACATTATAACAACAACAAAAAACAGTAGACAGCCTAATAAAGAAGTCGCGATATATTTAATGTATGACATGTGAAAAATAAAAATATGTGCAGACCCTTTCATTAGATGTTATTCAGTAGGTTAATTAAGGGTATCTGTAGATTATTCTTTAAAGTAAAGATTTAAGTAAGTTTCCCATTATTAATAATTATTATTGATTTTTAAAATATGTTTTTTTTTTGGTTAACTCGGAGTGGATAAACAAAAAAGTTTGCAAACAATCTTAAGCTATCTTTTCACATTGGTATTGAAAAGTCGCACCTGCTACTTTGAGAAGTGGCAGATACCACCCTTTAATACCAAGCTGATAATTTATGTAAAATACGCATCCAGGGTTCTACACTTGAAAATTTTAGATATAGAGGTAGCCACGGACATGTGAATATTATGTTATTTCTAAAAAAAATGTTATTTAGTCTGATAATGTGGTGAAAAAGACGGGGGCGCCCCACTACCCCTCAGTCTCAATTAAATTCGCCTTTGGCCTATATTATATATAAGCAAATTAAAAAAAAAAAAATCAATCAATCATTACACGTATCTACATAGGCCTAGATTCGTCATCGCGATGCTTAGGCCTACATGCATTTAGAAATATAAATGCAGAAATACCAGAAAAAAGACTATGATATTGACTGGACACGCTCCGTCGCCAGCGATATTACATACATAGGCTACATACATACATACATACACTATATGCCTATCTATATACACCAATCTTGGGTGTATAGGCGGCCTGAGCAGACGAGTGCTGCACGGGCGGCGATTTTGTGTGTATATGCGTTCATTTAACATCGATTTACTATATAAACTATTCACCTGGTGCACCTTTTATTAACTTTTTTAGACAGCCAAGATATAATATATCCCACAAATCCTTTTAAAAGCAGGCAGTGAGTGTTAATTTTAAACCTATTAAAGAAATAAAAGAGGCCATTCTTATTCAGCTGACTAATGTTTCACTTTGGGGCAGGTTTTGTCATTTAACGGGAAGTCCACATACTATGTTTGAAAACGGATCAAGAGGTTTATTATTCTAGAAGAGAATGGGAATAAATTTAGTACACTAGGCATTTGATTTATATGACAAAAAATGTGATTTTGAAGAGTCGAAGCACGAATTTTTTTTGAAATTTTTCAAAATGCGGCACTCAGAGCGGGCTGGCTTACTATGACGGCGGCGCTCGGTTCATGTAGTAAGCGGCCCAGGGCCCGCCATCCATATACACAGTGACCAGCACTCGTGATAGATTTATTTTTCACTCGCTATTTTCATCAAAGTATAAACCATCGGCAAATATGTCAGGAGACGCCGCACCAGCAGCTGCCCCAGCAAAAACCCCCAAGAAGAAGGTGGTGAAGCCAAAGAAGCCTGCAGCTCACCCCAAGTATTCTGAGATGATCAAGCAGGCCGTGTCAGCCTTGAAGGAGCGTGGAGGCTCATCTCGCCAGGCTGTCCTCAAGTACATCGTCAAGAACTTCAACGTGGGCAAAGACGAGAAAGTTGTCAACAGCCATCTGAAAATGGCTCTTCGCGCCGGTGTGAAGAATGGTAGCTTGAAACAAGCCAAGGGCACAGGTGCTGCCGGATCTTTCCGCCTGGGAGATGCCGCCAAGAAAGCTGACAAGCCCAAGAAGAAGCCAGCTGCCAAGAAGCCCGCTGCCAAGAAACCAAAGGCAAAGAAAGCAGTGAAAAAGCCAAAGGCCGATAAGAAGACGGCCAAACCCAAGAAAGCTGCTGCCAAGAAGCCAGCCAAGAGCCCCAAGAAGGCGGCAAAGAAGCCAGCTGCCAAGAAACCAGCTGCTAAGAAGCCCGCTGCTAAGAAAACTGCCAAGAAACCAGCAGCCAAGAAGACCGCCGCCAAGAAGTAATTCCACCGGCTTCTTGCTTCTCTTCAGAATCAAAAGGCCCTTCTCAGGGCCACCACTTCATCACAAAAGATTAAACGCTAAAACTGTTCTGCACTTTATATATATTGATAAAAAATAACCCAATTATAATGATTAAATCCAATATTGATCACTCTAAAACGCACAAATAGTTTATAATTAAAAAGCACATAATTAGGTTAACTTTCATTGCTGCGCAGTGCTATTTATTACAGATCTGATTTATTTTAAGTGTTGTTTGCCAGTATGAAGGGGAATCATTTTTCTGAAACTACTTGTATTCTGTGAAACTCTATGACCTTGACCTCCTTTGTTTTCACCGAGCTGGCTAATACGATGAAGTATGTGGGAGGGGTCTTATATAACCTTGTTTTCACCGAGTGACGTCACTGCGTTTCACAGAATGAAGTGTGGGGGAGGAGGTGTAATATAACCTTGTTTTCACCGAGTTACGTCACTGCGTTTCACAGATATCTTTAACAATCCGTCTATGTTAGAAAGTGAAAGAGGGGCCGGCGTCTGTGCCCAAATTTGTGATTTGTGTGCCGAAGTAGGAGGCTTGACGGGTGCAGATCATGGCATTTGCCATGCACTGAGAAAATAATACAAAAGATTTAGTCAAACTACCGCACAACCTACTAAATTATTTAAGGTCTAATTGGGTCAAATAGGTGAACATTTCTACAAATTATCAATAAAAGAGGTCTTGTTCAAATAGGCGGCCGTTTTTGAATCGCCGCCGTTTTTATTATTATATTTTTTACCAAATAGGACCTGCTGTTTTTTATTGTGATTAGCGTTTTTACTACTAATATTGATTCGAAAAAAGTATATATCTATCATAGAAAAAATTGGTAGGTAGTACAAAAGTCGCAACAAATAGGAAAAATACTTATTATTTTGCCACCAGTCACCAGGTGGCCTCAGCTCACGGGGCGTGAAAAGCAATGTATAGGCTATGCCTAGGCCTAATTAATTTAATAACTGATCGACTACTCAGGTATAGTAATTAAATCCTTAAGTAAATGTACATTCCGGACTAGTTCAATTAAACTACCCTAAGTGAAGACGGCCTGAACACAAAAAATATGCATAATTTAAATGGACAAATATCCTCGTTTTCATAGTTTTCAGTTTAAATAAATTTATATAAATAGATTGAGATGTTTCATCCGAATGTAATCATCTCTATCCTATTATTATTGACTAAAAACTGGGTGAATATTTTTCGGCAGATTTTTAGAGGTGAAAAATGTAGGTGCAGCTAAAGAAAAATGTTAGCTGATAGAAAAGTTAGATGTGGGCCTATGTCAAATGCCTATAAAAAACGCAACCACATGGTATCAGGTCAACAGCGTCAATGGCAACTCGCTTCTGGCAGACAGAGGTCGTCATCCTTAATTGGATTAATCACTCTTATCAGCATGACGCGTGTCAAGAGCATGTGCACAGTAGTCGTGTCCAGAAGTGTGACTTTGCATTCACGCCTGCCTCTTCTTTGATGGCTGTTCGCCCTGGTATCCAACAAGCCTGAGCATATTGCTATTGACCTACAGTTTTAAATAGCAAGACAAAACCTGTGATTTTAGTAACCAGGCAATCATTCCAATTATTACTTTTTGTTGATTATATGAATCAATTACTGTATGAATATGACTCATTTAAATAAAGAATACGGGTTCGAGTCCTTCAGCGGACGAAGTTCTAACTTTTTTATGGCTGAAATATATACAAAAATTAACTAAAAAAGTATTAATACATTCAAGATGACAGTTGAGCACATTATAACAACAACAAAAAACAGTAGACAGCCTAATAAAGAAGTCGCGATATATTTAATGTATGACATGTGAAAAATAAAAATATGTGCAGACCCTTTCATTAGATGTTATTCAGTAGGTTAATTAAGGGTATCTGTAGATTATTCTTTAAAGTAAAGATTTAAGTAAGTTTCCCATTATTAATAATTATTATTGATTTTTAAAATATGTTTTTTTTTTGGTTAACTCGGAGTGGATAAACAAAAAAGTTTGCAAACAATCTTAAGCTATCTTTTCACATTGGTATTGAAAAGTCGCACCTGCTACTTTGAGAAGTGGCAGATACCACCCTTTAATACCAAGCTGATAATTTATGTAAAATACGCATCCAGGGTTCTACACTTGAAAATTTTAGATATAGAGGTAGCCACGGACATGTGAATATTATGTTATTTCTAAAAAAAATGTTATTTAGTCTGATAATGTGGTGAAAAAGACGGGGGCGCCCCACTACCCCTCAGTCTCAATTAAATTCGCCTTTGGCCTATATTATATATAAGCAAATTAAAAAAAAAAAAATCAATCAATCATTACACGTATCTACATAGGCCTAGATTCGTCATCGCGATGCTTAGGCCTACATGCATTTAGAAATATAAATGCAGAAATACCAGAAAAAAGACTATGATATTGACTGGACACGCTCCGTCGCCAGCGATATTACATACATAGGCTACATACATACATACATACACTATATGCCTATCTATATACACCAATCTTGGGTGTATAGGCGGCCTGAGCAGACGAGTGCTGCACGGGCGGCGATTTTGTGTGTATATGCGTTCATTTAACATCGATTTACTATATAAACTATTCACCTGGTGCACCTTTTATTAACTTTTTTAGACAGCCAAGATATAATATATCCCACAAATCCTTTTAAAAGCAGGCAGTGAGTGTTAATTTTAAACCTATTAAAGAAATAAAAGAGGCCATTCTTATTCAGCTGACTAATGTTTCACTTTGGGGCAGGTTTTGTCATTTAACGGGAAGTCCACATACTATGTTTGAAAACGGATCAAGAGGTTTATTATTCTAGAAGAGAATGGGAATAAATTTAGTACACTAGGCATTTGATTTATATGACAAAAAATGTGATTTTGAAGAGTCGAAGCACGAATTTTTTTTGAAATTTTTCAAAATGCGGCACTCAGAGCGGGCTGGCTTACTATGACGGCGGCGCTCGGTTCATGTAGTAAGCGGCCCAGGGCCCGCCATCCATATACACAGTGACCAGCACTCGTGATAGATTTATTTTTCACTCGCTATTTTCATCAAAGTATAAACCATCGGCAAATATGTCAGGAGACGCCGCACCAGCAGCTGCCCCAGCAAAAACCCCCAAGAAGAAGGTGGTGAAGCCAAAGAAGCCTGCAGCTCACCCCAAGTATTCTGAGATGATCAAGCAGGCCGTGTCAGCCTTGAAGGAGCGTGGAGGCTCATCTCGCCAGGCTGTCCTCAAGTACATCGTCAAGAACTTCAACGTGGGCAAAGACGAGAAAGTTGTCAACAGCCATCTGAAAATGGCTCTTCGCGCCGGTGTGAAGAATGGTAGCTTGAAACAAGCCAAGGGCACAGGTGCTGCCGGATCTTTCCGCCTGGGAGATGCCGCCAAGAAAGCTGACAAGCCCAAGAAGAAGCCAGCTGCCAAGAAGCCCGCTGCCAAGAAACCAAAGGCAAAGAAAGCAGTGAAAAAGCCAAAGGCCGATAAGAAGACGGCCAAACCCAAGAAAGCTGCTGCCAAGAAGCCAGCCAAGAGCCCCAAGAAGGCGGCAAAGAAGCCAGCTGCCAAGAAACCAGCTGCTAAGAAGCCCGCTGCTAAGAAAACTGCCAAGAAACCAGCAGCCAAGAAGACCGCCGCCAAGAAGTAATTCCACCGGCTTCTTGCTTCTCTTCAGAATCAAAAGGCCCTTCTCAGGGCCACCACTTCATCACAAAAGATTAAACGCTAAAACTGTTCTGCACTTTATATATATTGATAAAAAATAACCCAATTATAATGATTAAATCCAATATTGATCACTCTAAAACGCACAAATAGTTTATAATTAAAAAGCACATAATTAGGTTAACTTTCATTGCTGCGCAGTGCTATTTATTACAGATCTGATTTATTTTAAGTGTTGTTTGCCAGTATGAAGGGGAATCATTTTTCTGAAACTACTTGTATTCTGTGAAACTCTATGACCTTGACCTCCTTTGTTTTCACCGAGCTGGCTAATACGATGAAGTATGTGGGAGGGGTCTTATATAACCTTGTTTTCACCGAGTGACGTCACTGCGTTTCACAGAATGAAGTGTGGGGGAGGAGGTGTAATATAACCTTGTTTTCACCGAGTTACGTCACTGCGTTTCACAGATATCTTTAACAATCCGTCTATGTTAGAAAGTGAAAGAGGGGCCGGCGTCTGTGCCCAAATTTGTGATTTGTGTGCCGAAGTAGGAGGCTTGACGGGTGCAGATCATGGCATTTGCCATGCACTGAGAAAATAATACAAAAGATTTAGTCAAACTACCGCACAACCTACTAAATTATTTAAGGTCTAATTGGGTCAAATAGGTGAACATTTCTACAAATTATCAATAAAAGAGGTCTTGTTCAAATAGGCGGCCGTTTTTGAATCGCCGCCGTTTTTATTATTATATTTTTTACCAAATAGGACCTGCTGTTTTTTATTGTGATTAGCGTTTTTACTACTAATATTGATTCGAAAAAAGTATATATCTATCATAGAAAAAATTGGTAGGTAGTACAAAAGTCGCAACAAATAGGAAAAATACTTATTATTTTGCCACCAGTCACCAGGTGGCCTCAGCTCACGGGGCGTGAAAAGCAATGTATAGGCTATGCCTAGGCCTAATTAATTTAATAACTGATCGACTACTCAGGTATAGTAATTAAATCCTTAAGTAAATGTACATTCCGGACTAGTTCAATTAAACTACCCTAAGTGAAGACGGCCTGAACACAAAAAATATGCATAATTTAAATGGACAAATATCCTCGTTTTCATAGTTTTCAGTTTAAATAAATTTATATAAATAGATTGAGATGTTTCATCCGAATGTAATCATCTCTATCCTATTATTATTGACTAAAAACTGGGTGAATATTTTTCGGCAGATTTTTAGAGGTGAAAAATGTAGGTGCAGCTAAAGAAAAATGTTAGCTGATAGAAAAGTTAGATGTGGGCCTATGTCAAATGCCTATAAAAAACGCAACCACATGGTATCAGGTCAACAGCGTCAATGGCAACT
Source organism: Flabesymbios commensalis (assembly GCA_964017125.1). Lineage (NCBI taxonomy): Eukaryota > Metazoa > Annelida > Polychaeta > Terebellida > Flabelligeridae > Flabesymbios > Flabesymbios commensalis. The sequence goes on from OZ024908.1 coordinate 615,018, forward strand.
CGCTTCTGGCAGACAGAGGTCGTCATCCTTAATTGGATTAATCACTCTTATCAGCATGACGCGTGTCAAGAGCATGTGCACAGTAGTCGTGTCCAGAAGTGTGACTTTGCATTCACGCCTGCCTCTTCTTTGATGGCTGTTCGCCCTGGTATCCAACAAGCCTGAGCATATTGCTATTGACCTACAGTTTTAAATAGCAAGACAAAACCTGTGATTTTAGTAACCAGGCAATCATTCCAATTATTACTTTTTGTTGATTATATGAATCAATTACTGTATGAATATGACTCATTTAAATAAAGAATACGGGTTCGAGTCCTTCAGCGGACGAAGTTCTAACTTTTTTATGGCTGAAATATATACAAAAATTAACTAAAAAAGTATTAATACATTCAAGATGACAGTTGAGCACATTATAACAACAACAAAAAACAGTAGACAGCCTAATAAAGAAGTCGCGATATATTTAATGTATGACATGTGAAAAATAAAAATATGTGCAGACCCTTTCATTAGATGTTATTCAGTAGGTTAATTAAGGGTATCTGTAGATTATTCTTTAAAGTAAAGATTTAAGTAAGTTTCCCATTATTAATAATTATTATTGATTTTTAAAATATGTTTTTTTTTTGGTTAACTCGGAGTGGATAAACAAAAAAGTTTGCAAACAATCTTAAGCTATCTTTTCACATTGGTATTGAAAAGTCGCACCTGCTACTTTGAGAAGTGGCAGATACCACCCTTTAATACCAAGCTGATAATTTATGTAAAATACGCATCCAGGGTTCTACACTTGAAAATTTTAGATATAGAGGTAGCCACGGACATGTGAATATTATGTTATTTCTAAAAAAAATGTTATTTAGTCTGATAATGTGGTGAAAAAGACGGGGGCGCCCCACTACCCCTCAGTCTCAATTAAATTCGCCTTTGGCCTATATTATATATAAGCAAATTAAAAAAAAAAAAATCAATCAATCATTACACGTATCTACATAGGCCTAGATTCGTCATCGCGATGCTTAGGCCTACATGCATTTAGAAATATAAATGCAGAAATACCAGAAAAAAGACTATGATATTGACTGGACACGCTCCGTCGCCAGCGATATTACATACATAGGCTACATACATACATACATACACTATATGCCTATCTATATACACCAATCTTGGGTGTATAGGCGGCCTGAGCAGACGAGTGCTGCACGGGCGGCGATTTTGTGTGTATATGCGTTCATTTAACATCGATTTACTATATAAACTATTCACCTGGTGCACCTTTTATTAACTTTTTTAGACAGCCAAGATATAATATATCCCACAAATCCTTTTAAAAGCAGGCAGTGAGTGTTAATTTTAAACCTATTAAAGAAATAAAAGAGGCCATTCTTATTCAGCTGACTAATGTTTCACTTTGGGGCAGGTTTTGCCATTTAACGGGAAGTCCACATACTATGTTTGAAAACGGATCAAGAGGTTTATTATTCTAGAAGAGAATGGGAATAAATTTAGTACACTAGGCATTTGATTTATATGACAAAAAATGTGATTTTGAAGAGTCGAAGCACGAATTTTTTTTGAAATTTTTCAAAATGCGGCACTCAGAGCGGGCTGGCTTACTATGACGGCGGCGCTCGGTTCATGTAGTAAGCGGCCCAGGGCCCGCCATCCATATACACAGTGACCAGCACTCGTGATAGATTTATTTTTCACTCGCTATTTTCATCAAAGTATAAACCATCGGCAAATATGTCAGGAGACGCCGCACCAGCAGCTGCCCCAGCAAAAACCCCCAAGAAGAAGGTGGTGAAGCCAAAGAAGCCTGCAGCTCACCCCAAGTATTCTGAGATGATCAAGCAGGCCGTGTCAGCCTTGAAGGAGCGTGGAGGCTCATCTCGCCAGGCTGTCCTCAAGTACATCGTCAAGAACTTCAACGTGGGCAAAGACGAGAAAGTTGTCAACAGCCATCTGAAAATGGCTCTTCGCGCCGGTGTCAAGAATGGTAGCTTGAAACAAGCCAAGGGCACAGGTGCTGCCGGATCTTTCCGCCTGGGAGATGCCGCCAAGAAAGCTGACAAGCCCAAGAAGAAGCCAGCTGCCAAGAAGCCCGCTGCCAAGAAACCAAAGGCAAAGAAAGCAGTGAAAAAGCCAAAGGCCGATAAGAAGACGGCCAAACCCAAGAAAGCTGCTGCCAAGAAGCCAGCCAAGAGCCCCAAGAAGGCGGCAAAGAAGCCAGCTGCCAAGAAACCAGCTGCTAAGAAGCCCGCTGCTAAGAAAACTGCCAAGAAACCAGCAGCCAAGAAGACCGCCGCCAAGAAGTAATTCCACCGGCTTCTTGCTTCTCTTCAGAATCAAAAGGCCCTTCTCAGGGCCACCACTTCATCACAAAAGATTAAACGCTAAAACTGTTCTGCACTTTATATATATTGATAAAAAATAACCCAATTATAATGATTAAATCCAATATTGATCACTCTAAAACGCACAAATAGTTTATAATTAAAAAGCACATAATTAGGTTAACTTTCATTGCTGCGCAGTGCTATTTATTACAGATCTGATTTATTTTAAGTGTTGTTTGCCAGTATGAAGGGGAATCATTTTTCTGAAACTACTTGTATTCTGTGAAACTCTATGACCTTGACCTCCTTTGTTTTCACCGAGCTGGCTAATACGATGAAGTATGTGGGAGGGGTCTTATATAACCTTGTTTTCACCGAGTGACGTCACTGCGTTTCACAGAATGAAGTGTGGGGGAGGAGGTGTAATATAACCTTGTTTTCACCGAGTTACGTCACTGCGTTTCACAGATATCTTTAACAATCCGTCTATGTTAGAAAGTGAAAGAGGGGCCGGCGTCTGTGCCCAAATTTGTGATTTGTGTGCCGAAGTAGGAGGCTTGACGGGTGCAGATCATGGCATTTGCCATGCACTGAGAAAATAATACAAAAGATTTAGTCAAACTACCGCACAACCTACTAAATTATTTGAGGTCTAATTGGGTCAAATAGGTGAACATTTCTACAAATTATCAATAAAAGAGGTCTTGTTCAAATAGGCGGCCGTTTTTGAATCGCCGCCGTTTTTATTATTATATTTTTTACCAAATAGGACCTGCTGTTTTTTATTGTGATTAGCGTTTTTACTACTAATATTGATTCGAAAAAAGTATATATCTATCATAGAAAAAATTGGTAGGTAGTACAAAAGTCGCAACAAATAGGAAAAATACTTATTATTTTGCCACCAGTCACCAGGTGGCCTCAGCTCACGGGGCGTGAAAAGCAATGTATAGGCTATGCCTAGGCCTAATTAATTTAATAACTGATCGACTACTCAGGTATAGTAATTAAATCCTTAAGTAAATGTACATTCCGGACTAGTTCAATTAAACTACCCTAAGTGAAGACGGCCTGAACACAAAAAATATGCATAATTTAAATGGACAAATATCCTCGTTTTCATAGTTTTCAGTTTAAATAAATTTATATAAATAGATTGAGATGTTTCATCCGAATGTAATCATCTCTATCCTATTATTATTGACTAAAAACTGGGTGAATATTTTTCGGCAGATTTTTAGAGGTGAAAAATGTAGGTGCAGCTAAAGAAAAATGTTAGCTGATAGAAAAGTTAGATGTGGGCCTATGTCAAATGCCTATAAAAAACGCAACCACATGGTATCAGGTCAACAGCGTCAATGGCAACTCGCTTCTGGCAGACAGAGGTCGTCATCCTTAATTGGATTAATCACTCTTATCAGCATGACGCGTGTCAAGGGCATTTGCACAGTAGTCGTGTCCAGAAGTGTGACTTTGCATTCACGCCTGCCTCTTCTTTGATGGCTGTTCGCCCTGGTATCCAACAAGCCTGAGCATATTGCTATTGACCTACAGTTTTAAATAGCAAGACAAAACCTGTGATTTTAGTAACCAGGCAATCATTCCAATTATTACTTTTTGTTGATTATATGAATCAATTACTGTATGAATATGACTCATTTAAATAAAGAATACGGGTTCGAGTCCTTCAGCGGACGAAGTTCTAACTTTTTTATGGCTGAAATATATACAAAAATTAACTAAAAAAGTATTAATACATTCAAGATGACAGTTGAGCACATTATAACAACAACAAAAAACAGTAGACAGCCTAATAAAGAAGTCGCGATATATTTAATGTATGACATGTGAAAAATAAAAATATGTGCAGACCCTTTCATTAGATGTTATTCAGTAGGTTAATTAAGGGTATCTGTAGATTATTCTTTAAAGTAAAGATTTAAGTAAGTTTCCCATTATTAATAATTATTATTGATTTTTAAAATATGTTTTTTTTTGGTTAACTCGGAGTGGATAAACAAAAAAGTTTGCAAACAGTCTTAAGCTATCTTTTCACATTGGTATTGAAAAGTCGCATCTGCTACTTTGAGAAGTGGCAGATACCACCCTTTAATACCAAGCTGATAATTTATGTAAAATACGCATCCAGGGTTCTACACTTGAAAATTTTAGATATAGAGGTAGCCACGGACATGTGAATATTATGTTATTTCTAAAAAAAATGTTATTTAGTCTGATAATGTGGTGAAAAAGACGGGGGCGCCCCACTACCCCTCAGTCTCAATTAAATTCGCCTTTGGCCTATATTATATATAAGCAAATTAAAAAAAAGAAATCAATCATTACACGTATCTACATAGGCCTAGATTCGTCATCGCGATGCTTAGGCCTACATGCATTTAGAAATATAAATGCAGAAATACCAGAAAAAAGACTATGATATTGACTGGACACGCTCCGTCGCCAGCGATATTACATACATAGGCTACATACATACATACATACACTATATGCCTATCTATATACACCAATCTTGGGTGTATAGGCGGCCTGAGCAGACGAGTGCTGCACGGGCGGCGATTTTGTGTGTATATGCGTTCATTTAACATCGATTTACTATATAAACTATTCACCTGGTGCACCTTTTATTAACTTTTTTAGACAGCCAAGATATAATATATCCCACAAATCCTTTTAAAAGCAGGCAGTGAGTGTTAATTTTAAACCTATTAAAGAAATAAAAGAGGCCATTCTTATTCAGCTGACTAATGTTTCACTTTGGGGCAGGTTTTGTCATTTAACGGGAAGTCCACATACTATGTTTGAAAACGGATCAAGAGGTTTATTATTCTAGAAGAGAATGGGAATAAATTTAGTACACTAGGCATTTGATTTATATGACAAAAAATGTGATTTTGAAGAGTCGAAGCACGAATTTTTTTTGAAATTTTTCAAAATGCGGCACTCAGAGCGGGCTGGCTTACTATGACGGCGGCGCTCGGTTCATGTAGTAAGCGGCCCAGGGCCCGCCATCCATATACACAGTGACCAGCACTCGTGATAGATTTATTTTTCACTCGCTATTTTCATCAAAGTATAAACCATCGGCAAATATGTCAGGAGACGCCGCACCAGCAGCTGCCCCAGCAAAAACCCCCAAGAAGAAGGTGGTGAAGCCAAAGAAGCCTGCAGCTCACCCCAAGTATTCTGAGATGATCAAGCAGGCCGTGTCAGCCTTGAAGGAGCGTGGAGGCTCATCTCGCCAGGCTGTCCTCAAGTACATCGTCAAGAACTTCAACGTGGGCAAAGACGAGAAAGTTGTCAACAGCCATCTGAAAATGGCTCTTCGCGCCGGTGTGAAGAATGGTAGCTTGAAACAAGCCAAGGGCACAGGTGCTGCCGGATCTTTCCGCCTGGGAGATGCCGCCAAGAAAGCTGACAAGCCCAAGAAGAAGCCAGCTGCCAAGAAGCCCGCTGCCAAGAAACCAAAGGCAAAGAAAGCAGTGAAAAAGCCAAAGGCCGATAAGAAGACGGCCAAACCCAAGAAAGCTGCTGCCAAGAAGCCAGCCAAGAGCCCCAAGAAGGCGGCAAAGAAGCCAGCTGCCAAGAAACCAGCTGCTAAGAAGCCCGCTGCTAAGAAAACTGCCAAGAAACCAGCAGCCAAGAAGACCGCCGCCAAGAAGTAATTCCACCGGCTTCTTGCTTCTCTTCAGAATCAAAAGGCCCTTCTCAGGGCCACCACTTCATCACAAAAGATTAAACGCTAAAACTGTTCTGCACTTTATATATATTGATAAAAAATAACCCAATTATAATGATTAAATCCAATATTGATCACTCTAAAACGCACAAATAGTTTATAATTAAAAAGCACATAATTAGGTTAACTTTCATTGCTGCGCAGTGCTATTTATTACAGATCTGATTTATTTTAAGTGTTGTTTGCCAGTATGAAGGGGAATCATTTTTCTGAAACTACTTGTATTCTGTGAAACTCTATGACCTTGACCTCCTTTGTTTTCACCGAGCTGGCTAATACGATGAAGTATGTGGGAGGGGTCTTATATAACCTTGTTTTCACCGAGTGACGTCACTGCGTTTCACAGAATGAAGTGTGGGGGAGGAGGTGTAATATAACCTTGTTTTCACCGAGTTACGTCACTGCGTTTCACAGATATCTTTAACAATCCGTCTATGTTAGAAAGTGAAAGAGGGGCCGGCGTCTGTGCCCAAATTTGTGATTTGTGTGCCGAAGTAGGAGGCTTGACGGGTGCAGATCATGGCATTTGCCATGCACTGAGAAAATAATACAAAAGATTTAGTCAAACTACCGCACAACCTACTAAATTATTTGAGGTCTAATTGGGTCAAATAGGTGAACATTTCTACAAATTATCAATAAAAGAGGTCTTGTTCAAATAGGCGGCCGTTTTTGAATCGCCGCCGTTTTTATTATTATATTTTTTACCAAATAGGACCTGCTGTTTTTTATTGTGATTAGCGTTTTTACTACTAATATTGATTCGAAAAAAGTATATATCTATCATAGAAAAAATTGGTAGGTAGTACAAAAGTCGCAACAAATAGGAAAAATACTTATTATTTTGCCACCAGTCACCAGGTGGCCTCAGCTCACGGGGCGTGAAAAGCAATGTATAGGCTATGCCTAGGCCTAATTAATTTAATAACTGATCGACTACTCAGGTATAGTAATTAAATCCTTAAGTAAATGTACATTCCGGACTAGTTCAATTAAACTACCCTAAGTGAAGACGGCCTGAACACAAAAAATATGCATAATTTAAATGGACAAATATCCTCGTTTTCATAGTTTTCAGTTTAAATAAATTTATATAAATAGATTGAGATGTTTCATCCGAATGTAATCATCTCTATCCTATTATTATTGACTAAAAACTGGGTGAATATTTTTCGGCAGATTTTTAGAGGTGAAAAATGTAGGTGCAGCTAAAGAAAAATGTTAGCTGATAGAAAAGTTAGATGTGGGCCTATGTCAAATGCCTATAAAAAACGCAACCACATGGTATCAGGTCAACAGCGTCAATGGCAACTCGCTTCTGGCAGACAGAGGTCGTCATCCTTAATTGGATTAATCACTCTTATCAGCATGACGCGTGTCAAGAGCATGTGCACAGTAGTCGTGTCCAGAAGTGTGACTTTGCATTCACGCCTGCCTCTTCTTTGATGGCTGTTCGCCCTGGTATCCAACAAGCCTGAGCATATTGCTATTGACCTACAGTTTTAAATAGCAAGACAAAACCTGTGATTTTAGTAACCAGGCAATCATTCCAATTATTACTTTTTGTTGATTATATGAATCAATTACTGTATGAATATGACTCATTTAAATAAAGAATACGGGTTCGAGTCCTTCAGCGGACGAAGTTCTAACTTTTTTATGGCTGAAATATATACAAAAATTAACTAAAAAAGTATTAATACATTCAAGATGACAGTTGAGCACATTATAACAACAACAAAAAACAGTAGACAGCCTAATAAAGAAGTCGCGATATATTTAATGTATGACATGTGAAAAATAAAAATATGTGCAGACCCTTTCATTAGATGTTATTCAGTAGGTTAATTAAGGGTATCTGTAGATTATTCTTTAAAGTAAAGATTTAAGTAAGTTTCCCATTATTAATAATTATTATTGATTTTTAAAATATGTTTTTTTTTGGTTAACTCGGAGTGGATAAACAAAAAAGTTTGCAAACAGTCTTAAGCTATCTTTTCACATTGGTATTGAAAAGTCGCATCTGCTACTTTGAGAAGTGGCAGATACCACCCTTTAATACCAAGCTGATAATTTATGTAAAATACGCATCCAGGGTTCTACACTTGAAAATTTTAGATATAGAGGTAGCCACGGACATGTGAATATTATGTTATTTCTAAAAAAAATGTTATTTAGTCTGATAATGTGGTGAAAAAGACGGGGGCGCCCCACTACCCCTCAGTCTCAATTAAATTCGCCTTTGGCCTATATTATATATAAGCAAATTAAAAAAAAGAAATCAATCATTACACGTATCTACATAGGCCTAGATTCGTCATCGCGATGCTTAGGCCTACATGCATTTAGAAATATAAATGCAGAAATACCAGAAAAAAGACTATGATATTGACTGGACACGCTCCGTCGCCAGCGATATTACATACATAGGCTACATACATACATACATACACTATATGCCTATCTATATACACCAATCTTGGGTGTATAGGCGGCCTGAGCAGACGAGTGCTGCACGGGCGGCGATTTTGTGTGTATATGCGTTCATTTAACATCGATTTACTATATAAACTATTCACCTGGTGCACCTTTTATTAACTTTTTTAGACAGCCAAGATATAATATATCCCACAAATCCTTTTAAAAGCAGGCAGTGAGTGTTAATTTTAAACCTATTAAAGAAATAAAAGAGGCCATTCTTATTCAGCTGACTAATGTTTCACTTTGGGGCAGGTTTTGTCATTTAACGGGAAGTCCACATACTATGTTTGAAAACGGATCAAGAGGTTTATTATTCTAGAAGAGAATGGGAATAAATTTAGTACACTAGGCATTTGATTTATATGACAAAAAATGTGATTTTGAAGAGTCGAAGCACGAATTTTTTTTGAAATTTTTCAAAATGCGGCACTCAGAGCGGGCTGGCTTACTATGACGGCGGCGCTCGGTTCATGTAGTAAGCGGCCCAGGGCCCGCCATCCATATACACAGTGACCAGCACTCGTGATAGATTTATTTTTCACTCGCTATTTTCGTCAAAGTATAAACCATCGGCAAATATGTCAGGAGACGCCGCACCAGCAGCTGCCCCAGCAAAAACCCCCAAGAAGAAGGTGGTGAAGCCAAAGAAGCCTGCAGCTCACCCCAAGTATTCTGAGATGATCAAGCAGGCCGTGTCAGCCTTGAAGGAGCGTGGAGGCTCATCTCGCCAGGCTGTCCTCAAGTACATCGTCAAGAACTTCAACGTGGGCAAAGACGAGAAAGTTGTCAACAGCCATCTGAAAATGGCTCTTCGCGCCGGTGTGAAGAATGGTAGCTTGAAACAAGCCAAGGGCACAGGTGCTGCCGGATCTTTCCGCCTGGGAGATGCCGCCAAGAAAGCTGACAAGCCCAAGAAGAAGCCAGCTGCCAAGAAGCCCGCTGCCAAGAAACCAAAGGCAAAGAAAGCAGTGAAAAAGCCAAAGGCCGATAAGAAGACGGCCAAACCCAAGAAAGCTGCTGCCAAGAAGCCAGCCAAGAGCCCCAAGAAGGCGGCAAAGAAGCCAGCTGCCAAGAAACCAGCTGCTAAGAAGCCCGCTGCTAAGAAAACTGCCAAGAAACCAGCAGCCAAGAAGACCGCCGCCAAGAAGTAATTCCACCGGCTTCTTGCTTCTCTTCAGAATCAAAAGGCCCTTCTCAGGGCCACCACTTCATCACAAAAGATTAAACGCTAAAACTGTTCTGCACTTTATATATATTGATAAAAAATAACCCAATTATAATGATTAAATCCAATATTGATCACTCTAAAACGCACAAATAGTTTATAATTAAAAAGCACATAATTAGGTTAACTTTCATTGCTGCGCAGTGCTATTTATTACAGATCTGATTTATTTTAAGTGTTGTTTGCCAGTATGAAGGGGAATCATTTTTCTGAAACTACTTGTATTCTGTGAAACTCTATGACCTTGACCTCCTTTGTTTTCACCGAGCTGGCTAATACGATGAAGTATGTGGGAGGGGTCTTATATAACCTTGTTTTCACCGAGTGACGTCACTGCGTTTCACAGAATGAAGTGTGGGGGAGGAGGTGTTATATAACCTTGTTTTCACCGAGTGACGTCACTGCGTTTCACAGAATGAAGTGTGGGGGAGGAGGTGTTATATAACCTTGTTTTCACCGAGTTACGTCACTGCGTTTCACAGATATCTTTAACAATCCGTCTATGTTAGAAAGTGAAAGAGGGGCCGGCGTCTGTGCCCAAATTTGTGATTTGTGTGCCGAAGTAGGAGGCTTGACGGGTGCAGATCATGGCATTTGCCATGCACTGAGAAAATAATACAAAAGATTTAGTCAAACTACCGCACAACCTACTAAATTATTTGAGGTCTAATTGGGTCAAATAGGTGAACATTTCTACAAATTATCAATAAAAGAGGTCTTGTTCAAATAGGCGGCCGTTTTTGAATCGCCGCCGTTTTTATTATTATATTTTTTACCAAATAGGACCTGCTGTTTTTTATTGTGATTAGCGTTTTTACTACTAATATTGATTCGAAAAAAGTATATATCTATCATAGAAAAAATTGGTAGGTAGTACAAAAGTCGCAACAAATAGGAAAAATACTTATTATTTTGCCACCAGTCACCAGGTGGCCTCAGCTCACGGGGCGTGAAAAGCAATGTATAGGCTATGCCTAGGCCTAATTAATTTAATAACTGATCGACTACTCAGGTATAGTAATTAAATCCTTAAGTAAATGTACATTCCGGACTAGTTCAATTAAACTACCCTAAGTGAAGACGGCCTGAACACAAAAAATATGCATAATTTAAATGGACAAATATCCTCGTTTTCATAGTTTTCAGTTTAAATAAATTTATATAAATAGATTGAGATGTTTCATCCGAATGTAATCATCTCTATCCTATTATTATTGACTAAAAACTGGGTGAATATTTTTCGGCAGATTTTTAGAGGTGAAAAATGTAGGTGCAGCTAAAGAAAAATGTTAGCTGATAGAAAAGTTAGATGTGGGCCTATGTCAAATGCCTATAAAAAACGCAACCACATGGTATCAGGTCAACAGCGTCAATGGCAACTCGCTTCTGGCAGACAGAGGTCGTCATCCTTAATTGGATTAATCACTCTTATCAGCATGACGCGTGTCAAGAGCATTTGCACAGTAGTCGTGTCCAGAAGTGTGACTTTGCATTCACGCCTGCCTCTTCTTTGATGGCTGTTCGCCCTGGTATCCAACAAGCCTGAGCATATTGCTATTGACCTACAGTTTTAAATAGCAAGACAAAACCTGTGATTTTAGTAACCAGGCAATCATTCCAATTATTACTTTTTGTTGATTATATGAATCAATTACTGTATGAATATGACTCATTTAAATAAAGAATACGGGTTCGAGTCCTTCAGCGGACGAAGTTCTAACTTTTTTATGGCTGAAATATATACAAAAATTAACTAAAAAAGTATTAATACATTCAAGATGACAGTTGAGCACATTATAACAACAACAAAAAACAGTAGACAGCCTAATAAAGAAGTCGCGATATATTTAATGTATGACATGTGAAAAATAAAAATATGTGCAGACCCTTTCATTAGATGTTATTCAGTAGGTTAATTAAGGCTATCTGTAGATTATTCTTTAAAGTAAAGATTTAAGTAAGTTTCCCATTATTAATAATTATTATTGATTTTTAAAATATGTTTTTTTTTGGTTAACTCGGAGTGGATAAACAAAAAAGTTTGCAAACAGTCTTAAGCTATCTTTTCACATTGGTATTGAAAAGTCGCATCTGCTACTTTGAGAAGTGGCAGATACCACCCTTTAATACCAAGCTGATAATTTATGTAAAATACGCATCCAGGGTTCTACACTTGAAAATTTTAGATATAGAGGTAGCCACGGACATGTGAATATTATGTTATTTCTAAAAAAAATGTTATTTAGTCTGATAATGTGGTGAAAAAGACGGGGGCGCCCCACTACCCCTCAGTCTCAATTAAATTCGCCTTTGGCCTATATTATATATAAGCAAATTAAAAAAAAGAAATCAATCATTACACGTATCTACATAGGCCTAGATTCGTCATCGCGATGCTTAGGCCTACATGCATTTAGAAATATAAATGCAGAAATACCAGAAAAAAGACTATGATATTGACTGGACACGCTCCGTCGCCAGCGATATTACATACATAGGCTACATACATACATACATACACTATATGCCTATCTATATACACCAATCTTGGGTGTATAGGCGGCCTGAGCAGACGAGTGCTGCACGGGCGGCGATTTTGTGTGTATATGCGTTCATTTAACATCGATTTACTATATAAACTATTCACCTGGTGCACCTTTTATTAACTTTTTTAGACAGCCAAGATATAATATATCCCACAAATCCTTTTAAAAGCAGGCAGTGAGTGTTAATTTTAAACCTATTAAAGAAATAAAAGAGGCCATTCTTATTCAGCTGACTAATGTTTCACTTTGGGGCAGGTTTTGTCATTTAACGGGAAGTCCACATACTATGTTTGAAAACGGATCAAGAGGTTTATTATTCTAGAAGAGAATGGGAATAAATTTAGTACACTAGGCATTTGATTTATATGACAAAAAATGTGATTTTGAAGAGTCGAAGCACGAATTTTTTTTGAAATTTTTCAAAATGCGGCACTCAGAGCGGGCTGGCTTACTATGACGGCGGCGCTCGGTTCATGTAGTAAGCGGCCCAGGGCCCGCCATCCATATACACAGTGACCAGCACTCGTGATAGATTTATTTTTCACTCGCTATTTTCATCAAAGTATAAACCATCGGCAAATATGTCAGGAGACGCCGCACCAGCAGCTGCCCCAGCAAAAACCCCCAAGAAGAAGGTGGTGAAGCCAAAGAAGCCTGCAGCTCACCCCAAGTATTCTGAGATGATCAAGCAGGCCGTGTCAGCCTTGAAGGAGCGTGGAGGCTCATCTCGCCAGGCTGTCCTCAAGTACATCGTCAAGAACTTCAACGTGGGCAAAGACGAGAAAGTTGTCAACAGCCATCTGAAAATGGCTCTTCGCGCCGGTGTGAAGAATGGTAGCTTGAAACAAGCCAAGGGCACAGGTGCTGCCGGATCTTTCCGCCTGGGAGATGCCGCCAAGAAAGCTGACAAGCCCAAGAAGAAGCCAGCTGCCAAGAAGCCCGCTGCCAAGAAACCAAAGGCAAAGAAAGCAGTGAAAAAGCCAAAGGCCGATAAGAAGACGGCCAAACCCAAGAAAGCTGCTGCCAAGAAGCCAGCCAAGAGCCCCAAGAAGGCGGCAAAGAAGCCAGCTGCCAAGAAACCAGCTGCTAAGAAGCCCGCTGCTAAGAAAACTGCCAAGAAACCAGCAGCCAAGAAGACCGCCGCCAAGAAGTAATTCCACCGGCTTCTTGCTTCTCTTCAGAATCAAAAGGCCCTTCTCAGGGCCACCACTTCATCACAAAAGATTAAACGCTAAAACTGTTCTGCACTTTATATATATTGATAAAAAATAACCCAATTATAATGATTAAATCCAATATTGATCACTCTAAAACGCACAAATAGTTTATAATTAAAAAGCACATAATTAGGTTAACTTTCATTGCTGCGCAGTGCTATTTATTACAGATCTGATTTATTTTAAGTGTTGTTTGCCAGTATGAAGGGGAATCATTTTTCTGAAACTACTTGTATTCTGTGAAACTCTATGACCTTGACCTCCTTTGTTTTCACCGAGCTGGCTAATACGATGAAGTATGTGGGAGGGGTCTTATATAACCTTGTTTTCACCGAGTGACGTCACTGCGTTTCACAGAATGAAGTGTGGGGGAGGAGGTGTTATATAACCTTGTTTTCACCGAGTTACGTCACTGCGTTTCACAGATATCTTTAACAATCCGTCTATGTTAGAAAGTGAAAGAGGGGCCGGCGTCTGTGCCCAAATTTGTGATTTGTGTGCCGAAGTAGGAGGCTTGACGGGTGCAGATCATGGCATTTGCCATGCACTGAGAAAATAATACAAAAGATTTAGTCAAACTACCGCACAACCTACTAAATTATTTAAGGTCTAATTGGGTCAAATAGGTGAACATTTCTACAAATTATCAATAAAAGAGGTCTTGTTCAAATAGGCGGCCGTTTTTGAATCGCCGCCGTTTTTATTATTATATTTTTTACCAAATAGGACCTGCTGTTTTTTATTGTGATTAGCGTTTTTACTACTAATATTGATTCGAAAAAAGTATATATCTATCATAGAAAAAATTGGTAGGTAGTACAAAAGTCGCAACAAATAGGAAAAATACTTATTATTTTGCCACCAGTCACCAGGTGGCCTCAGCTCACGGGGCGTGAAAAGCAATGTATAGGCTATGCCTAGGCCTAATTAATTTAATAACTGATCGACTACTCAGGTATAGTAATTAAATCCTTAAGTAAATGTACATTCCGGACTAGTTCAATTAAACTACCCTAAGTGAAGACGGCCTGAACACAAAAAATATGCATAATTTAAATGGACAAATATCCTCGTTTTCATAGTTTTCAGTTTAAATAAATTTATATAAATAGATTGAGATGTTTCATCCGAATGTAATCATCTCTATCCTATTATTATTGACTAAAAACTGGGTGAATATTTTTCGGCAGATTTTTAGAGGTGAAAAATGTAGGTGCAGCTAAAGAAAAATGTTAGCTGATAGAAAAGTTAGATGTGGGCCTATGTCAAATGCCTATAAAAAACGCAACCACATGGTATCAGGTCAACAGCGTCAATGGCAACTCGCTTCTGGCAGACAGAGGTCGTCATCCTTAATTGGATTAATCACTCTTATCAGCATGACGCGTGTCAAGAGCATGTGCACAGTAGTCGTGTCCAGAAGTGTGACTTTGCATTCACGCCTGCCTCTTCTTTGATGGCTGTTCGCCCTGGTATCCAACAAGCCTGAGCATATTGCTATTGACCTACAGTTTTAAATAGCAAGACAAAACCTGTGATTTTAGTAACCAGGCAATCATTCCAATTATTACTTTTTGTTGATTATATGAATCAATTACTGTATGAATATGACTCATTTAAATAAAGAATACGGGTTCGAGTCCTTCAGCGGACGAAGTTCTAACTTTTTTATGGCTGAAATATATACAAAAATTAACTAAAAAAGTATTAATACATTCAAGATGACAGTTGAGCACATTATAACAACAACAAAAAACAGTAGACAGCCTAATAAAGAAGTCGCGATATATTTAATGTATGACATGTGAAAAATAAAAATATGTGCAGACCCTTTCATTAGATGTTATTCAGTAGGTTAATTAAGGGTATCTGTAGATTATTCTTTAAAGTAAAGATTTAAGTAAGTTTCCCATTATTAATAATTATTATTGATTTTTAAAATATGTTTTTTTTTTGGTTAACTCGGAGTGGATAAACAAAAAAGTTTGCAAACAATCTTAAGCTATCTTTTCACATTGGTATTGAAAAGTCGCACCTGCTACTTTGAGAAGTGGCAGATACCACCCTTTAATACCAAGCTGATAATTTATGTAAAATACGCATCCAGGGTTCTACACTTGAAAATTTTAGATATAGAGGTAGCCACGGACATGTGAATATTATGTTATTTCTAAAAAAAATGTTATTTAGTCTGATAATGTGGTGAAAAAGACGGGGGCGCCCCACTACCCCTCAGTCTCAATTAAATTCGCCTTTGGCCTATATTATATATAAGCAAATTAAAAAAAAAAAAATCAATCAATCATTACACGTATCTACATAGGCCTAGATTCGTCATCGCGATGCTTAGGCCTACATGCATTTAGAAATATAAATGCAGAAATACCAGAAAAAAGACTATGATATTGACTGGACACGCTCCGTCGCCAGCGATATTACATACATAGGCTACATACATACATACATACACTATATGCCTATCTATATACACCAATCTTGGGTGTATAGGCGGCCTGAGCAGACGAGTGCTGCACGGGCGGCGATTTTGTGTGTATATGCGTTCATTTAACATCGATTTACTATATAAACTATTCACCTGGTGCACCTTTTATTAACTTTTTTAGACAGCCAAGATATAATATATCCCACAAATCCTTTTAAAAGCAGGCAGTGAGTGTTAATTTTAAACCTATTAAAGAAATAAAAGAGGCCATTCTTATTCAGCTGACTAATGTTTCACTTTGGGGCAGGTTTTGCCATTTAACGGGAAGTCCACATACTATGTTTGAAAACGGATCAAGAGGTTTATTATTCTAGAAGAGAATGGGAATAAATTTAGTACACTAGGCATTTGATTTATATGACAAAAAATGTGATTTTGAAGAGTCGAAGCACGAATTTTTTTTGAAATTTTTCAAAATGCGGCACTCAGAGCGGGCTGGCTTACTATGACGGCGGCGCTCGGTTCATGTAGTAAGCGGCCCAGGGCCCGCCATCCATATCCGCAAGGAACTAAAGTCAATTGAGATGGGTGACCTCACCACACCCGAGGAAATAGAAAAAGCTGTTGAACTGCTTGAAACCTCTATGATTTGTGCCCTAGACAAAAGTTGTCAATCTGTGAAACAAAAAACACAGGATTTCTTTATCTCTGAAAAAACGTCTAAGCTGATCAGAGAAAAAAGAAAAGCTAGAAGGCTAGCTATGAGATTCAGTGACGAGCCCGAGTACATGACTATGTACAAGAGCCTGACCAACGAGGTCAAGGAATCTATCAAAACGGACAAGGAAAGGGCTTGGCAAGAACAGATTGATAAACTTGACGGAGCCAGGGATGGAACAGAGTTCTGGAACTCGTTCTTCCGGCTAACAGGGGCAAAATCTAGGGGAACGAGAAAAACTCCCCTCATGAGAAATGATGGTACTCACACTGAAAATGACAAAGAGAGAGCTGACACGTTCGCAGCCTCGCTTGAAAAAGTACACAATGTCCACCAGGGGACCATCTTTGACGATGAGTTCAAAGTGGAGGTAGAAAGCACTATTAAAGAGCACGAAATGCTCTTCAAGCCACTAGTAAGCCACGTCCCCGAAGAGGACGATGATCACGAGACACTAACCCCAATAACAACAGGGGAAATCAAGGCTTATCTGAAAAAGTGCAAATCTAGCTCTGCGCCTGGTCTGGACGGTATCAGATACGGTGTACTTAAGCAAGCAAATGACAAGGTTTATGAGGCCCTGGCCCAAATCTGTAATGCCTGTATGGCTACAGGATACTATCCTAAGCTATGGAAAAAGGCTGAAGGTATCATGATACCTAAGCCAGGCAAAGACGGAAAAATGCCGGGGAACTATAGACCTATCAGCCTGCTGAGCTGCATGGGCAAACTCTTTGAAAAAACGCTAGCTGGTAGAATAAGGAACTTTCTTGAGAAAGAAAAGTTCTTTAACAAATGGCAGAATGGCTTCAGGAGCAAGCGCATCGCCATGGAACATGTGTTCAGACTGGTAGAGGAAACTCAACTGGGATTCACTAAGAAATGGAAAGGTGGAGCAATCTTTATCGATGTTGAGAAAGCATTTGACTCGGTGTGGCATGACGGACTAAGATACAAGCTGATGAACGGCAGCTTACCTAGGAAGATGGTCAGGTTGATATCATCTTTCCTAAGTGACAGAACGATCAAAGTCAATTGCTGTAACAACTGCTCAGAGGAGGTGACCCTCAATGCGGGCACACCTCAGGGCTCGGTCCTAAGCCCTCTCCTTTTCATTATCTATGTGAATGATATCCCAGACATGAGTTCACTCAATGTCAAGCTCTCCCAGTTCGCAGATGACATGGGAATCTGGGCACATGCAACCAATGCCAAATGGGTGAAGGCAAAGCTATCAAAAGCTTTAAAACTTATTGAAGCATGGTGTTCCAAATGGCGGATAAAACTAAACGCAGGAAAAACTCAGCTGATTGTGTTTAGTGTCGGTCCAAAACCAGAACTTATAGATCTGGAACTGTTTGGTGAGCCTATTATTCAAACTCAAACAGCCAAACTGCTTGGAATCCTATTTGATCGAAGGCTTAGCTTCAAAGACCATATGAAAGACCTAATGACAAAGGTCTACAGGCGACTGAACCTGTTGAAGTTGCTCAAAGGGACAAACTGGGGCGCCAGACCATATACCATCTTAAAAGCCTACAAGTGCTTTATACGCCCTGTCCTTGAATATGGTTCGCTGATAACTGGAGCTTTAAGGGAATCACAAGTGAAGGAAATGCAGATCTTTCAAAACAAGTGCCTGAGACTAGCACTTGGGGTAACCTACCTGGACAGAATGAGAACAATAGATCTGCATGACCTCACTAACGTCCCTATGATCAAAACTAGGATGACAGCAATGGCGGTTAAAACATTTAGATCACTTGAAAACACACAGTGTTTCAAGGATCTGATGTTGAATCATGAGATCGTTCAAAAACGATCAGGCTCTAATACAATTCTGGATCAATTGCTGGCTGAAATCCAGGCTGACGCTTAAACACGGTTGACGGTTGACGGTTGACGATTGACGGATAACGGTTGAGCTCCTGTTCCCACATAGAACAGGGGCTCTGGGGGCGCCGTTCTGTGTGACATACCAAAAGCAGGGAGTTCCCTATCACTCCACTGCATGAGACAAGAACACGGTTGACGGTTGACGGTTGACGGATATCGGTTGAACTCCTGAACTCCTGTTCCCACAGAGAACAGGGGCTCTGAAAGGAGCCGTTTTGTGAGACACACAGCACTGAAGGAGACGGATTCTGGTCTTAAGCAATGAGCTCTCTATCATTACATTGCTAGCTTGGGTGATGGCACGGCGGACACGGATGGTTGGCTGACGATGACGGTTCATGATGGTGGTTTCAAACACACTGCTCAGAAAGCAGAGCACATTTCAAAGGGTCAGTCCTTGCCCTTACTCTGGTGGCTGGTCGCCTCTTCCCTGGTTCCTTGTCTCCTGGACTTCTTCTTGCCATTGCTTGTACAATCACCTACCTCACCAGGTGAAAAGAGAGAGGCACTATAAGGTTTATACCAGAACTAGTGCATAATCTCGCGTCAGCCCTCGCGCTGCGCGCTCCTCTACTACCGCCATCCATACATCACATCACACAGTCTGCCTGCAGTCGCCGAGGTGTCAACAGCTCAAGACGCTAGCTTTAGCTCTCACTCACTAACTCTTGTTAGTCAGACATAAGCTAAGCTTATAATAGACACGCACAGTGAATATTATAAGCTGAAATCAGAGACACCAACGCACTACGGGAAGACTTGTGAGTATCGCACTATTATAACTTGGACAAGGGACAAGGCAACTAGCAAACCTATTGACGGTATGAATAGCCCTGCTATTTTAGACTCTAGTCGCTCTTCTAAGAGCGCCACGGACTTGTCTGTGGAAGCGCAACAGTCACAACTCATAGGTGCGCTGGAATCAGCTATGGACAAGGTCCAGGCTGAGAACCTACTAAGGTTGGTGGCCGATATGGTCGAGTCCCAGGGCGGGGACCCGGTCAAAATCGTGTCGCCTGTAAAGCAGAGCTCGGGGCAAGCTCAGGAGGTACCTGGACCTCGTAAAACACCAGGGGGCCAGAAAAATAAGGGTGAGGGGCGCACCCAGACAAACACTGAGGTACCTGTAACTCAGAATAAAGAAACAGGGGGTAAAAAGTCGGGTATTGGGCACACCCGCAAGGCAGATGGCAAAGGCCAACAGCAGGCCAATGTCGGCCCCGCCGTTACTAAAAAACGGACGGGGAAGAAACAAGAGGGATCTGCACCTCTTAAAAAAGCAGGGGGCGACAGCAAATCGGGCAAAGGGGGTGTAGGGGCCACCCCCTCGGCGAAAGCGAAAGCAAAAAACTCTAACAAAAAGAGTAAGGCCAGCAGTGCAAGCGCTGGCACTGAGATAAAGGATAGTGGTCCGAACCAGGCCACTATTGCAGCAAAGTCTCGCAAACCTGGCAGTGGCATGGTCACGCCAGATAAGAGCTATGCGCAGGCGATTCGAACGGTACCAGGTACCAACGGTACCGCAGGGCTATCACCAACCAGCCCTGAAAAAATGCTCATAGGCGACGACAGCGCCAGGGCAAAGGGCAAGAACGCAGCCCTGAGGCTAATCGCCAAAAACAAGACGGACGGTCAAACGACTAAGGCAATAGCCCAGGCTACAGCCAATAGTCAGGCGAGAAGTGGTAGCCCACAAACCACTAATGTGACTGGCAGGCAGCAGTCACTGGGGGCGTGCCAGGAGAGCACAATGCTTAACAAAACCCCAAAAAAGAGAGTCCTGGTCAGAAGCCCATCTGACCCGGAGAGGGCACTCTTAATTAAAAAAGTAAAAAGGGCTGTATTAGCCACAAGTGGCTTCTACAGCGAATCTGACGAGCCCAGGTCAGATTCCAGTATACGCACTGTTGAACGAACACGCTACTATGTAGATAGTGACAACAGCGATTACATGGGCACATATAAGCCATGTAGCGACGCCCAATATATGGTGACAGCCGCTGATTCACATATCAGCGGCACTGACACAATAACAACACGTGAATCGGATTCACATGTCACCAACGCTCACGCTCAGTTAGACGCTACAGGCGACAAGCCTACCTGTGGGGAAACCACAGCTACGCCTCCAACGTGTGAGACTGACACGGCAGCTCACACTGACATGGAGGTGACTGGTGAGGCAAACACCAGCGCCCTCAATGAAGGCACCTGGGTATCCCCCAGGTCAAAAAATGCTCTTTCCAAGGGAAAGAAAGCCAAACAGCCCAAACCAGGGCCGGTGGTCGCACAAGGGCTAAGCTCAGTGTACCTAAATGACACTGACAAGCTCAAAAAACGGCTGAAGGACGGGCACAACATTGTTATCAAAGGCCGCAGCAGCACGGCCGGGAAGCTACCACTTCTCTTTCCCGCTGATGAGCAGAGCCGCAGCCGCCTGCTAAAACTGAAGTTGGGCAATGCCACTTTCCGAGAGGCACGGAAAAGGCCCACTTCAGATTTTGTGATCGTCATAAACAAGATATCCCCCGAGATATCAGACACAGACATAGCCAAAGAGCTAAAAAACAAATCAGTGCAGGTGAAAAGACTGATTTCAGCCAGGCATAACAACATGCCCTCACATAACGTGAAGCTCACCTGTGAGAATAAGGCTACGCTCGAGGCTATAGGTCAGACTGTCACCATCAAAGGGGAGGACTACAAGGTAGTTCCCTACGTGAACAAGACCACCAAGGTCAAACAATGTTACAGGTGCCTCGAATTCGGCCATACCTCAGGCCAATGTGAAAATGACCTGAGGTGCAGAAAATGTGGTGGCAGCCACGTTAAAAAGGACTGCCAATCAGACAAGCCGGCATGCGTCAACTGCCACGGGGACCACCCATCTTCATACAGAGGGTGCCCCGAAAAGACAAAAAGGCTGCCTAAAACTCAAACACAGCCAAAAAAGACCAGCTCCATGCCCAGGGAGCCGCTTAGACTAGCTATAGCCATAGCTAAAGCGATAGCGTTAGTGCTCAATAGAGACATGCATGAACGCACAGAATCCAACATCTCTGAAGATGTAGCTGAATCCTTCAGCAAAGCGTTCAATGTGAGAATCAGCAGCGAAACCCTGATGGAAAAGGCCTTTGCCTAAATTGGTAAACCACCACTCCCCCTGGACAACCAATCCATTAGGATCAATCTGATTCACATTCAGTCTATTGATCACACATATTAACGTGAATGGTCTAAGAGCCAGGAAAACTGAGCTCATTGAACATCTAAAAGAGCACAAACCAGATTTTGTCACTCTCAATGAGACCAAAGTCTTGCCAAAGCATAAAGTGTCAATACCAGGCTATGAGTCTGTGAGGAAAGACAGAAGCGCCGCAGGTGGAGGCGTGGCAATACTAATCAAAAAGGAAATTGCCTATAGCATTGTGTATACTGATGATATCAATGCAGAAACAGTGGCTATAACATTCAAACAAAGGGACAAGGAAATAGCACTGGCAACTGTCTATAATCCTCCAGGCAAAATAGTCGAGTTAGAGACACTGAAACACCTGACTGATAAATACGAACATTGCATTATCACAGGCGATTTCAACTCAAAACATGCTTATTTTGGCAACGACAAGAGTGACAGCGCTGGTGACGCTCTTTTTAACATTACTGAGGAGCTGGACCTCACAATACTCAATGATGAGTCTGTGACATTCTGTCGGAACTATGCTGGCAACAGTGTGGAAAGCATCCTTGATCTTGCCCTTGCTTCCAGGAAGATGGGCCCTAAAGTCGCTGAATGCACAGTCAAAGGCGATGTAGGGAGTGACCATCTTCCAGTGCATATTAGATTGAATTCTCATGAGGTGGAGAAAGCTCTAACAAAAGCAGTTCACAGGCTTGACAAGGCAAATTGGCAGAAATTCCGCAAGGAACTAAAGTCAATTGAGATGGGTGACCTCACCACACCCGAGGAAATAGAAAAAGCTGTTGAACTGCTTGAAACCTCTATGATTTGTGCCCTAGACAAAAGTTGTCAATCTGTGAAACAAAAAACACAGGATTTCTTTATCTCTGAAAAAACGTCTAAGCTGATCAGAGAAAAAAGAAAAGCTAGAAGGCTAGCTATGAGATTCAGTGACGAGCCCGAGTACATGACTATGTACAAGAGCCTGACCAACGAGGTCAAGGAATCTATCAAAACGGACAAGGAAAGGGCTTGGCAAGAACAGATTGATAAACTTGACGGAGCCAGAGATGGAACAGAGTTCTGGAACTCGTTCTTCCGGCTAACAGGGGCAAAATCTAGGGGAACGAGAAAAACTCCCCTCATGAGAAGTGATGGTACTCACACTGAAAATGACAAAGAGAGAGCTGACACGTTCGCAGCCTCGCTTGAAAAAGTACACAATGTCCACCAGGGGACCATCTTTGACGATGAGTTCAAAGTGGAGGTAGAAAGCACTATTAAAGAGCACGAAATGCTCTTCAAGCCACTAGTAAGCCACGTCCCCGAAGAGGACGATGATCACGAGACACTAACCCCAATAACAACAGGGGAAATCAAGGCTTATCTGAAAAAGTGCAAATCTAGCTCTGCGCCTGGTCTGGACGGTATCAGATACGGTGTACTTAAGCAAGCAAATGACAAGGTTTATGAGGCCCTGGCCCAAATCTGTAATGCCTGTATGGCTACAGGATACTATCCTAAGCTATGGAAAAAGGCTGAAGGTATCATGATACCTAAGCCAGGCAAAGACGGAAAAATGCCGGGGAACTATAGACCTATCAGCCTGCTGAGCTGCATGGGCAAACTCTTTGAAAAAACGCTAGCTGGTAGAATAAGGAACTTTCTTGAGAAAGAAAAGTTCTTTAACAAATGGCAGAATGGCTTCAGGAGCAAGCGCATCGCCATGGAACATGTGTTCAGACTGGTAGAGGAAACTCAACTGGGATTCACTAAGAAATGGAAAGGTGGAGCAATCTTTATCGATGTTGAGAAAGCATTTGACTCGGTGTGGCATGACGGACTAAGATACAAGCTGATGAACGGCAGCTTACCTAGGAAGATGGTCAGGTTGATATCATCTTTCCTAAGTGACAGAACGATCAAAGTCAATTGCTGTAACAACTGCTCAGAGGAGGTGACCCTCAATGCGGGCACACCTCAGGGCTCGGTCCTAAGCCCTCTCCTTTTCATTATCTATGTGAATGATATCCCAGACATGAGTTCACTCAATGTCAAGCTCTCCCAGTTCGCAGATGACATGGGAATCTGGGCACATGCAACCAATGCCAAATGGGTGAAGGCAAAGCTATCAAAAGCTTTAAAACTTATTGAAGCATGGTGTTCCAAATGGCGGATAAAACTAAACGCAGGAAAAACTCAGCTGATTGTGTTTAGTGTCGGTCCAAAACCAGAACTTATAGATCTGGAACTGTTTGGTGAGCCTATTATTCAAACTCAAACAGCCAAACTGCTTGGAATCCTATTTGATCGAAGGCTTAGCTTCAAAGACCATATGAAAGACCTAATGACAAAGGTCTACAGGCGACTGAACCTGTTGAAGTTGCTCAAAGGGACAAACTGGGGCGCCAGACCATATACCATCTTAAAAGCCTACAAGTGCTTTATACGCCCTGTCCTTGAATATGGTTCGCTGATAACTGGAGCTTTAAGGGAATCACAAGTGAAGGAAATGCAGATCTTTCAAAACAAGTGCCTGAGACTAGCACTTGGGGTAACCTACCTGGACAGAATGAGAACAATAGATCTGCATGACCTCACTAACGTCCCTATGATCAAAACTAGGATGACAGCAATGGCGGTTAAAACATTTAGATCACTTGAAAACACACAGTGTTTCAAGGATCTGGTGTTGAATCATGAGATCGTTCAAAAACGATCAGGCTCTAATACAATTCTGGATCAATTGCTGGCTGAAATCCAGGCTGACGCTTAAACACGGTTGACGGTTGACGGTTGACGATTGACGGATAACGGTTGAGCTCCTGTTCCCACATAGAACAGGGGCTCTGGGGGCGCCGTTCTGTGTGACATACCAAAAGCAGGGAGTTCCCTATCACTCCACTGCATGAGACAAGAACACGGTTGACGGTTGACGGTTGACGGATATCGGTTGAACTCCTGAACTCCTGTTCCCACAGAGAACAGGGGCTCTGAAAGGAGCCGTTTTGTGAGACACACAGCACTGAAGGAGACGGATTCTGGTCTTAAGCAATGAGCTCTCTATCATTACATTGCTAGCTTGGGTGATGGCACGGCGGACACGGATGGTTGGCTGACGATGACGGTTCATGATGGTGGTTTCAAACACACTGCTCAGAAAGCAGAGCACATTTCAAAGGGTCAGTCCTTGCCCTTACTCTGGTGGCTGGTCGCCTCTTCCCTGGTTCCTTGTCTCCTGGACTTCTTCTTGCCATTGCTTGTACAATCACCTACCTCACCAGGTGAAAAGAGAGAGGCACTATAAGGTTTATACCAGAACTAGTGCATAATCTCGCGTCAGCCCTCGCGCTGCGCGCTCCTCTACTACCGCCATCCATATACACAGTGACCAGCACTCGTGATAGATTTATTTTTCACTCGCTATTTTCATCAAAGTATAAACCATCGGCAAATATGTCAGGAGACGCCGCACCAGCAGCTGCCCCAGCAAAAACCCCCAAGAAGAAGGTGGTGAAGCCAAAGAAGCCTGCAGCTCACCCCAAGTATTCTGAGATGATCAAGCAGGCCGTGTCAGCCTTGAAGGAGCGTGGAGGCTCATCTCGCCAGGCTGTCCTCAAGTACATCGTCAAGAACTTCAACGTGGGCAAAGACGAGAAAGTTGTCAACAGCCATCTGAAAATGGCTCTTCGCGCCGGTGTCAAGAATGGTAGCTTGAAACAAGCCAAGGGCACAGGTGCTGCCGGATCTTTCCGCCTGGGAGATGCCGCCAAGAAAGCTGACAAGCCCAAGAAGAAGCCAGCTGCCAAAAAGCCCGCTGCCAAGAAACCAAAGGCAAAGAAAGCAGTGAAAAAGCCAAAGGCCGATAAGAAGACGGCCAAACCCAAGAAAGCTGCTGCCAAGAAGCCAGCCAAGAGCCCCAAGAAGGCGGCAAAGAAGCCAGCTGCCAAGAAACCAGCTGCTAAGAAGCCCGCTGCTAAGAAAACTGCCAAGAAACCAGCAGCCAAGAAGACCGCCGCCAAGAAGTAATTCCACCGGCTTCTTGCTTCTCTTCAGAATCAAAAGGCCCTTCTCAGGGCCACCACTTCATAACAAAAGATTAAACGCTAAAACTGTTCTGCACTTTATATATATTGATAAAAAATAACCCAATTATAATGATTAAATCCAATATTGATCACTCTAAAACGCACAAATAGTTTATAATTAAAAAGCACATAATTAGGTTAACTTTCATTGCTGCGCAGTGCTATTTATTACAGATCTGATTTATTTTAAGTGTTGTTTGCCAGTATGAAGGGGAATAATTTTTCTGAAACTACTTGTATTCTGTGAAACTCTATGACCTTGACCTCCTTTGTTTTCACCGAGCTGGCTAATACGATGAAGTATGTGGGAGGGGTCTTATATAACCTTGTTTTCACCGAGTTACGTCACTGCGTTTCACAGATATCTTTAACAATCCGTCTATGTTAGAAAGTGAAAGAGGGGCCGGCGTCTGTGCCCAAATTTGTGATTTGTGTGCCGAAGTAGGGGGCTTGACGGGTGCAGATCATGGCATTTGCCATGTACTGAGAAAATAATACAAAAGATTTAGTCAAACTACCGCACAACCTACTAAATTATTTGAGGTCTAATTGGGTCAAATAGGTGAACATTTCTACAAATTATCAATAAAAGAGGTCTTGTTCAAATAGGCGGCCGTTTTTGAATCGCCGCCGTTTTTATTATTATATTTTTTACCAAATAGGACCTGCTGTTTTTTATTGTGATTAGCGTTTTTACTACTAATATTGATTCGAAAAAAGTATATATCTATCATAGAAAAAGTTGGTAGGTAGTACAAAAGTCGCAACAAATAGGAAAAAAACTTATTATTTTGCCACCAGTCACCAGGTGGCCTCAGCTCACGGGGCGTGAAAAGCAATGTATAGGCTATGCCTAGGCCTAATTAATTTAATAACTGATCGACTACTCAGGTATAGTAATTAAATCCTTAAGTAAATGTACATTCCGGACTAGTTCAATTAAACTACCCTAAGTGAAGACGGCCTGAACACCAAAAATATGCATAATTTAAATGGACAAATATCCTCGTTTTCATAGTTTTCAGTTTAAATAAATTTATATAAATAGATTGAGATGTTTCATCCGAATGTAATCATCTCTATCCTATTATTATTGACTAAAAACTAGGTGAATATTTTTCGGCAGATTTTTAGAGGTGAAAATGTAGGTGCAGCTAATGAAAAATGTTAGCTGAAAGAAAAGTTAGATGTGGGCCTATGTCAAATGCCTATAAAAACGCAACCACATGGTATCAGGTCAACAGCGTCAATGGCAACTCGCTTCTGGCAGACAGAGGTCGTCATCCTTAATTGGATTAATCACTCTTATCAGCATGACGCGTGTCAAGGGCATGTGCACAGTAGTCGTGTCCAGAAGTGTGACTTTGCATTCACGCCTGCCTCTTCTTTGATGGCTGTTCGCCCTGGTATCCAACAAGCCTGAGCATATTGCTATTGACCTACAGTTTTAAATAGCAAGACAAAACCTGTGATTTTAGTAACCAGGCAATCATTCCAATTATTACTTTTAGTTGATTATATGAATCAATTACTGTATAAATATGACTCATTTAAATAAAGAATACGGGTTCGAGTCCTTCAGCGGACGAAGTTCTAACTTTTTTATGGCCTAAATATATACAAAAATTAACTAAAAAAGTATTAATACATTCAAGATGACAGTTGAGCACATTATAACAACAACAAAAAACAGTAGACAGCCTAATAAAGAAGTCGCGATATATTTAATGTATGACATGTGAAAAATAAAAATATGTGCAGACCCTTTCATTAGATGTTATTCAGTAGGTTAATTAAGGGTATCTGTAGATTAATCTTTAAAGTAAAGATTTAAGTAAGTTTCCCATTATTAATAATTATTATTGATTTTTAAAATATGTTTTTTTTTTGGTTAACTCGGAGTGGATAAACAAAAAAGTTTGCAAACAGTCTTAAGCTATCTTTTCACATTGGTATTGAAAAGTCGCATCTGCTACTTTGAGAAGTGGCAGATACCACCGTTTAATACCAAGCTGATAATTTATGTAAAATACGCATCCAGGGTTCTACACCTGAAAATTTTAGATATAGAGGTAGCCACGGACATGTGAATATTATGTTATTTCTAAAAAAAATGTTATAAAGTCTGATAATGTGGTGAAAAAGACGGAGGCGCCCCACTACCCCTCAGTGTCAATTAAATTCGCCTTTGGCCTATATTATATATAAGCAAATTGAAAAAAAAAAATCAATCAATCATTACACGTATCTACATAGGCCTAGATTCGTCATCGCGATGCTTAGGCCTACATGCATTTAGAAATATAAATGCAGAAATACCAGAAAAAAGACTATGATATTGACTGGACACGCTCCGTCGCCAGCGATATTACATACATAGGCTACATACATACATACATACATACACTATATGCCTATCTATATACACCACTCTTGGGTGTATAGGCGGCCTGAGCAGACAAGTGCTGCACGGGCGGCGATTTTGTGTGTATATGCGTTCATTTAACATCGATTTACTACATAAACTATTCACCTGGTACACCTTTTATTAACTTTTTTAGACAGCCAAGATATAATATATCCCACAAATCATTTTAAAAGCAGGCAGTGAGTGTTCATTTTAAAGCTATTAAAGAAATAAAAGAGGCCATTCTTATTCAGCTGACTAATGTTTCACTTTGGGGCAGGTTTTGTCATTTAACGGGAAGTCCACATACTATGTTTGAAAACAGATCAAGAGGTTTATTATTCTAGAAGAGAATGGGAATAAATTTAGTACACTAGGCATTTGATTTATATGACAAAAAATGTGATTTTAAAGAGTCGAAGCACGAATTTTTTTTTTTTTTTTTTCAAAATGCGGCACTCAGAGCGGGCTGGCTTACTATGACGGCGGCGCTCGGTTCATGTAGTAAGCGGCCCAGGGCCCGCCATCCACACGAACTCGGTGTGGCATGACGGACTAAGATACAAGCTGATGAACGGCAGCTTACCTAGGAAGATGGTCAGGTTGATATCATCTTTCCTAAGTGACAGAACGATCAAAGTCAATTGCTGTAACAACTGCTCAGAGGAGGTGACCCTCAATGCGGGCACACCTCAGGGCTCGGTCCTAAGCCCTCTCCTTTTCATTATCTATGTGAATGATATCCCAGACATGAGTTCACTCAATGTCAAGCTCTCCCAGTTCGCAGATGACATGGGAATCTGGGCACATGCAACCAATGCCAAATGGGTGAAGGCAAAGCTATCAAAAGCT
This sequence comes from Flabesymbios commensalis, assembly GCA_964017125.1. Lineage (NCBI taxonomy): Eukaryota > Metazoa > Annelida > Polychaeta > Terebellida > Flabelligeridae > Flabesymbios > Flabesymbios commensalis. Next base: position 644,177 of record OZ024908.1, read on the forward strand.
TTAAAACTTATTGAAGCATGGTGTTCCAAATGGCGGATAAAACTAAACGCAGGAAAAACTCAGCTGATTGTGTTTAGTGTCGGTCCAAAACCAGAACTTATAGATCTGGAACTGTTTGGTGAGCCTATTATTCAAACTCAAACAGCCAAACTGCTTGGAATCCTATTTGATCGAAGGCTTAGCTTCAAAGACCATATGAAAGACCTAATGACAAAGGTCTACAGGCGACTGAACCTGTTGAAGTTGCTCAAAGGGACAAACTGGGGCGCCAGACCATATACCATCTTAAAAGCCTACAAGTGCTTTATACGCCCTGTCCTTGAATATGGTTCACTGATAACTGGAGCTTTAAGGGAATCACAAGTGAAGGAAATGCAGATCTTTCAAAACAAGTGCCTGAGACTAGCACTTGGTGTAACCTACCTGGACAGAATGAGAACAATAGATCTGCATGACCTCACTAACGTCCCTATGATCAAAACTAGGATGACAGCACTGGCGGTTAAAACATTTAGATCACTTGAAAACACACAGTGTTTCAAGGATCTGGTGTTGAATCATGAGATCGTTCAAAAACGATCAGGCTCTAATACAATTCTGGATCAATTGCTGGCTGAAATCCAGGCTGACGCTTAAACACGGTTGACGGTTGACGGTTGACGATTGACGGATAACGGTTGAGCTCCTGTTCCCACATAGAACAGGGGCTCTGGGGGCGCCGTTCTGTGTGACATACCAAAAGCGGAGAGTTCCCTATCACTCCACTGCATGAGACAAGAACACGGTTGACGGTTGACGGATATCGGTTGAACTCCTGAACTCCTGTTCCCACAGAGAGCAGGGGCTCTGAAAGGAGCCGTTTTGTGAGACACATAAGGCAGTGGGCTTTCAATCATAGCACTGAAGGAGACGGATTCTGGTCTTAAGCAATGAGCTCTCTATCATTACATTGCTAGCTTGGGTGATGGCACGGCGGACACGGATGGTTGGCTGACGATGACGGTTCATGATGGTGGTTTCAAACACCCTGCTCAGAAAGCAGAGCACATTTCAAAGGGTCAGTCCTTGCCCTTACTCTGGTGGCTGGTCGCCTCTTCCCTGGTTCCTTGTCTCCTGGACTTCTTCTTGCCATTGCTTGTACAATCACCTACCTCACCAGGTGAAAAGAGAGAGGCACTATAAGGTTTATACCAGAACTAGTGCATAATCTCGCGTCAGCCCTCGCGCTGCGCGCTCCTCTAGTCATCCACACGAGCAGACTGGACGACAATTCCAACCAGCAGTGAGGAGAGAGCGAAGAAAGAAGAGAAGAAGCAAAAGAAAAAAGAAGAAAAGGCCGCAACATCAGGAAAAAACGAAGAAAAGAAGCCGAGGGTACAACCAATCATCGGCGTGAACCTGCCAAGATCAGTCTACTCGACGAACCATCTCACGTTCATCAAGTGGACTAGACAGATGAACATCAAGGTAAGTGAGACTAGAAGGACAATGGCAAAAGACCTGCTCATCTTCCCGGAAACAGAAGAGGACTCCAAGAAGATATACGAGTCCCTGAAGAGAGAAGATAGCGGCCTAGCAGGAACTTCGGCGATTTTCAGGCCACCAAAGAAGTCAGCCGAGGCCAAGGTCGAAGACTCCCTCAGCGTAGTTGTGAAGGACGTCGACACCAAGGCCGAAGAAGAAGATATAGAGGCAGCCATCATGGAGGAGCAAAGACTGAAGGTGAAGGTGGTGCGCTTCATCAACAGATCATCAGGACGTGGCATCCCGAAAGTGAAGGTCACGTTCGAGAAAAAAGAAGAGATGGAGGCAGCAACCAAGAACAGCCGTCTCCTCATCGGTACTCACTCCTACAGAACGGAGGAGTACAAGAAGAAGACCAGAATCCTGCAGTGTTACAGGTGCCAACGATTCGGCCATGCCCAGGACTCCTGCAAGGCACGAGACGTGAGATGCGGGAAGTGCGCCGGACCCCACAAAAGAGCAGAGTGTACAGCCAGAGCCAGTTACTGCGCCAACTGTACAGGAGATCACCTGGCGTCGGACGGAAGATGCCCTAGAGCAATAGAGGTGAAGAAGAAGATTACTGAGAAAAGAGAAGGCCAGCGACATCGTGGCACTCAAGCAACCAACAAGAAACCTGCGCCAGCTCAACACCAGCGCCAGAGCAAACGTGCTGAGCAGCCAGAGCAGCCCAAGAAGGCCGCACGAGGTGAGTTACCCGATTTACCTCTTTTAAATCTGTCAGATAATGATTTAACTCGAGTAGCACTTTTTATTTCAGCCCACACGATCCTGTACGCCAGAGCCATGAACGCAGGAACGATGGAGCCAGATGACGTACCACACATAGCCAGCAAATCAGTCAACTGGGCCTTCAGAGCGAACGTCTCCCCACTGACCATCAGAGACTACTTACTCCACCTTCCAAAAGACTTGTAAGTACAACCTAAACCTAAAGTAGAAAAAGTAGGGCCGTTTTTACTAGGTCTAGTACAGTACAGTACTCACCAGTAAAAACCTAACTAAAGTAGGAAAAACTAAAGTAAGGCTAAGTACAGTACAGTACTTATAAAACATGGATAACAGTTTACCACCAACTAAAAACGTTCAAATTATTCATGCTAACATTAACGGACTATATAAAAGAAGGACTGAACTAATTACTTATTTAAAGGAATATAAACCACATTTTGTGACTTTAAATGAAACTAGACTTAGAGAGCAAACTAGAATCAGAATTCCAAATTATAACATTATCAGGAAAGATAGAAATGTAATTAATCCTAATGGACGCCTGCAGCAAGCAGCAGGCGGTGTAGCTATTTTAATTAGAAAAGATATCAAATTTAATGAAATAGATACTTCAGATTTTAACGAAGAATTTTTGGCAATAAACTTCAAATCACAAGGTAAGACAGTGGCATTAGCAACTATTTATAACCCGCCAGATATTAAACCAAACATAGAGAATTTCAGGCATATAACTAATTTATATCCACTTTCAATTCTTATTGGAGATTTCAATTGTAAGCATACTTTTTTCGGATGTAAAGTAGGAAATACTAACGGAGACATTCTATTTAACATAATTGAAGAATTAGACTTACTAATAACTAACGACAGCACTGCAACTTATAGACCAGGGACGTCCTCTGGCGGCGATCTACTAGATCTAGCGCTAGTTAGCCGCCAGATGGCGTCACGCATCCAATCATGTGATGTAGGCGATGACATTGGTTCAGATCATTTGCCAGTTCATTTAACTTTGGCTTCACCTCAAATTCAAAAACAATTTCAGAGAGAAATTCTACAATATGAAAAAACAGATTGGAACAGGTTTAATAAAGAAATAATAAATAACTTAGATAGACTCGAACCTGAAACACCAGAGGAACTAGACTTAGCTAACGAAAAAATAAGCAATATAATTAAAGAAGGGCTAAATAAAGCGTGTCCTAAAGCAAAACGTAAAGATAAAGCACTTTTTATCTTAAATGAAACAATGAAATTAATTAAATTAAAGAGACAAATTAGACGCTTAGCTAGAAATACGCAAAAAGCAGAGGATAAAACTCTATATAATCAATTAAACAACTTAGTAAGTAAACAAGTAAACAAAGATAGAGAAGAATTTTGGAATCAGCAAACTAAAAAACTAGACGAAACTAAAGACTCTAAAGAATTTTGGAAAACTATCAATAGTATTAATGGTAAGAAATCAGGCGGCGCATCCAAGCCAATAATTAAAGAAAATGGTAATTTAACTCAAAACGACTTAGAAAAAGCAACCACGTTCGCTGAATCTTTAGGCAAAATTCATAATACTCACACAGGTGAAATTTTTGATGATGAATTTAAAGATTTAATAGATAACGCTATAAATGAAAAATCCCAGCTTTTTTCAACTCTAAAAGAAAATAAAGTAGAAGATGGCGACGATAGTATACTACTCAGGGATATCTCGATTCAAGAAATAAAACTACAATTAGATAGGACCAAAGGTAGGTCTGCTCCAGGAGCAGACGGAATTAAATACACTATAATTAAAAAATGTCCAGAAATAGTATTTGAGAATTTAAAAACTATGTACAATCAGTGCCTAAAAATAGGGTATTTTCCAAGTAAATGGAAAGAAGCTCAAGGAATTATGCTCCCAAAGCCTAAAAAAGACAATAAAATTCCAACTAACTATAGACCAATCAGTTTATTAAGTTGCATAGGCAAACTTTTTGAAAAAATAATTGCTCATAGAATGCGCAGTAAATTAGAAGAAGAAAATTTCTTTAATAAATGGCAAATAGGCTATAGAAATAAAAGATGTGCTATGGAACACATTCTCAGACTAGCTGATGATGCGCACATAGCACATAGCCGTCACCATAAAGGAGCTGCAATCTTTATAGATGTAGAAAAAGCTTTTGATTCCGTATGGCACAACGGACTAAGATATAAATTAATGAATACAAATTTACCAGATAAAATAGTAAGATTAATGTCTTCATTTATAACTGACAGGAAAATTTCAGTCAAAATAAATAATGAGACTTCAGACAAAATTTCACTTAATGCCGGCACACCTCAGGGCTCGGTTCTCAGCCCACTTCTATTCCTAATCTATGTAAATGATATTCCAATAGATCCCTTCAGTAATACAGTAGGGGTCTCTCAGTTCGCAGACGACCTGGGATTTTGGACTTTTGCTAAAAGTGAAAAAACAATTAAATATAGGCTAGCCAAAGTTTTATCAGACCTAGAAGCATGGTGCTCCAAGTGGAGAATAAAACTAAATGCTAAGAAAACGCAGCTTATAATGCTTAAAACTAAGAAAAATATAAAACTAGAACTTTTTGGCGAAAAACTCACTGCAGTACAGCAAGCAAAATTGCTAGGAGTAACTTTAGATAAGAAACTGACTTTTAATGCTCATATAGATGAGAACGCTAAGAAAGGAAGGCAACGCCTTGGTCTGCTCAAACTCTTGAGCGGCTCAAAGTGGGGCTGTAAACCCAAAACACTAATGAGACTATATAAAAGTTATATACGTCCAGTACTAGAATACGGCGCTCCAGTAATTTTAGGAGCGTCAGAAGCATATATCAAGAAACTTCAAATCATTCAAAATAAGGCCATCAGAATAGCCTACAAATTGGATCCACTTTCGCACACTGAAGATATTCATAAAATTGCTAAGATCGATCTGATCAAAGATCGATTCCAAATTTTAACGTATAAATTCATAGATTCGCTCAAAGAGCATTCAGATCTTTTCAAACTTCAAAATGAATTAAGAGCTTCAAGAATTAAAAGAGGGCATAAAACACATTTGGACAAATTAATATCAGAATATGCCGAAATTTATGATGAAAATTGAGACTGCTGTGTGAATGCGGCTAGAGTTGTGCCAATGCCGGTCCGGCGTCAACAGCGTGGGGCCGACATTGACGCAACACTGGCAGCGTTGGCAGCATGCGTGAGTGACAGAAACACCGAAGTGCTTTCACAGTGTGGCTACCGCGGTGCCAATGTCGGTCCAGCGCTAACAACGCTGAGCCGGCATTGGCGCGACGCTAGCGGCGCTGACAAGCACTCGTGAGTGTGATAACAGCGTTGACGCGTTGACGGGCCAACACCTACGGCGTTGGTCAGCCACCGCGTCACGATAACAACAGACGTCACAGTCTGTTGTCACTCACCAAAGGTCACCGCAGGGGGTGATAATCAACATAATTGTCACCCCCCGCGAGGACTGTCATGGTGAGTGAAAGCAAGGGTTTAAATCCCCTGGTGGCTCTGAAAAGAGAACAAGCGAACTTTCTTAATTTCACAATTAAGATGACACGCTTATAGGAATTTTCTATTTCTCAAATTATCAACTTTAGACACCTTTTAGACCATTCCACCCAAATTCAATGAAATTACATAACTCTGACGTTCTTGCTCAGGGTATGCGGGAGTATGGCGATGGCACACAGACAGTCAGGCAAACAACACGAGGTAAATTGATCACATTTGATCCAAAATTCAGAACGCAATTTTAAGTATGTCAAACATACTAAGTGAACTTAAGTGTACACGAGAGACATAGGTTTAATAAAAGAAATGTCTCAAATGTTCATTTAAAGGATCTGTCAAAACTAAAACTTTATCGGCCTTTTCCATCCAGATTTCAAGAGTTAAGACACGAGATACAGGGTAGCTACCGGCTGATTCAACACCTCATTTAGACCACCGCGACCCTCTGTTCGCCGAGGGCGCATCAAAATTAATAAAATTCTAAAATGCTTCTGTTTCCAGGTTCCTTGCCTCCCTTGCCAACCAGACATTTTCCAATGAGTATTATATACTAATGAAATATTTGGATAGGCTAAGAGAAAGCTTCCATACAAGCTTCGAATGCCTTAATCCCACTCTCAGCACCCTTCGGGTGCTAGGGTTCACTCAGTTGCCGCCATCCACAGTGACCAGCACTCGTGATAGATTTATTTTTCACTCGCTATTTTCATCAAAGTATAAACCATCGGCAAATATGTCAGGAGACGCCGCACCAGCAGCTGCCCCAGCAAAAACCCCCAAGAAGAAGGTGGTGAAGCCAAAGAAGCCTGCAGCTCACCCCAAGTATTCTGAGATGATCAAGCAGGCCGTGTCAGCCTTGAAGGAGCGTGGAGGCTCATCTCGCCAGGCTGTCCTCAAGTACATCGTCAAGAACTTCAACGTGGGCAAAAACGAGAAAGTTGTCAACAGCCATCTGAAAATGGCTCTTCGCGCCGGTGTCAAGAATGGTAGCTTGAAACAAGCCAAGGGCACAGGTGCTGCCGGATCTTTCCGCCTGGGAGATGCCGCCAAGAAAGCTGACAAGCCCAAGAAGAAGCCAGCTGCCAAGAAGCCCGCTGCCAAGAAACCAAAGGCAAAGAAAGCAGTGAAAAAGCCAAAGGCCGATAAGAAGACGGCCAAACCCAAGAAAGCTGCTGCCAAGAAGCCAGCCAAGAGCCCCAAGAAGGCGGCAAAGAAGCCAGCTGCTAAGAAAACTGCTGCTAAGAAGCCCGCTGCTAAGAAAACTGCCAAGAAACCAGCAGCCAAGAAGACCGCCGCCAAGAAGTAATTCCACCGGCTTCTTGCTTCTCTTCAGAATCAAAAGGCCCTTCTCAGGGCCACCACTTCATCACAAAAGATTAAACGCTAAAACTGTTCTGCACTTTATATATATTGATAAAAAATAACCCAATTATAATGATTAAATCCAATATTGATCACTCTAAAACGCACAAATAGTTTATAATTAAAAAACACATAATTAGGTTAACTTTCATTGCTGCGCAGTGCTATTTATTACAGATCTGATTTATTTTAAGTGTTGTTTGCCAGTATGAAGGGGAATAATTTTTCTGAAACTACTTGTATTCTGTGAAACTCTATGACCTTGACCTCCTTTGTTTTCACCGAGCTGGCTAATACGATGAAGTATGTGGGAGGGGTCTTATATAACCTTTTTTTCACCGAGTGACGTCACTGCGTTTCACAGAATGAAGTGTGGGGGAGGAGGTGTTATATAACCTTGTTTTCACCGAGTGACGTCACTGCGTTTCACAGATATCTTTAACAATCCGTCTATGTTAGAAAGTGAAAGAGGGGCCGGCGTTTGTGCCCAAATTTGTGATTTGTGTGCCGAAGTAGGAGGCTTGACGGGTGCAGATCATGGCATTTGCCATGTACTGAGAAAATAATACAAAAGATTTAGTCAAACTACCGCACAACCTACTAAATTATTTGAGGTCTAATTGGGTGAAATAGGTGAACATTTCTACAAATTATCAATAAAAGAGGTCTTGTTCAAATAGGTCTTGTTCATTTAGTCAAACTACCGCACAACCTACTAAATTATTTGAGGTCTAATTGGGTGAAATAGGTGAACATTTCTACAAATTATCAATAAAAGAGGTCTTGTTCAAATAGGCGGCCGTTTTTGAATCGCCGCCGTTTTTATTATTATATTTTTTACCAAATAGGACCTGCTGTTTTTTATTGTGATTAGCGTTTTTACTACTAATATTGATTCGAAAAAAGTATATATCTATCATAGAAAAAGTTGGTAGGTAGTACAAAAGTCGCAACAAATAGGAAAAATACTTATTATTTTGCCACCAGTCACCAGGTGGCCTCAGCTCACGGGGCGTGAAAAGCAATGTATAGGCTATGCCTAGGCCTAATTAATTTAATAACTGATCGACTACTCAGGTATAGTAATTAAATCCTTAAGTAAATGTACATTCCGGACTAGTTCAATTAAACTACCCTAAGTGAAGACGGCCTGAACACAAGAAATATGCATAATTTAAATGGACAAATATCCTCGTTTTCATAGTTTTCAGTTTAAATAAATTTATATAAATAGATTGAGATGTTTCATCCGAATGTAATCATCTCTATCCTATTATTATTGACTAAAAACTGGGTGAATATTTTTCGGCAGATTTTTAGAGGTGAAAAATGTAGGTGCAGCTAAAGAAAAATGTTAGCTGATAGAAAAGTTAGATGTGGGCCTATTTCAAATGCCTATAAAAACGCAACCACATGGTATCAGGTCAACAGCGTCAATGGCAACTCGCTTCTGGCAGACAGAGGTCGTCATCCTTAATTGGATTAATCACTCTTATCAGCATGACGCGTGTCAAGAGCATTTGCACAGTAGTCGTGTCCAGAAGTGTGACTTTGCATTCACGCCTGCCTCTTCTTTGATGGCTGTTCGCCCTGGTATCCAACAAGCCTGAGCATATTGCTATTGACCTACAGTTTTAAATAGCAAGACAAAACCTGTGATTTTAGTAACCAGGCAATCATTCCAATTATTACTTTTTGTTGATTATATGAATCAATTACTGTATGAATATGACTCATTTAAATAAAGAATACGGGTTCGAGTCCTTCAGCGGACGAAGTTCTAACTTTTTTATGGCTGAAATATATACAAAAATTAACTAAAAAAGTATTAATACATTCAAGATGACAGTTGAGCACATTATAACAACAACAAAAAACAGTAGACAGCCTAATAAAGAAGTCGCGATATATTTAATGTATGACATGTGAAAAATAAAAATATGTGCAGACCCTTTCATTAGATGTTATTCAGTAGGTTAATTAAGGGTATCTGTAGATTAATCTTTAAAGTAAAGATTTAAGTAAGTTTCCCATTATTATTAATTATTATTGATTTTTAAAATATCTTTTTTTTTTGGTTAACTCGGAGTGGATAAACAAAAAAGTTTGCAAACAGTCTTAAGCTATCTTTTCACATTGGTATTGAAAAGTCGCATCTGCTACTTTGAGAAGTGGCAGATACCACCCTTTAATACCAAGCTGATAATTTATGTAAAATACGCATCCAGGGTTCTACACCTGAAAATTTTAGATATAGAGGTAGCCACGGACATGTGAATATTATGTTATTTCTAAAAAAAATGTTATTTAGTCTGATAATGTGGTGAAAAAGACGGGGGCGCCCCACTACCCCTCAGTGTCAATTAAATTCGCCTTTGGCCTATATTATATATAAGCAAATTGAAAAAAAAAAAATCAATCAATCATTACACGTATCTACATAGGCCTGGATTCGTCATCGCGATGCTTAGGCCTACATGCATTTAGAAATATAAATGCAGAAATACCAGAAAAAAAGATTATGATATTGACTGGACACGCTCCGTCGCCAGCGATATTACATACATAGGCTACATACATACATACATACACTATATGCCTATCTATATACACCACTCTTGGGTGTATAGGCGGCCTGAGCAGACGAGTGCTGCACGGGCGGCGATTTTGTGTGTATATGCGTTCATTTAACATCGATTTACTACATAAACTATTCACCTGGTGCACCTGTTATTAACTTTTTTAGACAGCCAAGATATAATATATCCCACAAATCATTTTAAAAGCAGGCAGTGAGTGTTCATTTTAAAGCTATTAAAGAAATAAAAGAGGCCATTCTTATTCAGCTGACTAATGTTTCACTTTGGGGCAGGTTTTGTCATTTAACGGGAAGTCCACATACTATGTTTGAAAACAGATCAAGAGGTTTATTATTCTAGAAGAGAATGGGAATAAATTTAGTACACTAGGCATTTGATTTATATGACAAAAAATGTGATTTTGAAGAGTCGAAGCACGAATTTTTTTTTTTTTTTGAAATTTTTCAAAATGCGGCACTCAGAGCGGGCTGGCTTACTATGACGGCGGCGCTCGGTTCATGTAGTAAGCGGCCCAGGGCCCGCCATCCATACCTCAAACACAGCCAAAAAAGACCAGCTCCATGCCCAGGGAGCCGCTTAGACTAGCTATAGCCATAGCTAAAGCGATAGCGTTAGTGCTCAATAGAGACATGCATGAACGCACAGAATCCAACATCTCTGAAGATGTAGCTGAATCCTTCAGCAAAGCGTTCAATGTGAAAATCAGTAGCGAAACCCTGATGGAAAAGGCCTTTGCCTAAATTGGTAAACCACCACTCCCTCTGGACAACCAATCCATTAGGATCAATCTGATTCACATTCAGTCTATTGATCACACATATTAACGTGAATGGTCTAAGAGCCAGGAAAACTGAGCTCATTGAACATCTGAAAGACCACAAACCAGATTTTGTCACTCTCAATGAGACCAAAGTCTTGCCAAAGCATAAAGTGTCAATACCAGGCTATGAGTCTGTGAGGAAAGACAGAAGCGCCGCAGGTGGAGGCGTGGCAATACTAATCAAAAAGGAAATTGCCTATAGCATTGTGTATACTGATGATATCAATGCAGAAACAGTGGCTATAACATTCAAACAAAGGGACAAGAAAATAGCACTGGCAACTGTCTATAAACCTCCAGGCAAAATAGTCGAGTTAGAGACACTGAAACACCTGACTGATAAATACGAACATTGCATTATCACAGGCGATTTCAACTCAAAACATGCTTATTTTGGCAACGACAAGAGTGACAGCGCTGGTGACGCTCTTTTTAACATTACTGAGGAGCTGGACCTCACAATACTCAATGATGAGTCTGTGACATTCTGTCGGAACTATGCTGGCAACAGTGTGGAAAGCATCCTTGATCTTGCCCTTGCTTCCAGGAAGATGGGCCCTAAAGTCGCTGAATGCACAGTCAAAGGCGATGTAGGGAGTGACCATCTTCCAGTGCATATTAGATTGAATTCTCATGAGGTGGAGAAAGCTCTAACAAAAGCAGTTCACAGGCTTGACAAGGCAAATTGGCAGAAATTCCGCAAGGAACTAAAGTCAATTGAGATGGGTGACCTCACCACACCCGAGGAAATAGAAAAAGCTGTTGAACTGCTTGAAACCTCTATGATTTGTGCCCTAGACAAAAGTTGTCAATCTGTGAAACAAAAAACACAGGATTTCTTTATCTCTGAAAAAACGTCTAAGTTGATCAGAGAAAAAAGAAAAGCTAGAAGGCTAGCTATGAGATTCAGTGACGAGCCCGAGTACATGACTATGTACAAGAGCCTGACCAACGAGGTCAAGGAATCTATCAAAACGGACAAGGAAAGGGCTTGGTTAAGAACAGATTGATAAACTTGACGGAGCCAGGGATGGAACCGAGTTCTGGAACTCGTTCTTCCGGCTAACAGAGGCAAAATCTAGAGGAACGAGAAAAACTCCCCTCATGAGAAGTGATGGTACTCACACTGAAAATGACAAAGAGAGAGCTGACACGTTCGCAGCCTCGCTTGAAAAAGTACACAACGTTCACCAGGGGACCATCTTTGACGATGAGTTCAAAGTGGAGGTAGAAAGCACTATTAAAGAGCACGAAATGCTCTTCAAGCCACTAGTAAGCCACGTCCCCGAAGAGGACGATGATCACGAGACACTAACCCCAATAACAACAGGGGAAATCAAGGCTTATCTGAAAAAGTGCAAATCTAGCTCTGCCCCTGGTCTGGACGGTATCAGATACGGTGTACTTAAGCAAGCAAATGACAAGGTTTATGAGGCCCTGGCCCAAATCTGTAATGCTTGTATGGCTACAGGATACTATCCTAAGCTATGGAAAAAGGCTGAAGGTATCATGATACCTAAGCCAGGCAAAGACGGAAAAATGCCGGGGAACTATAGACCTATCAGCCTGCTGAGCTGTATGGGCAAACTCTTTGAAAAAACGCTAGCTGGTAGAATAAGGAACTTTCTTGAGAAAGAAAAGTTCTTTAACAAGTGGCAGAATGGCTTCAGGAGCAAGCGCATCGCCATGGAACATGTGTTCAGACTGGTAGAGGAAACTCAACTGGGATTCACTAAGTAATGGAAAGGTGGAGCAATCTTTATCGATGTTGAGAAGGCATTTGACTCGGTGTGGCATGACGGACTAAGATACAAGCTGATGAACGGCAGCTTACCTAGGAAGATGGTCAGGTTGATATCATCTTTCCTAAGTGACAGAACGATCAAAGTCAATTGCTGTAACAACTGCTCAGAGGAGGTGACCCTCAATGCGGGCACACCTCAGGGCTCGGTCCTAAGCCCTCTCCTTTTCATTATCTATGTGAATGATATCCCAGACATGAGTTCACTCAATGTCAAGCTTTCTCAGTTCGCAGATGACATGGGAATCTGGGCACATGCAACCAATGCCAAATGGGTGAAGGCAAAGCTATCAAAAGCTTTAAAACTTATTGAAGCATGGTGTTCCAAATGGCGGATAAAACTAAACGCAGGAAAAACTCAGCTGATTGTGTTTAGTGTCGGTCCAAAACCAGAACTTATAGATCTGGAACTGTTTGGTGAGCCTATTATTCAAACTCAAACAGCCAAACTGCTTGGAATCCTATTTGATCGAAGGCTTAGCTTCAAAGACCATATGAAAGACCTAATGACAAAGGTCTACAGACGACTGAACCTGCTGAAGTTGCTCAAAGGGACAAACTGGGGCGCCAGACCATATACCATCTTAAAAGCCTACAAGTGCTTTATACGCCCTGCCCTTGAATATGGTTCACTGATAACTGGAGCTTTAAGGGAATCACAAGTGAAGGAAATGCAGATCTTTCAAAACAAGTGCCTGAGACTAGCACTTGGTGTAACCTACCTGGACAGAATGAGAACAATAGATCTGCATGACCTCACTAACGTCCCTATGATCAAAACTAGGATGACAGCACTGGCGGTTAAAACATTTAGATCACTTGAAAACACACAGTGTTTCAAGGATCTGGTGTTGAATCATGAGATCGTTCAAAAACGATCAGGCTCTAATACAATTCTGGATCAATTGCTGGCTGAAATCCAGGCTGACGCTTAAACACGGTTGACGGTTGACGGTTGACGATTGACGGATAACGGTTGAGCTCCTGTTCCCACATAGAACAGGGGCTCTGGGGGCGCCGTTCTGTGTGACATACCAAAAGCAGGGAGTTCCCTATCACTCCACTGCATGAGACAAGAACACGGTTGACGGTTGACGGATATCAGTTGAACTCCTGAACTCCTGTTCCCACAGAGAGCAGGGGCTCTGAAAGGAGCCGTTTTGTGAGACACATAAGGCAGTGGGCTTTCAATCATAGCACTGAAGGAGACGGATTCTGGTCTTAAGCAATGAGCTCTCTATCATTACATTGCTAGCTTGGGTGATGGCACGGCGGACACGGATGGTTGGCTAACGATGACGGTTCATGATGGTGGTTTCAAACACACTGCTCAGAAAGCAGAGCACATTTCAAAGGGTCAGTCCTTGCCCTTACTCTGGTGGCTGGTCGCCTCTTCCCTGGTTCCTTGTCTCCTGGACTTCTTCTTGCCATTGCTTGTACAATCACCTACCTCACCAGGTGAAAAGAGAGAGGCACTATAAGGTTTATACCAGAATTAGTGCATAATCTCGCGTCAGCCCTCGCGCTGCGCGCTCCTCTACTACTAGCCATCCATACATCACATCAACATTTCCATCACATTCACAGTCTGCCTGCAGTCGCCGAGGTGTCAACAGCTCAAGACGCTAGCTTTAGCTCTCACTCACTAACTCTTGTTAGTCAGACATAAGCTAAGCTTATAATAGACACGCACAGTGAATATTATAAGCTGAAATCAGAGACACCAACCCACTACGGGAAGACTTGTGAGTATCGCACTATTATAACTTGGACAAGGGACAAGGCAACTAGCAAAACCTATTGACGGTATGAATAGCCCTGCTATTTTAGGCTCTAGTCGCTCTTCTAAGAGCGCCACGGACTTGTCTGTGGAAGCGCAACAGTCACAACTCATAGGTGCGCTGGAATCAGCTATGGACAAGGTCCAGGCTGAGAACCTACTAAGGTTGGTGGCCGATATGGTCGAGTCCCAGGGCGGGGACCCGGTCAAAATCGTGTCGCCTGTAAAGCAGAGCTCGGGGCAAGCTCAGGAGGTACCTGGACCTCGTAAAACACCAGGGGGTCAGAAAAATAAGGGTGAGGGGCGCACCCAGACAAGCACTGAGGTACCTGGACCTCAGAATAAAGAAACAGGGGGTACAAAGTCGGGTATTGGGCACACCCGCAAGGCAGATGGCAAAGGCCAACAGCAGGCCAATGTCGGCCCCGCCGTTACTAAAAAACGGACGGGGAAGAAACAAGAGGGACCTGCACCTCTTAAAAAAGCAGGGGGCGACAGCAAATCTGGCAAAGGGGGTGTAGGGGCCACCCCCTCGGCGAAAGCGAAAGCAAAAAACTCTAACAAAAAGAGTAAGGCCAGCAGTGCAAGCGCTGGCACTGAGATAAAGGATAGTGGTCCGAACCAGGCCACTATTGCAGCAAAGTCTCGCCAACCTGGCAGTGGCATGGTCACGCCAGACAAGAGCTACGCTCAGGCGACGCAGACGGTACCAGGTACCAACGGTACCGCAGGGCTAATAACAACCAGCCCTGCTAAAATGCTCATAGGCGACGACAGCGCCAGGGCAAAGGGCAAGAACGCAGCCCTGAGGCTAATCGCCAAAAACAAGACCGACGGTCAAACGTCTAAGGCAATAGCCCAGGCTACAGCCAATAGTCAGGCGAGAAGTGGTAGCCCACAAACCACTAATGTGACTGGCAGGCAGCAGTCACTGGGGGCGTGCCAGGAGAGCACAATGCTTAACAAAACCCCAAAAAAGAGAGTCCTGGTCAGAAGCCCATCTGACCCGGAGAGGGCACTTTTAATTAAAAAAGTAAAAACGGCTGTATTAGCCACAAGTGGCTTCTACAGCGAATCTGACGAGCCCAGGTCAGATTCCAGTATACGCACTGTTGAACCAACACGCTACTATGTAGATAGTGACAACAGTGATTACATGGGCACCTATAAGCCATGTAGCGACGCCCAATATATGGTGACAGCCGCTGATTCACATATCAGCGGCGCTGACACAATAACAACACGTGAATCGGATTCACATGTCACCAACGCTCACGCTCAGTTAGACGCTATAGGCGACAAGCCTACCTGTGGGGAAACCACAGCCATGCCGCCAAGGTGTGAAACTGACACGGCAGCTCACACTGACATGGAGGTGACTGGTGAGGCAAACACCAGCGCCCTCAATGAGGGCACCTGGGTATCCCCCAGGTCAAAAAATGCTCTTTCCAAGGGAAAGAAAGCCAAACAGCCCAAACCAGGGCCGGTGGTCGCACAAGGGCTAAGCTCAGTGTATTTAAATGACACTGACAAGCTCAAAAAACGGCTGAAGGACGGGCACAGCATTGTTATCAAAGGCCGCAGCAGCACGGCCGGGAAGCTACCACTTCTCTTCCCCGCTGATGAGCAGAGCCGCAGCCGCCTGCTAAAACTGAAGCTAGGCAATGCCACTTTCCGAGAGGCACGGAAAAGACCCACTTCAGATTTTGTGATGGTCATAAACAAGATATCCCCCGAGATATCAGACACAGACATAGCCAAAGAGCTAAAAAACAAATCAGTACAGGTGAAAAGACTGATTTCAGCCAGGCATAACAACATGCCCTCACATAACGTGAAGCTCACCTGTGAGAACAAGGCTACGCTCGAGGCTATAGGTCAGACGGTCACCATCAAAGGGGAGGACTACAAGGTAGTTCCCTATGTGAACAAGACCACCAAGGTCAAACAATGTTACAGGTGCCTCGAATTCGGCCATACCTCAGGCCAATGTGAAAATGACCTGAGGTGCAGAAAATGTGGTGGCAGCCACGTTAAAAAGGACTGCCAATCAGACAAGCCGGCATGCGTCAACTGCCACGGGGACCACCCATCTTCATACAGAGGGTGCCCCGAAAAGACGAAAAGGCTGCCTAAAACTCAAACACAGCCAAAAAAGACCAGCTCCATGCCCAGGGAGCCGCTTAGACTAGCTATAGCCATAGCTAAAGCGATAGCGTTAGTGCTCAATAGAGACATGCATGAACGCACAGAATCCAACATCTCTGAAGATGTAGCTGAATCCTTCAGCAAAGCGTTCAATGTGAAAATCAGTAGCGAAACCCTGATGGAAAAGGCCTTTGCCTAAATTGGTAAACCACCACTCCCTCTGGACAACCAATCCATTAGGATCAATCTGATTCACATTCAGTCTATTGATCACACATATTAACGTGAATGGTCTAAGAGCCAGGAAAACTGAGCTCATTGAACATCTGAAAGACCACAAACCAGATTTTGTCACTCTCAATGAGACCAAAGTCTTGCCAAAGCATAAAGTGTCAATACCAGGCTATGAGTCTGTGAGGAAAGACAGAAGCGCCGCAGGTGGAGGCGTGGCAATACTAATCAAAAAGGAAATTGTCTATAGCATTGTGTATACTGATGATATCAAAGCAGAAACAGTGGCTATAACATTCAAACAAAGGGACAAGGAAATAGCACTGGCAACTGTCTATAATCCTCCAGGCAAAATAGTCGAGTTAGAGACACTGAAACACCTGACTGATAAATACGAACATTGCATTATCACAGGCGATTTCAACTCCAAACATGCTTATTTTGGCAACGACAAGAGTGACAGCGCTGGTGACGCTCTTTTTAACATTACTGAGGAGCTGGACCTCACAATACTCAATGATGAGTCTGTGACATTCTGTCGGAACTATGCTGGCAACAGTGTGGAAAGCATCCTTGATCTTGCCCTTGCTTCCAGGAAGATGGGCCCTAAAGTCGCTGAATGCACAGTCAAAGGCGATGTAGGGAGTGACCATCTTCCAGTGCATATTAGATTGAATTCTCATGAGGTGGAGAAAGCTCTAACAAAAGCAGTTCACATGCTTGACAAGGCAAATTGGCAGAAATTCCGCAAGGAACTAAAGTCAATTGAGATGGGTGACCTCACCACACCCGAGGAAATAGAAAAAACTGTTGAACTGCTTGAAACCTCTATGATTTGTGCCCTAGACAAAAGTTGTCAATCTGTGAAACAAAAAACACAGGATTTCTTTATCTCTGAAAAAACGTCTAAGTTGATCAGAGAAAAAAGAAAAGCTAGAAGGCTAGCTATGAGATTCAGTGACGAGCCCAAGTACATGACTATGTACAAGAGCCTGACCAACGAGGTCAAGGAATCAATCAAAACGGACAAGGAAAGGGCTTGGCAAGAACAGATTGATAAACTTGACGGAGCCAGGGATGGAACCGAGTTCTGGAACTCGTTCTTCCGGCTAACAGGGGCAAAATCTAGAGGAACGAGAAAAACTCCCCTCATGAGAAGTGATGGTACTCACACTGAAAATGACAAAGAGAGAGCTGACACGTTCGCAGCCTCGCTTGAAAAAGTACACAACGTTCACCAGGGGACCATCTTTGACGATGAGTTCAAAGTGGAGGTAGAAAGCACTATTAAAGAGCACGAAATGCTCTTCAAGCCACTAGTAAGCCACGTCCCCGAAGAGGACGATGATCACGAGACACTAACCCCAATAACAACAGGGGAAATCAAGGCTTATCTGAAAAAGTGCAAATCTAGCTCTGCCCCTGGTATGGACGGTATCAGATACGGTGTACTTAAGCAAGCAAATGACAAGGTTTATGAGGCCCTGGCCCAAATCTGTAATGCTTGTATGGCTACAGGATACTATCCTAAGCTATGGAAAAAGGCTGAAGGTATCATGATACCTAAGCCAGGCAAAGACGGAAAAAAGCCAGGGAACAATAGACCTATCAGCCTGCTGAGCTGTATGGGCAAACTCTTTGAAAAAACGCTAGCTGGTAGAATAAGGAACTTTCTTGAGAAAGAAAAGTTCTTTAACAAGTGGCAGAATGGCTTCAGGAGCAAGCGCATCGCCATGGAACATGTGTTCAGACTGGTAGAGGAAACTCAACTGGGATTCACTAAGAAATGGAAAGGTGTAGCAATCTTTATCGATGTTGAGAAAGCATTTGACTCGGTGTGGCATGACGGACTAAGATACAAGCTGATGAACGGCAGCTTACCTAGGAAGATGGTCAGGTTGATATCATCTTTCCTAAGTGACAGAACGATCAATGTCAATTGCTGTAACAACTGCTCAGAGGAGGTGACCCTCAATGCGGGCACACCTCAGGGCTCGGTCCTAAGCCCTCTCCTTTTCATTATCTATGTGAATGATATCCCAGACATGAGTTCACTCAATGTCAAGCTTTCCCAGTTCGCAGATGACATGGGAATCTGGGCACATGCAACCAATGCCAAATGGGTGAAGGCAAAGCTATCAAAAGCTTTAAAACTTATTGAAGCATGGTGTTCTAAATGGCGGATAAAACTAAACGCAGGAAAATCTCAGCTGATTGTGTTTAGTGTCGGTCCAAAACCAGAACCTATATATCTGGAACTGTTTGGTGAGCCTATTATTCAAACTCAAACAGCCAAACTGCTTGGAATCCTATTTGATCGAAGGCTTAGCTTCAAAGACCATATGAAAGACCTAATGACAAAGGTCTACAGGCGACTGAACCTGTTGAAGTTGCTCAAAGGGACAAACTGGGGCGCCAGACCATATACCATCTTAAAAGCCTACAAGTGCTTTATACGCCCTGTCCTTGAATATGGTTCACTGATAACTGGAGCTTTAAGGGAATCACAAGTGAAGGAAATGCAGATCTTTCAAAACAAGTGCCTGAGACTAGCACTTGGTGTAACCTACCTGGACAGAATGAGAACAATAGATCTGCATGACCTCACTAACGTCCCTATGATCAAAACTAGGATGACAGCACTGGCGGTTAAAACATTTAGATCACTTGAAAACACACAGTGTTTCAAGGATCTGGTGTTGAATCATGAGATCGTTCAAAAACGATCAGGCTCTAATACAATTCTGGATCAATTGCTGGCTGAAATCCAGGCTGACGCTTAAACACGGTTGACGGTTGACGGTTGACGATTGACGGATAACGATTGAGCTCCTGTTCCCACATAGAACAGGGGCTCTGGGGGCGCCGTTCTGTGTGACATACCAAAAGCGGGGAGTTCCCTATCACTCCACTGCATGAGACAAGAACACGGTTGACGGTTGACGGTTGACGGATATCGGTTGAACTCCTGAACTCCTGTTCCCACAGAGAGCAGGGGCTCTGAAAGGAGCCGTTTTGTGAGACACATAAGGCAGTGGGCTTTCAATCATAGCACTGAAGGAGACGGATTCTGGTCTTAAGCAATGAGCTCTCTATCATTACATTGCTAGCTTGGGTGATGGCACGGCGGACACGGATGGTTGGCTAACGATGACGGTTCATGATGGTGGTTTCAAACACACTGCTCAGAAAGCAGAGCACATTTCAAAGGGTCAGTCCTTGCCCTTACTCTGGTGGCTGGTCGCCTCTTCCCTGGTTCCTTGTCTCCTGGACTTCTTCTTGCCATTGCTTGTACAATCACCTACCTCACCAGGTGAAAAGAGAGAGGCACTATAAGGTTTATACCAGAACTAGTGCATAATCTCGCGTCAGCCCTCGCGCTGCGCGCTCCTCTAGTAGTTCGCCATCCATATACACAGTGACCAGCACTCGTGATAGATTTATTTTTCACTCGCTATTTTCATCAAAGTATAAACCATCGGCAAATATGTCAGGAGACGCCGCACCAGCAGCTGCCCCAGCAAAAACCCCCAAGAAGAAGGTGGTGAAGCCAAAGAAGCCTGCAGCTCACCCCAAGTATTCTGAGATGATCAAGCAGGCCGTGTCAGCCTTGAAGTAGCGTGGAGGCTCATCTCGCCAGGCTGTCCTCAAGTACATCGTCAAGAACTTCAACGTGGGCAAAGACAAGAAAGTTGTCAACAGCCATCTGAAAATGGCTCTTCGCGCCGGTGTCAAGAATGGTAGCTTGAAACAAGCCAAGGGCACAGGTGCTGCCGGATCTTTCCGCCTGGGAGATGCCGCCAAGAAAGCTGACAAGCCCAAGAAGAAGCCAGCTGCCAAGAAGCCCGCTGCCAAGAAACCAAAGGCAAAGAAAGCAGTGAAAAAGCCAAAGGCCGATAAGAAGACGGCCAAACCCAAGAAAGCTGCTGCCAAGAAGCCAGCCAAGAGCCCCAAGAAGGCGGCAAAAAAGCCAGCTGCCAAGAAACCAGCTGCTAAGAAGCCCGCTGCTAAGAAAACTGCCAAGAAACCAGCAGCCAAGAAGACCGCCGCCAAGAAGTAATTCCACCGGCTTCTTGCTTCTCTTCAGAATCAAAAGGCCCTTCTCAGGGCCACCACTTCATCACAAAAGATTAAACGCTAAAACTGTTCTGCACTTTATATATATTGATAAAAAATAACCCAATTATAATGATTAAATCCAATATTGATCACTCTAAAACGCACAAATAGTTTATAATTAAAAAGCACATAATTAGGTTAACTTTCATTGCTGCGCAGTGCTATTTATTACAGATCTGATTTATTTTAAGTGTTGTTTGCCAGTATGAAGGGGAATAATTTTTCTGAAACTACTTGTATTCTGTGAAACTCTATGACCTTGACCTCCTTTGTTTTCACCGAGCTGGCTAATACGATGAAGTATGTGGGAGGGGTCTTATATAACCTTGTTTTCACCGAGTGACGTCACTTCGTCTCACAGAATGAAGTGTGGGGGAGGAGGTGTTATATAACCTTGTTTTCACCGAGTTACGTCACTGCGTT
Source organism: Flabesymbios commensalis (assembly GCA_964017125.1). Taxonomy (NCBI): domain Eukaryota; kingdom Metazoa; phylum Annelida; class Polychaeta; order Terebellida; family Flabelligeridae; genus Flabesymbios; species Flabesymbios commensalis. Next base: position 665,257 of record OZ024908.1, read on the forward strand.
TCACAGATATCTTTAACAATCCGTCTATGTTAGAAAGTGAAAGAGGGACCGGCGTCTGTGCCCAAATTTGTGTGTCAAAGTAGGAGGCTTGACGGGTGTAGATCATGGCATTTGCCATGTACTGAGAAAATAATACAAAAGATTTATTCAAACTACCGCACAACCTATTAAATTATTTGAGGTCTAATTGGGTCAAATAGGTGAACATTTCTACAAATTATCAATTAAAGAGGTCTTGTTCAAATAGGCGGCCGTTTTTGAATCGCCGCCGTTTTTATTATAATACTTTTTGGTAAATAGGGCCTACTGTTTTTTAATGTGATTAGCGTTTTTACTACTAATATTGATTCGAAAAAAGTATATATCTATCATAGAAAAAGGTGGTAGGTAGTACAAAAGTCGCAACAAATAGGAAAAATACTTATTATTTTGCCACCAGTCACCAGGTGGCCTCAGCTCACGGGGCGTGAAAAGCAATGTATAGGCTATGCCTAGGCCTAATTAATTTAATAACTGATCGACTACTTAGGTATAGTAATTAAATCCTTAAGTAAATGTATATTCCGGACTAATTTAATTAAACTACCCTACGGCCTGAATACAAAAATATGCATAATTTAAATGTACAAATATCCTCGTTTTCATAGTTTTCAGTTTAAATAAATTTATATAAATAGATTGAGATGTTTCATCCGAATGTAATCATCTCTATCCTATTATTATTGACTAAAAACTGGGTGAATATTTTTCAGCAGATTTTAAGAGGTGAAAAATGTAGGTGCAGCTAATGAAAAATGTTAGCTGATAGAAAAGTTAGATGTGGGCCTATGTCAAATGCCTATAAAAACGCAACCACATGGTATCAGGTCAACAGCGTCGATTGCAACTCGCTTCTGGCAGACAGAGGTCGTCATCCTTAATTGGATTAATCACTCTTATCAGCATGACGCGTGTCAAGGGCATGTGCACAGTAGTCGTGTCCAGAAGTGTGACTTTGCATTCACGCCTGCCTCTTCTTTGATGGCTGTTCGCCCTGGTATCCAACAAGCCTGAGCATATTGCTATTGACCTACAGTTTTAAATAGCAAGACAAAACCTGTGATTTTAGTAACCAGGCAATCATTCCAATTATTACTTTTTGCTCATTTTATGAATCAATTACTGTATAAATGACTCATTTAAATAAAAAATACGGGTTCGAGTCCTTCAGCGGACAAAGTTCTAAAACTTTAAAAAAGTATTAATACATTCAAGATGACAGTTGAGCACATTATAACAACAACAAAAAACAGTAGACAGCCTAATAAAGAAGTCGCGATATATTTAATGTATGACATGTGAAAAATATGTGCAGACCCTTGCATTATATAGATGTTATTCAGTAGGTTAATTAAGGGTATCTGTAGATTAAACTAAGTAAAGATTTAAGTAAGTTTCCCATTATTATTAATTATTATTGATTTTTAAAATATGTTTTTTTTTCGGTTAACTCGGAGTGGATAAACAAAAAAGTTTTCACATTGGTATTGAAAAGTCGCATCTGCTACTTTGAGAAGTGGCAGATACCACCCTTTAATAGCAAGCTGATAATTTATGTAAAACACGCATCCGAGTTCTACACTTGACAATTTTAGAAATATAGTCCATGGGCCAGATAAGGTTACCGTGCACCCCCCCCCCCCCAGGACAGTCTGAGACCAAGTTTTTATTGTTCCTTGGACCTCCCCCGATATCAAAAGTCGATGCCATCAAAAAAAAGTTGGGATGGACTACCTGTTTTGGGCCATTTTCAAAATGGCCGCTATCGAAATCTGGAAATCACGTTTTGTGCCATAACTTGAGTTCTAAGGCAGTTAGAGTCACAAAATTGGTGTCTATGCATATGTTTTTGGGGATGAGGAATTCAATTATGCCGATAAAAAATGTTTCTGTCTTGTGGAAAATTTATAAACCGCTATTCAAACGTATTTTTCGTACATTTTTGGTCATTTTTTGTGTTAGTCTATGGGACAGAGAGGGTTACTGTGCAACATCCACCTATGAAAGTCTGAGACCAAGTTTTTTTTGCTCATTAGACCTCCCCCAATTTTAAAAGTCGATGCCATCAAATAAAAGTCGGATGGACCACCTATTTTAGGCCATTTCAAAATGGCCGCCATTGAAATTTGGAAATCACGCTTCGTGCCATAACTTCAGTTCTAAGGCAGTTAGAGTTACAATATTGATGTCTATACATATGTTTTTGGGGGTGAGGAATTCAATTATGCCAATAAAAAATATTTCTGTCTTGTGGAAAATTAATAAACAGCTATTTAAATGTATTTTTCGTGCATTTTCGGTTATTTTTTGTGTTAGTCCATGGGCCAGATAGGGTTACTGTGCACCTTCCACCCATGAAAGTCTGAGACCAATTTTTTTGGCTCATAAGACCTCCCCCAATATCAAAAGTCGATGCCATCAAATACAAGTCGGATGGACTACCTATTTTAGGCCATTTCCAAATGGCCGCCAATGCAATTTGGAAATCACGTTTTGTGCCATAACTTGAGTTCTAAGGCAGTTAGAGTCACAAAATTGGTGTCTATACATATGTTTTTGGGGACGAGGAATCTAATTATCCCAATAAAAAATATTTCTGTCTTGTAGATAATTTATAAACAGTTAAATAAACGTATTTTTCGTGTATTTTCGGTCATTTTTGTGTATTTTAGTGCGAGCACAGAAAAAAACTAACCTTAAAATAAAACTTGTAGTGTTATTTTATTCCTTGAATAATGAGCATTACAGTGTGGAAAATTGTAAATAAAAATTCAACTTTGTTTATGACGAGCATGATCAATGAAAAAAACTTAGTGTGGAAAATAATAAAATAACAAAGTGGTGACTGTTCTATGAACCAATTACAATTACATGTCATCTCCATCCATATTAGATCTGACCAGCAGCTGAGTAGATTATTTCCTTCATTGCAAAAAAAACAGTACTTTTACACAATATCATATCGCCACTTTAAAATTTAAAACGGCAGATATACCCTTTCAATTCCAAGGGGAAAATTTAGTTATTGACAATCATTCTTATGTATTGCACACTCATTTCAGCAGTTTATCTAACACACATTTAAAAACAGAATTTCTAACATAATAGTTGCCGTGTTATCAAATGCTTATGGTGATGACAGCAGAAATGGTGGTGAAGGCCTTGTTCCACCAGAATATAAAACACGTTTGCACTACCATAGAGCATAAAATAAACAAATAAGCTACTAAACCTAATCCTCATCACTGTCACTTTCAGCTACTGCACTGTCATCAGACAACACTTCTCCGTCTGATGAACTTGCTACATCGTCACCACTTTCAAATGTATCATCTTCCCTTGCTATGTCTATTGGGATAATTGGACCTTGACACCAGCCGGGCAGAAATTTCTCATTGTTTTCAGTCCATCCATTAATTGCTAGATGAATATATGGCTGAGGAATATGGGCTAATTTCCAAATTCCAGTTTGATAATTTACTCGTCTAATATGCTGAGACAATGTCTTTCTACATAGTGGAAATTGGCTGAAGTCTGGCTGAAGTCAATATTGCTCACTTCTGCTTCAGGATAGAGTAGCGATACATGTCACATGTTAACTCTTCTAGGTCGGTCACTAAGTCATCGGAGATATGCCAAACATCTCCTAATTTACAGAGTACATCTTGAAATCGCATAGTCTTCTGAATCAGTTTTATGGTTAATTTTTCCTACGCCTTGTCTAGGATGTGAGTGATGCACCAGTGCCAAGTGATTTAAGCAGCACTCTGGTCATACAAGATGACAATGCTTTCTTCCATGTTATGTCAAACATAATCCAGCAACTTTCATCTCATTGCACATACAATATTTGACAGCATACCAAGGAGACATTATCTCTAGCACAGAAGGCTCGATTAAGCAAATGGAGGGACAGATGCTTGGTACCAGTGATACATTGATCATAAGTAGGCCATTGCAAAAAAGCCAGCTGATTGGAAGACATTTCTGATGAGCAGTGACAACAAATCACAGTTAGTTGATGTTATGTATGATGTTTGGTGCTCTCATAAATTTGCTCCAAGCCTTGCATAGAAAAAAAACAATAACTGTCCCTCATGGTAACTGCTACCTTCTTGCGTCTGAAGATGGAACAACAGTTGATAAAACTGAGATTACATCATTGTTCTCAAATAAATAAAAAACTGATACTGTCTCTATGCACAAGAGCAAGGCTGTGATACAGTTCGCATTCGCAGTTCTGACAGTGATGTGTTTTTCATATTGCTGCACCATGCTTTCAAGTTAGACATCACTATTCCGTTTGATACTGGCTCAGACAACACAAGAAGGCTTCTGATTGTAATTCACATAGACAACAATAATGGTCAGAAGCTCTGCACGTCTCTTTGCGCATTCACGCGTAGGGGAAATTAAACCAATAAAACTGAGTCAGGAGACTGTGAGATTTCAAGATGTAAATTAACTTGATGTTTGGCATATCTCTGATGACATGGTGATCGACCTAGAAGAGTTCACTTGTGCCATCTATGGAAAAAGTCGTCATACGAGTGTACATGATCTTCGCTACTCTATTTTGAAGCAGAAGTGCATCAATGTCGAGCGCAATATTGAGCTCAACCAATTTCCATCATGTAGAAAGACATTGTCTCAGCATATTAGACGAGTAAATGAGATAGGAATTTGGAAATTAGCCCATATTTCTCAGCCATTAGAAAGTGATGACGATGTAGCAGGTTCATCAGAGGAAGAAGTGTTGTCTGATGACAGTGCAGTAGTTGAAAGTGACAGTGATGAGGATTAGGTTTAGCTAATCAGTAGCTTGCGATATGTTTATTTTATGTTCTATGGTAGTGCAAACGCATTTCATATTCTGGTGGAACAAGGACTTTACCACAGCTTTACCACCATTTCTGCTGTCACCACTATAAGAATTTGATGACATGGCAACTATTATGTTAGAAACTCTGTTTTTAAATGGGTGTAAGATATACTGGTGAAATGAGTGTGCAATACATAAGAATGACTGTCGAAAACCAAATTTTACCCTTGGAATTGAAAGGGTGTATCTACCGTTTTAAATTGGCGATATGATCTTGTGTGAAAGTATTGGAAGGGAATACTCTACTCAGCTGCTGGTCAGATATAATATGGATGAAGATTACATGTACTCCTAATCGGTTCATGGAACAGTCACCACTTTGTTATTTTAATATCTTCTACACTAAGTTTTTTTCATTTATCATGCTAGTCTTAAGCAAAGTTGAATTTGTATTTACAATTTTCAACACTGTTATGCTCATTATTCACGGAATAAAATAACACTACAAGTTTTATTTTAAGGTTAGTTTTTTTCTGTGCTCGCACTAAAATACACAAAATGACCGAAAATACACCGAAATGACCGAAAAATACGTTTATTTAACTGTTTATGAATTATCTACAAGACAGAAATATTTTTTATTGGGATAATTAGATTCCTCGTCCCCAAAAACATATGTATAGACACCAATTTTGTGACTTTAACTGCCTTAGAACTCAAGTTATGGCACAAAACGTGATTTCCAAATTGCATTGGCGGCCATTTTGAAATGGCCTAAAATAGGTAGTCCATCCGACTTGTATTTGATGGCATCGACTTTTGATATTGGGGGAGGTCTTATTCGCCAAAAAAATTGGTCTCAGACTTTCATGGGTGGAGGGTGCACAGTCACCCTATCTGGCCCATGGACTAACACAAAAAATAACCGAAAATGCACGAAAAATACATTTAAATAGCTGTTTATTAATTTTCCACAAGACAGAAATATTTTTTATTGGCATAATTGAATTCCTCGCCCCCAAAAACATATGTATAGACATCAATATTGTAACTCTAACTGCCTTAGAACTGAAGTTATGGCACAAAACGTGATTTCCAAATTTCAATGGCGGCCATTTTGAAATGGCCTAAAATAGGTGGTCCATCCGACTTTTATTTGATGGCATCGACTTTTAATATTGGGGGAGGTCTAATGAGCAAAAAAAACTTGGTCTCAGACTTTCATAGGTGGATGGTGCACAGTAACCCTCTCTGTCCCATAGACTAACACAAAAAATGACCAAAAATGTACGAAAAATACGTTTAAATAGCGGTTTATAAATTTTCCTCAAGACAGAAACATTTTTTATCGGCATAATTGAATTCCTCACCCCCAAAAACATATGCATAGACACCAATTTTGTGACTCTAATTGCCTTAGAACTCAAGTTATGGCACAAAACGTGATTTCCAGATTTCGATGGCGGCCATTTTGAAAATGGCCCAAAACAGGTAGTCCATCCCAACTTTTTTTTGATGGCATCGACTTTTGATATCGGGGGAGGTCCAAGGAACAATAAAAACTTGGTCTCAGACTGTCCTGGGGGGGGGGGGTGCACGGTAACCCTATCTGGCCCATGGACTAATAGAGGTAGCCACGGACATGTGAATATTATTTTATTTCTAAAAAAAATGTTATTTAGTCTGATAATGTGGTGAAAAAGACGGGGGCGCCCCACTACCCCTCAGCCTCAATTAAATTCGCCTTTGGCCTATATTATATATAAGCAGATTTAAAAAAAAATCAATCAATCATTACACGTATCTACATAGGCCTAGATTCGTCATCGCGATGCTTAGGCCTACATGCATTTAGAAATATAAATGCAGAAATGCCAGAAAAAAGACTATGATATTGACTGGACACGCTCCGTCGCCAGCGATATTACATACATAGGCTACATACATACATACATACACTATATGCTATCTATATACACCACTCTTGGGTGTATAGGCGGCCTGAGCAGACGAGTGCTGCACGGGCGGCGATTTTGTGTGTATATGCGTTCATTTAACATCGATTTATTACATAAACTATTCACCTGGTGCACCTTTTATTAACTTTTTTAGACAGACAAGATATAATACATCCCACAAATCATTTTAAAAGCAGGCAGTGAGTGTTAATTTTAAAGCTATTAAAGAAATAAAAGAGCCCATTCTTATTCAGCTGACTAATGTTTCACTTTGGGGCAGGTTTTGTCATTTAACGGGAAGTCCACATACTATGTTTGAAAACAGATCAAGAGGTTTATAATTCTAGAAGAGAATGAGAATAAATTTAGTACACTAGGCATTTGATTTATATGACAAAAAATGTGATTTTGAAGAGTCGAAGCACGAAAATTTTCTGACATTTTTCAAAATGCGGCACTCAGAGCGGGCTGGCTTACTATGACGGCGGCGCTCGGCTCATGTAGTAAGCGGCGCAGGGCTCGCCATCCCGAGGGCGCATAAAAATTAATTAAATTCTAAAATGCTTCTGTTTCCAGGTTCCTTGCCTCCCTTGCCAACCAGACATTTTCTAATTAGTATTATATACTAATGAAATATTTGGATAGGCTAAGCGAAAGCTTTCATACAAGCTTCGAATGCCTTAATCCCACTCTCAGCACCCTTCGGGTGCTAGGGTTCACTCAGCAGTCGCCATCCATATGCGACGCCCAATATATGGTGACAGCCGCTGATTCACATATCAGCGGCGCTGACACAATAACAACACGTGAATCGGATTCACATGTCACCAACGCTCACGCTCAGTTAGACGCTATAGGCGACAAGCCTACCTGTGGGGAAACCACAGCTATGCCTCCAACGTGTGAAACTGACACGGCAGCTCACACTGACATGGAGGTGACAGGTGAGGCAAACACCAGCGCCCTCAATGAGGGCACCTGGGTATCCCCCAGGTCAAAAAATGCTCTTTCCAAGGGAAAGAAAGCTAAACAGCCCAAACCAGGGCCGGTGGTCGCACAAGGGCTAAGCTCAGTGTATCTAAATGACACTGACAAGCTCAAAAATTGGCTGAAGGACGGGCACAGCATTGTGATCAAAGGCCGCAGCAGCACGGCCGGGAAGCTACCACTTCTCTTCCCCGCTGATGAGCAGAGCCGCAGCCGCCTGCTAAAACTGAAGTTGGGCAATGCCACTTTCCGAGAGGCACGGAAAAGGCCCACTTCAGATTTTGTGATGGTCATTAACAAGATATCCCCCGAGATATCAGACACAGACATAGCCAAAGAGCTAAAAAACAAATCAGTACAGGTAAAAAGACTGATTTCAGCCAGGCATAACAACATGCCCTCACATAACGTGAAGCTCACCTGTGAGAATAAGGCTACGCTCGAGGCTATAGGTCAGACTGTCACCATCAAAGGGGAGGACTACAAGGTAGTTCCCTATGTGAACAAGACCACCAAGGTCAAACAATGCTACAGGTGCCTCGAATTCGGCCATACCTCAGGCCAATGTGAAAATGACCTGAGGTGCAGAAAATGTGGTGGCAGCCACGTTAAAAAGGACTGCCAATCAGACAAGCCGGCATGCGTCAACTGCCACGGGGACCACCCATCTTCATACAGAGGGTGCCCCGAAAAGACGAAAAGGCTGCCTAAATCTCAAACACAGCCAAAAAAGACCAGCTCCATGCCCAGGGAGCCGCTTAGACTAGCTATAGCCATAGCTAAAGCGATAGCGTTAGTGCTCAATAGAGACATGCATGAACGCACAGAATCCAACATCTCTGAAGATGTAGCTGAATCCTTCAGCAAAGCGTTCAATGTGAAAATCAGTAGCGAAACCCTGATGGAAAAGGCCTTTGCCTAAATTGGTAAACCACCACTCCCTCTGGACAACCAATCCATTAGGATCAATCTGATTCACATTCAGTCTATTGATCACACATATTAACGTGAATGGTCTAAGAGCCAGGAAAACTGAGCTCATTGAACATCTGAAAGAGCACAAACCAGATTTTGTCACTCTCAATGAGACCAAAGTCTTGCCAAAGCACAAAGTGTCAATACCAAGCTATGAGTCTGTGAGGAAAGACAGAAGCGCCGCAGGTGGAGGCGTGGCAATACTAATCAAAAAGGAAATTGCCTATAGCATTGTGTATACTGATGATATCAATGCAGAAACAGTGGCTATAACATTCAAACAAGGGGACAAGGAAATAGCACTGGCAACTGTCTCTAATCCTCCAGGCAAAATAGTCGAGTTAGAGACACTGAAACATCTGACTGATAAATAAAATGCCGCTCTTTTTAACATTACTGAGGAGCTGGACCTCACAATACTCAATGATGAGTCTGTGACATTCTGTCGGAACTATGCTGGCAACAGTGTGGAAAGCATCCTTGATCTTGCCCTTGCTTCCAGGAAGATGGGCCCTAAAGTCGCTGAATGCACAGTCAAAGGTCAAAGGCGATGTAGGGAGTGACCATCTTCCAGTGCATATTAGATTGAATTCTCATGAGGTGGAGAAAGCTCTAACAAAAGCAGTTCACAGGCTTGACAAGGCAAATTGGCAGAAATTCCGCAAGGAACTAAAGTCAATTGAGATGGGTGACCTCACCACACCCGAGGAAATAGAAAAAGCTGTTGAACTGCTTGAAACCTCTATGATTTGTGCCCTAGACAAAAGTTGTCAATCTGTGAAACAAAAAACACAGGATTTCTTTATCTCTGAAAAAAACGTCTAAGTTGATCAGAGAAAAAAGAAAAGCTAGAAGGCTAGCTATGAGATTCAGTGACGAGCCCGAGTACATGACTATGTACAAGAGCCTGACCAACGAGGTCAAGGAATCTATCAAAACGGACAAGGAAAGGGCTTGGCAAGAACAGATTGATAAATTTGACGGAGCCAGGGATGGAACTGAGTTCTGGAACTCGTTCTTCCGGCTAACAGGGGCAAAATCTAGAGGAACGAGAAAAACTCCCCTCATGAGAAGTGATGGTACTCACATTGAAAATGACAAAGAGAGAGCTGACACGTTCGCAGCCTCGCTTGAAAAAAGTACACAATGTCCACCAGGGGACCATCTTTGACGATGAGTTCAAAGTGGAGGTAGAAAGCACTATTAAAGAGCACGAAATGCTCTTCAAGCCACTAGTAAGCCACGTCCCCGAAGGGGACGATGATCACGAGACACTAACCCCAATAACAACAGGGGAAATCAAGGCTTATCTGAAAAAGTGCAAATCTAGCTCTGCCCCTGGTCTGGACGGTATCAGATACGGTGTACTTAAGCAAGCAAATGACAAGGTTTATGAGGCCCTGGCCCAAATCTGTAATGCTTGTATGGCTACAGGATACTATCCTAAGCTATGGAAAAAGGCTGAAGGTATCATGATACCTAAGCCAGGCAAAGACGGAAAAATGCCGGGGAACTATAGACCTATCAGCCTGCTGAGCTGTATGGGCAAACTCTTTGAAAAAACGCTAGCTGGTAGAATAAGGAACTTTCTTGAGAAAGAAAAGTTCTTTAACAAATGGCAGAATGGCTTCAGGAGCAAGCGCATCGCCATGGAACATGTGTTCAGACTGGTAGAGGAAACTCAACTGGGATTCACTAAGAAATGGAAAGGTGGAGCAATCTTTATCGATGTTGAGAAAGCATTTGACTCGGTGTGGCATGACGGACTAAGATACAAGCTGATGAACGGCAGCTTACCTAGGAAGATGGTCAGGTTGATATCATCTTTCCTAAGTGACAGAACGATCAAAGTCAATTGCTGTAACAACTGCTCAGAGGAGGTGACCCTCAATGCGGGCACACCTCAGGGCTCGGTCCTAAGCCCTCTCCTTTTCATTATCTATGTGAATGATATCCCAGACATGAGTTCACTCAATGTCAAGCGTTCCCAGTTCGCAGATGACATGGGAATCTGGGCACATGCAACCAATGCCAAATGGGTGAAGGCAAAGCTATCAAAAGCTTTAAAACTTATTGAAGCATGGTGTTCCAAATGGCGGATAAAACTAAACGCAGGAAAAACTCAGCTGATTGTGTTTAGTGTCGGTCCAAAACCAGAACTTATAGATCTGGAACTGTTTGGTGAGCCTATTATTCAAACTCAAACAGCCAAACTGCTTGGAATCCTATTTGATCGAAGGCTTAGCTTCAAAGACCATATGAAAAACCTAATGACAAAGGTCTACAGGCGACTGAACTTGTTGAAGTTGCTCAAAGGAACAAACTGGGGCGCCAGACCATATACCATCTTAAAAGCCTACAAGTGCTTTATACGCCCTGTCCTTGAATATGGTTCACTGATAACTGGAGCTTTAAGGGAATCACAAGTGAAGGAAATGCAGATCTTTCAAAACAAGTGCCTGAGACTAGCACTTGGTGTAACCTACCTGGACAGAATGAGAACAATAGATCTGCATGACCTCACTAACGTCCCTATGATCAAAACTAGGATGACAGCACTGGCGGTTAAAACATTTAGATCACTTGAAAACACACAGTGTTTCAAGGATCTGGTGTTGAATCATGAGATCGTCCAAAATCGATCAGACTCTAATACAATTCTGGATCAATTGCTGGCTGCAATCCAGACTGACGCTTAAACACGGTTGACGGTTGACGGATAACGGTTGAGCTCCTGTTCCCACATAGAACAGGGGCTCTGGGGGCGCCGTTCTGTGTGACATACCAAAAGCAGGGAGTTCCCTATCACTCCACTGCATGAGACAAGAACACGGTTGACGGTTGACGGATATCGGTTAAACTCCTGAACTCCTGTTCCCACAGAGAACAGGGGCTCTGAAAGGAGCCGTTTTGTGAGACACATAAGGCAGTGGGCTTTCAATCATAGCACTGAAGGAGACGGATTCTGGTCTTAAGCAATGAGCTCTCTATCATTACATTGCTAGCTTGGGTGATGGCACGGCGGACACGGATGGTTGGCTAACGATGACGGTTCATGATGGTGGTTTCAAACACACTGCTCAGAAAGCAGAGCACATCTCAAAGGGTCAGTCCTTGCCCTTACTCTGGTGGCTGGTCGCCTCTGCCCTGGTTCCTTGTCTCCTGGACTTCTTGCCAATGCTTGTACAATCACCTACCTCACCAGGTGAAAAGAGAGAGGCACTATAAGGTTTATACCAGAACTAGTGCAGAATCTCGCGTCAGCCCTCGCGCTGCGCGCTCCTCTAGTAGTCGCCATCCATATCATTTTTCGTCATTTTCATCAACATCAGCATTTTCAACACTTGTTGCCTGACCTTCGCGCAGTCAACAGCTTTAGCTAGGACTTTAGCTTACTTTAGCACAAGTAACTGATTACCTTATAGGTGTTGATTATAATTTTAATTTGCAGGGGGGTACTTGAAATGGCTAAGTAGGTGCGCGGCGGGCATGACTATGTGTCCCTAATGATAGGTGCCCCTTCTGAATCCTAGATGGAACACTGGTTTCTTATGGTTTCATATGTTCGGAATGCAATTACATGAAATAGTATTTTATTGCTTAAAACTTGATAATCTGTCGCTCACAATATTTTCGCTCCTTTAGAGGCATGTAGCCCACGTACCATCATCACATTATACCTTATTGTGCTTGCTGGAGCCATTCAGTTTCGACGCTGGGACAGCATTGAATCACAATGGTTCTACTTCGTGTGTTTTCCGGCAGCTCTTCCAGTAGGGAGTTGTTACGTCTGTTGCATGCTGCATGGCATGGTACATAATTAATTAGTCTACAACAACAATGCAAGCATATAATGCAGTCTCCATGAGTCCGGCCATACTCCTTCAGCGGATTCCAAGAAACCTTCCTTGATATGGTCTCATTAGAAATTATTATTAAATACTACTGCGGGTTTCTAAAGGTAAAATCACCACAGGTTGAAGACGTATATTCGTGAAGGTTTTGTAATAAAATCAGCTCACATTTGGAATATTTATTGATCCACAAAAGGCCACAATTTTTTTTTTAAAGGGAGAAAGTGTAAAGTCAGATTAGATAACACTATATGTGCAAGAGGAAGGTGTCCGACAAGGAAGCATTGTGTCGCCAAAAATATTTACAATAAAAGTTACAAGTCAAGGCTTTACCAGCAGGCATCGAAAATTCGTTATATGTAGTCGACTTTGCTATTTATTTGTAATCCAGCAACATGAACAGACCTGCAAGTAGTTACTTGTGAAAGTATGTTCTTCCTCAAAAACTTTGGGTGTACATTTATCTAAGAAAAATAGCTTACTCACTGAACATAGTCACATAATTATCACTGCGCCAAACAGTAAATAGTCACCATCAGTCGGGGAGAGACGTGAGGCTGCATCGCAGGCAATTGGCGGGGAAAATGTTGGCGGTACATAGTAAGCATCAGCTGATGCATACATAAGACTTCTTTAACACAATCACCAGGGGGCACCACTGAGGATAGACGTACCGTTGCATGGCTGTTTTTCCCTAAACATGCCCAGCAAATAGTTTAATCCTGGAGATGATTTCATTGATGAGATGAATTTAACTGTCAAATTAATTATAGTATCGTCTCAAAAACATGGGCTATAGTTCTCACAAAGTTTAAACTAACCAAGTTCATCAAAACTTAGTGAATTTAAACGGTGATTTTTTAAATAATAAGTCCTATTATATTTTAACCATAAAATATAATTCATCCAATGTATATCCACCACGAAAGTTTAGACTTTGTTATATTAAAAAATATTTAATTTTATTCTGAAATAAGTCGAAATAAATAACCTGTATTATAATTGTTGTTATAATTCCTGTGCAAACTCAAATGTATTGTTTTCACCTTGTTATATTTGAGCTTTTTTTTGTTATTAGCACATTAAATATATAACTAATATGTGACAACTATAATATTTCAAAAATAATAACGTAACAAATAATAAACACTGCCTCTAATGTGATCTCATAATTCACCTCATAATTCCCAGCAAACACAATCATTAATACAATGCTGGTGTAATGCTGGCCCAATGTCCACAATGTTGGAACAACATTAAACATACATTGGGCCTTGTGTCTGTGTGGGAGGTCATTCCAATTAACATACATATATGGTAGTTATCCGTTATAGCACGGATCGGGTAAAACACGATGCAACCATGGATCCCAACAATTCACATTATCTTTTTTAGCATTTTTCCGGAAAAATCGTGTTTTAAATATTTCAACATTGAGCATGACATTTTTATAGCGGCAATCCTTCACGCTTGACGCTCACGCAACGTCGCCGGCAAGTGGTATTGTAATGAACATGACGGCACCCTTTTAGAACAAAGTATCTCATTCTGTATCTGAGCGTGAATTCAATTACTAAATCGTGTAATAAAATAGGCCCATGTCCGGGGGTGATGACACGCCGATCGTTTCATGATTGCCCATTCTTACAAATCACATGTGCAACGTTCTGCTTGTCCACGATCATAGCATAGTGGATCAGTCAACTTGGTGTGTGGGTATATTAAAAAAATATTATAACACATTTCAGAATTACAATGGTATGCTATTAGCGTTTTAACTGTCAAGCACCGTTTTCGTTTATATTGGCAAGGTGCTATGTTCACGACAATAATGTGGAGCACATCATGTTTCCTGACACGTAGTACACTTTTTAAAGCTATATGGCGACAAGATGATTTGAGCTCTTTCATTTAAGCTGGTTAATCCTTGAATTATTTATCTCCGTTTTTATAATTCCCTAATTACTTTAAATAAAAATAAATCTAATGAGAACTCGGCCCGTCATTGTAGCAAAATTGTCCGTTTGCTTGGTCACTTTTCACCTTTTACAGGCAACGAAAACGATTCTTGTATCTTTAAAGCACAGTTTTTGTCGGAACAATACTACCATGGGCACATATACGGCTACACAATGTTTCTGTAGCAGGTTATCTTATGCAATATATATTTATATTATACTGAGGAATATGTTGTTCTAATTGTGTTTAATGATTTAATATAGTCATTTAAGTAGTTATATGAGGAGTTGGTGACCGCAAGGTTTGTGTCTACAGTGCGGTCCTGCAGTGTATTGGCGCTGGTTATATTTTCAAATAGCCTGGTGTTTGATATATGGCAGTTCGCGACATTACTGTGAAGGACATCATGTTTTTTTTCCGATGTGCAATACACTGTGATATACTGTAATGAATATTGTTCACCACATCAGTATTTCATTCCTTTTGGAACAGGTTTTTAAAGGGTGTGATACCGCGGTGCAGTCGTCCGTGGTCATGTAATCTAATCGTGGTGATTGTCACTCTAGCTTGTGTGAAAGTTCAAGTCGTAGGATTGATATTTAAATGATTGAATGATACCATATCAAATATATTTTTATTATAACCAACACATTAGCAACATATTTTATTCCCAATTATTTTAAACTTGCTTGTAGAAGATATAGAGGCGCAATTTCTGATTTCTAATTATTGACAACCATGTCAAAAATATGAAATACTGGAATTTCGTCTCTGTATATCTAGCCTTACTGGTAAATGCGCAGCAAAAAAATTAAAAAACTTTTGCAGTTCTAGTCTATGGACATGATTACATCATATGGTCATATCAAGAAGCCAAAATAAAATCACCGATTTTTTTATGATTTTAGCCTGGGCTAGTCCCTTTAAGTGGTAAATCTAAAAAGCTATTATGAAAAAAATCAAAACAAAGTGTGAAGTTTGCATTATTTATTTGTAGCTCAAACTCGACGAAATACGTGTTACGAGAGTGTGTTATCGTTATTAACCGTTTGAGCCCAGAGACCGACTTTGGACGTCAGAGTCTGTCTAAAGTCGATACCTGCGCGGAAAAAGTAGAACATTTATAATGGCCGCAGACCCATAACATAGTTATTCGAATGAAGCGGAAAGAGCTTACTAAGACATTTATGAAAATTGAAAAAACCCTACACGGTTTATATAAAAAGATTTCGGCGTTGTGAGGGTAAAATAATAATATATATAAGAGATATAAAAGGGTGTTACTCCTACTTTAAAAAGTGGGAGAAACCCTTTCAATTCAAGGGGGACGAGTTGTCAGCTTTGGCTTGTCATCTGTTTGATTTATAGCACACAGGTACGTAAACCGAGTCACGATTATTTATTTATTTGTTTGTTTGTTTGTTTGTTTGTTTGTTTGTTTGTTTGTTTGTTTGTTTGTTTGTTTGTTTGTTTGTTTGTTTGTTTGTTTGTTTGTTTGTTTGTTTGTTTGTTTGTTTGTTTGTTTGTTTGTTTGTTTGTTTGTTTGTTTGTTTGTTTGTTTGTTTGTTTGTTTGTTTGTTTGTTTGTTTGTTTGTTTCTTTGTTTCTTTGTTTCTTTGTTTCTTTGTTTCTTTGTTTGTTTCTTTGCTTATTATTATTTATTATTATTTTTTATTCAATCATTTACTTTGACTTAAATGTACATAGTAGCATAATAATATAAAATATATCAGAGGCAAACTCTCTAAAAGTATTGGTATCATCTGCAAAGCTAGGACTTTGTTGAATAGATCAACACTTGTAACATTATACAATTCATTTGTGTTGCCCTACATCTCGTATTGCATAGAGGTGTGGGGCAACACATTTGACAAATATTTATTAACACTATTTAGACTACAAAAAAGAGTCGTAAGATTATTTACCTTTTCATGTTGTATTGCTCACACTTCAGATTTTTTTAAAGATATGAAAATTCAATACTTTCAAAATTATGTATTCTGAAGGTGCATATACTTATGTATAAATTTGAGAACAATACGCTTCCTGAATTATTTTCGTCAATGTTCACAACAAACAGTCAAATACATACATACCCTACACAAACATCTTCAAACCTACATATAACGATTGGAAATTTAAAAATGGTTTATAGAACAGTACGATATTCGGGAGTTAAGATTTGGAATAATATGAAATCCAAAATTAATATTTCATCTAATTTTCCCCACTATAAATTGAATTTACGGCAGTACCTTTTGGCTGTTAGTGATATACATTGTATACTGAAGTAAAATGCATCGTTTTTTTTTGTTGTATCTCACATTCTGAAGATATTACTGCACTTGCACACACAAACAAAATGTATACATAATTAGTGGAGATATAAGCCACGTGGCTTCCCTCCTCACTTTCTGTTATATACTATAGGTGAACATCGTTATAACACGATCGTTGGGGTCCAATGAGTCAAATCGTGTTATAAGTGAATCGTGTTATACAAAAAAATCAACCAGAAACCGATACCAAAAACGGATGAGTAATAATAGGAAGACTATCGTAATTATGAGCTGTCTTGTTTGCACAGATGTAACGTGTTTTGTTACAGCTGTAACTTATAATAATAACAACAATATTTAAAAAAAAATATTATAAGTTTTGCGGCGTAACAATTGTAACGTTTTACAACTATTCTATCGTACAAATGTATACAGAATGAACAGTATAAAAATAACAATAAACTACACATCTTTATGCAGCAGAGGAGTAGCGAATTTGCTATATTTTAGTACTTTATTACATGCTTATACATATCATTGTGCGCAGTGTGTAACACGATGTATTTGATACCTTGATTATCATTTGCATGTAATACTACGCGAGCAGTATTATTATTTAATTGCACACAATATAATAAATGTGAATGATATATCGGCAGTGGCCGTGTCTGTCACTGCTATCACCTCGGCAGTTGATGATTGACATCACTGTCCTCACGCTGATTGGTTCTGATACCCCCTCTCTTTCTGACTCCTCCCACGTCAAGAGGTCAGGTGCGGTGATTGACAGCTTATGCACTCTCACAGAATCTCGTCAGAAAATACTTCACGAGAGCTTGTGAGATTTGCTCCAGTCCAGTCTCGACAAATCTGGCGGTGTCTATACTTCATCAGGTGACGTTTGTACAACACTCAGTACGTAGTCTCTGTGTGTGTGTGTGGGGGGGGGGGGGGGATTAACCCTTTCCTTCGATTTGCAGGCCTAACAAGGCGTATTAAGTCGACAAACTTATATATAAATAAAATACGCTTTTTCTTAGATATATAATGCGATACCATCGTTATTAAATATATAGCACGATCTACAGATGGATTATTTTTCGTGCTATAATCTCTATCTGTAAACATAATATATCACGATCTTTCTTAAATACATACCATTCTTTACTTTGTGTACATAGGACGATTTTAATTGTCTACAAAACTATAATCATTTTTTGTGCTATAATCTGATAATCTGAAATAATTATAACACGATCTTCAATAAATTTATAACACGATCTTCAGAAATTTATAACACGATCTTTAGACTAATAAAAATCTGTTCAAATACAATACGTTCTTTACAAATTTATAACACGATTTCTATTATACCGCATTATAATATACAAAGATATCAAAGCGTCTCCGCCCAGCCACTTATTCTCGCCTCACTGCCCGGCATTATGACATAATAAAAACACGATCTTTATTAAATTTATAACACGATCTTCATAACCTCATAACACAATCTTCAGAGATTTATAACACGATCATTAGACTAATAATTATCTATTCGAATACAATACGCTCTTCACAATTTTATAACACGATTTTTATGAGTGAATTATATTATGCCGTATTATAATAGAACTCAGAACTCAGAATCATTTATTCGCCTCTTTAACAAATATATATATAGTCTCATCATTTTATACAGATAATTAATGATGTGATGGGCATGGAGACTTGCATTAAGATCAAGAATTTGATCGCTATCATGCAAGCCACCATATTTAATAAACAAAATTCAACAAAACATGAACATACCAGAGTTGCATGGATCAAGCGCGCCACGTCGACGCCAGACATGCACCGGATAAATCACAACAGCCCGTACGCCGTCCCCCGGCCAACCCACAGAGAAAAAATATTTGTGGGTTAGCCGGCGAAAACACGCACGAAGCCGGCAACACTAATGCACGACCCAGCGCCGAGGTGGCGCACTTGACCTCTAGACTGCTGATATGATATCGGAACAGTTATATTTATATATATCATATGTGCAAAAAACTATGTGAGACTCCACGACATCTCATATGTGGACATTTAAGTCCGCAAATGAGAGGTCGAGACAGAGCACATTCAATGATTCTGAAACTAGTTCACCCGACTCGTGACCGGGTAACCTTACATGACAAAGTATAATTATTTTATTCTAGAATGTTATCGATTGCATACATAACAATTTTCAATTAAACATTGTGGCTGGTACATTTTAATAAAATAATTACGGGTATACAAAACAAAACCTGAAAAACTATGAGTAAGAAATTTGTCTCGAATATCGTTTGGTAACCGATTTATTAAATTGGGAATATTATGAGAAATACATTTGGTAGCAAATACATGATTCACTTTCATTGGAGTCAAATCATCACAGCGTCTAGTGTTATATCTGGATTGCCTGATAAAATTCAAGTTTTGAAAATAATCCGGTAAACTCTTTATCAAATATTTGTAATAAAATTTTAACTGATTAAGTTTAAATATATCCTGTATTTTTAAAAGATTAAGTTTGATAAAAATTGGATTCGTATGCGCTAAATATTTACTTTGTGTTATAAATCTTACTGCTCTCTTTTGTAATTTCACAATTCTTTCATTGTTATGTCCCCAGATTAAAATGCCATAATTTACATGTGGCAAGAATAGCGAGTTATACAACTGGAGTAAAACATTCCTGGGAAGTACAAATTTCATTTTATTGATAATTCCGAGGGTTCTTGAAAGTTTACAGGATAGTTTCTCTATATGATCGTTCCAATTTAAATTCTCATCTAATCTGAATCCTAAAAAATCTACCACTTTTGTGTTACCATTAACAGTATTTTCGATTTGTATTTCCGGAATTGATACTTTACGTTGTACTTTATGGAATATACAAAATTTTGTCTTAGAAATATTTAAAGACAATTTATTGAGTTTTAACCATGCAATAATTTTTTCTAGCTCCATATTAATTATGTTAGCAGTTTCCTTGTTATTTGTGTTAATGGGTGTAAAAAGTGTTGTATCATCGGCAAATAGTATAAATTTAAAAAAGTTACTTGATTTAACAATATCATTTATATAAATTAAAAACAACAGCGGTCCTAAAATAGATCCCTGGGGAACACCTGTTTTTATATCCAAAACCTGTGAATTGATGTCATCAAAAACTACAAATTGTTTTCTATTTGACAGGTAACTCTCAAGCAATTTTCCTGGACCATCAAAAACGCCATAAAATTCCAACTTTTTTATCTAGATGTTGTGATCTAACGTGTCAAACGCTTTTGAGAGGTTCAGAAAAATTCCCAGAGGCACCTGTCCCTTGTCCATCATGTTTAGTAACTTATCAACTAATTCCAATGCGGCAAATTCGGTTGAGTGACGTTTACGAAACCCATATTGACTTCCATAGAAAAGTTCATTTGTTTCAAAATAAGCATACAATTGATTAAAAATAACTCGTTCTACAACCTTAGATGTTGATGGTAGAAGTGATATGGGTCGATAGTTTGTAAATAAAGTGTCATCTCCTGATTTGAAAATCGGAACTACTTTGGCTTTTTTTAGCTGATTTGGAAATATGCTAATTTTTAAACATTGGTTTATTATAACAGTTAGGGGTTTTGAAATGATCTCCGCTATTGATTTAATTAATATGTTGGAAATGCTATCATAACCTGAACTGCTTTTAGAATCTAATTGGGAGATTATTTTATTTACTTCTTTTATTTCAACTGGTTGAAATTCAAATTTAGTATTAGGTTTTGATACTAAGTAATCGCTAATAGTCGGGTTGCCAGGCTACTATAAGATGACTGAACCTTGCAATCGCTGAAGTATGATGTTTTTTTGCTTCAGAGGTACAATTGATATGTCTAGATTGTAAAACGATCGGGTGCAATTTTTGCACCCTTGAGCATTTTTTTTTATTGGCCAAATTTGGCGGCCATTACTGAAAATCTTGTTTTTGCTCATAATTCCGTGATCGCTTTTCATAGCATCACGAATATGGTGTCTACACCCATGTTTTCATGGTCAAACATTACAGTGCTAATGTTTATATTGACATCAGATACATATTTTTGTCTGAAATGAAGACATTTATGATATTTCGATATTTATATGCTTTATAACATGTAATAATGTGCCTAAATTAAGTCAGACAAATTATTTCTAAGTGTGTGCTGGTCAGTAGACCTATTGTGACTTACATGCTTGTCTGTGAAACCTTGCAAAATAGGATAGACCTGACATATAGGCCCTACATCCATTGGTTCTGTGGAAAAGTCAGAATATTGATTATTTGACATAAAATTTAGCCTACTTTTCAGAGTGACCCACATAAACTGATATATAGTGTGGGACCCAGCTACAATCCCGTGTGCATTTTTTTCTCAGATGTTCTGATAGTATATGTCTTGGCCTTAAAAAAACGAGGATGTCACTCTCGGAAAATGTACATATTTTTTATTGGCAAATCTAAAATGGCCGCCGGCAGCCATCTTGGATTTTCAACATTTTTAAATAATGGGCCTAGAATCTGACGTAATACCTCATTTTCGACTAATTTGGGTACACAGATTGCGTTGGAATAATTACTTTCACGTTTCAAAGCCATCTAGAGGTTAAATGTGTCATGTCTCAAGGTCATGTAGAGGTAAAGACAAAATCAGCTTCGCCATTTTGAATTTGCAGCTTTTGACATAATGGGATTAGAATCTTATGTGATACCTCATTTCTGATTAACTTGGGTGCTCTGATATCATTGGAATTGTTATTTCTACGTTTCCACATGTCATTTTGATTTCAAATCCATGTTATTTTTTAAATAATGGTCATACCAAATAACTTGTATATCAAATGAAAATATATAATCAATTGAAAATATTCAATTAAAAATGACAAATGTTATCATTTTTAACATAAATCGAAGAAGATGGCTGCCTTTCGAGCATTTATGGTAGCACACCATGTCTTGAGAATAAAAGTAATACCTCCCATGCCTTAGTAATCTTCAGTCGCCTTACAATATGTATCTTAAACTTTTGCAAAATCATAAATAAAAGTAAATGTGTATATTTTTCTTAGACATAATTATGTTTCCTTCTGCACTGTTATGCATAAAACAATTTGCAGTATAGACCATTGAATTCTGCATTATTATAAACCACTTGACTCTCAGAAAAAATGGCCGGAGACGGTGTTTTGTACGGCAATACTTGTATTCAGAATACTAACACATTAATGTTGACCGTGTACATGCTGTTTACTTGTGTACAACATTCTTGTTATCATCTGATCATAGTATGATAATTTATTGCATACAATCGTTCTAAATGACCGTTATGATATCAGCTCATTCAAGTGGATTTTTAGATGCATTTGTATTTTCCGGCACAAACAGAATCTCGAGCATTGAACTTGTGCAACACGGCAACAACAAATTCTCTAGCACACTTCCCACATGAGCAAATTGAACAGACCTGGGGTGTGGATTTGGTGAACAGACATAATATTAGGTATGGAAAGTCAAAAGGTGGGCTTGTTGGCTTCACCTTGTCCGAAGAGCAAGTTGCCCAGTGGGTGCTATCCAACAACATTTGCAATAATAATAATAATAACAATAAAGTCTATTTAGCGAGGATACAGGTATATACAACAACGTACAAAATCAATCTCGTTTCTTTTCCAATGGACAACATGTTTGATGAATGAGATGACGAGTATGATGCTACTCGTGACATTCACAGAGAGGAGGGGAAATCTACAATAAAACTAGATGCTCAAGACAGAAACAAAGTCTTTAGGGAAATGGAAACACACCCAAATCCTTTACAAACATACACTAGCAATATTGTCAACATTTACAACGGGTGTGTTGCAGACGAACACGTCAACGTTCATAACGTCATAGATATTGGTGAAGAAATGACATCTAAATTGAGACAAAATCTACCTGGTGAGTTTCACACACCCATGCAAAAAATTGTTACTATGGAGTCTTTGAAACACACTGTTCGGCTGGGAGACACTGTTGCAGTGTATGATATGGGAAAACTGTTTGGGAGACTATTAATTCTATCATAAAAAAGAGAAGTGAATCTTGATAATGTGTTCCCTTGCGAGATCTATTAGATGAATATGGATTTTTGCCTAATCAGGTAAAGGTACAAAGGCTGTACTAACCAAGAAACGATAAGTTGCACCAGAGTATCCACAAATCTATGATGGATTCATCATTGATAGTAACGAGATGATTCACCATGTTACATGGCCTAAGACAAGTGTTTGATAAATATAATAAAACATTTCAACAAAGAATTATGAGAGAGATTATAGATCTGGGAATAAATTATACCCAAGTCATAAACTCACTCTTAAAATTGATCTAATGTGACGTGACATTGTGATGAAGAATATGTGTAATAAAATACAGTTGATTAATCTGATGTGTGAAGCTAATACACCTCGCACCTTGCGTATGATGGGCCCAGACACATTCATCTACAAGCACGAGGAGGCTGACATCACTATCATACGATACTTATTTGCATGCTCATCAAAGAATAAAAATGTCAATTTAAGTGGTGGCTGACGACACTGACCTGCTGACGTAGGCGTATTCATTCTTCTGGTATACTACTGTTTGGAAATTGTGTCTTCATTCCAGGAATATATCTGTTCGCATGATAAAGTCTGATGGTTCCATCATTGACATCAATGCATCTATTATATACAGCTGTGCAATGTCGTGATTTATTGGCAATACATGCACTATCGGGCTCAGACAGTTATCCTTGTGGAAAAGGGAAGATGACCAAACTAAAAATATTGCCAAATGTTGAGCTTCAATGCATAGAAAACCTGGTGTCATCCTCTGCGGAAATAGTTGATGCTGATCAAAAATTATTTTCTCTTCTTTATGGATCAAAAAACAAAAATAAAAATGGCTGAACTGCGCTACAAAATATTTTGGTCCAAGAAGGACATACCTAAGATAAAATCACTGCCACCACATATGGGCCACTTTATCAGCCCATCCTTCGTGCACATTTGCAGGCCATTTTGTGGAAATCGGCTGAACAGAATGGTCCATACCACCTGACATAGACATTTATGCTTATGGCTAGGTTAACACAGTGGCTAAGCTGGAGCCCAGAGTTGGCGCCACAGAAATGACACCAGCCGATCTTCTCAAGGCTGTGGCATGTGGCTGTGAGTCTGTGAATGCATGTTGCAAAAAAATATGCAGCTGCAAGGCTGGTGGATTAACCTGCACCTCATTTTGTAAATGTGAAGGACATGAAGACTGTCACAACCCTTATACGATACACTGATACATACACAAACATCAGGTGATGAGAATGATGACAATTTAAACAGATGATTCGATATGTACTGTCTTTTTTAAATATTTATATGTACCAGTAGGTAGAGGTTTTAAAATGTCTATACAGTGTGGGCATTGCAGTTTCATTATTATTGAAGACAAGTTAGCTAAGTATTGGTTCTCAACACCAAGAGCAATCAACTGGTGGTATTTTATATAAGGAGATTTTAATTTACGTAGGTAGGTAGATAGCATTGTATTACAAGGTGTTGTTGATTAGTGATATTTTTTCTTTAAATGTATTCACACAAAGACAACTATCTTCGCCAGACACAGAATGCACACATGTGCATATTGGGATTTGCATGAACGTAACATTTTATATGTTTGAACAATTGTTGAAAATGTGAAACACTGCAGTATAATAATGTATAACTAATGTTTATTTAGATGTACAAGTTGAGATGCAAATGAACAGTCCAGGTATTATTGTAATAAACAAATGACATATTCTAGTAGTGCATTTTATTCAAATATTACATATTCAACCCGATTAAAAAATCAAGGTATTGCTTCAATGCTTATAAATTCACCAGGGTGAGTGTTAATTAATCTCAGAATGCTTTTTTTGTGTTCTATGACCCTGGAAACCTGGGTGTAGGCGGTTATTTTATGCGAATCCAATAAATATTTACGAAGTTATTGAAGAAAAGGGGATTCTCAGTAATGGCCGCCGAAATATGGCGATAAAAAAAATGCTCAATGGTGCAAAAATTGCACCCGGCAGTTTTACATTATCTACACCCTACTGGTGCAATCTGTACAAGAAAACATCATACTTCTTTGATTGCAAGGTTCCTATGATCTGCCACCCGACTATTATAAAGTGTCTATGTGGAACTTCTTCAATTTTGTCTGCAAGATTTTTGCCTATATTTGTGAAGAACGCATTAAATTTATTTGCTATATCTTTTTTATCTGAAATTTTCTTTTCTCCGTGTTTAAAATAAATAGGTAATTTTGTGTTTTGCTTGTTTTTGTGTAATATATCATTAATCGTTGACCATGTTTTCTTCACATTACCACTGTAAATATTGAATATGTTTTGATAATGTCTTTGTTTTGCCATTCTAATGCTACGTTTTAATATTTTATTGTATGTGTTTAAATTGGTGGAGAGGATATCATATTCGATTTTATTTGGATCACTTTTTTTTATCTTTTTGTATAATTCATTGCGAAATTTTATAGACTTTAATATACCATAACTAATCCAACTATTTTTCTTATGTTTTCGAGAATTAAACTTTATATTTTTGCAAGGTAAAAATTTGTCTTTATTCTTTTCAATAATAGAAGACATAGTATCATAATTTATCTGAGGATCAGCTTCGGGATTTTGATCTATATTACCTAAAATGTCTGCAGATATTAGCTCATTTTTGAATTTTTCAATATTTTCGGGACTTTGGTTTGAAACTTTAATGTATTTAGGTTGTTTCTTATAAGAATGGTTACCCTCTATGCTTATGAAATATGGTTGATGATCTGAAAATTTATCTATTAATATACCTGATGCCGCACGAGTAAGCTTTTCTGAATTTCTCCCTAAGAAATTATCGATAAGTGTGGCACTACGTCTCGATATCCTAGTGGGCAATATTATATGTGGATGAAAACTATGAGAAATTATAACATTAAAATAATCACTAACTATATTACGTTTTAATATGTCAAGTAAATTAATATTAAAGTCGCCTCCTATTATTACTTCAGCATTGAATGTATTTAATTTATCTAATACCTGACTAAATTGATTATTAAATGTACTATAATTATCTATTGTATCTCTAGGGGGTCTATATATATTTCCTATTAGTCCGGCAGCCGTGGTGGTATACCTGGACTTGGAGTATATATTTTTTTTCTTTGCAGAATACTGCTGCCCAGATCCCCTGTTTGAAGATTCCGGAGGGTGTGGAGGTGTCACCCTTGGGCAATTTTAGTTATTAACGTTTTTCAAAATGGCCACCAAGAGCCATAGTGGAAATATAACTTTTTCACTTTTTGGCCTAGAAATATGTATAATACCACTTCTCTAACTAAATTGACCACGAGAAACTCATTTCCGGCATTATTTTTTCAATTTAGATGTCGCCGTCGTGCATAAGTTCAAGATGGCCGCCAATATACTCAACCACTAAAGTACATTTCTGAACAGAAACACGTGTGAAACTACATTGCTGGCTGTGTCTGTGGATTAATTTTGTACGTGGATTAAGCGAGATCGTATATAAAAAACATAATGAGAGCAAGAGCAAAACAAAAACGTAAAAAAACAGAAATAATATTAGTAGAAAAATATTTACTGGAGCAACGACACACAGGCAACTGCTCATGTATTCACCATATAGACTACCCTAGTTATATATAAATGAAACACATAGGTAGTGCTGTATAAAATATAATTATCATCAATCTGTAATGACTGTTTATACATTTTGACATCAGTTGTCATGAACATCTTAAATTGTAGGCCTATATGTACATTAAAATCACCAAGTATCATAAATTTACTTGAAGAACTAAAAAGGTGCCGACAGCTGCAGAGCTAAATTTCCACAAACCGACAGGAGGAATTGGAGATGGCCGTACAGACAGATAGATGGACAACCTGACTACTTAATGTATCCGGCCACAGTACAGTAGCAGTAGAAGCAGAATAATGCTTAACGTCACTTTTCGACACCGATTTTAAATGTCATTTAAGTGACATTGTAATACACTAAAACCAGTGCAGTCCATTGATAAGATAAATGATGTACAGATGATGATGTGAGAGTGGGGTGATAGAGGATGGTGGGTTATTGAGAGTGGTTTCCTTCACTCGCCCGATAAGGGGTTCTGGGCATGTCTAGATGATTTACCCCCAGATATGCCCAGACGGTCGGAGACTTGGGCTTAGCTATACAAAACACAGATCTGCTATCCTCGGGTATGATAATCCCAGTGTAGCAATAGCTGAGGGTAACTCCATTCATCCCACTTGATAGACCTAATGTCAAACACTCTATTGCCGATAACTTAAGGCCTTACTACGGCCAACACTAGTGCCTTCGCAGATGCGGGAGCTGCCTTTGCACCGTTGTCGAGCGGAGGAACCAGGGTATGCCGCTGGCAATCCGCCCAAAACCATTTTTCAAGCCAAAGTCATTTGAGTCAAAATTAGGAGGGGATTTTACAGCACATTTTCAAAGCTGTATCTGTAGATGTGCTGTTTTAACGTTTTTCTGTAAAGGTATCGGTTGTTGGAGGCAATGAGCATAGTTATAGGGCAGTGGTCAGGTGCTTGCTTGCCAGCCCACTGATTCTGCCTACCTTCAGTCGTGGTAGAGTATTGTGACTGACCATAACATGCTACAAAAATGTAGTTGTTTATTCAAACATTCTGTGATTTAACGAGTTTGGTCACAGATATATGCGACAAAAGGAATAACCAGCTTGAACACGTATTTATCTTCAGTGCAGTTACCTTTCCCACGTCATACCAACGGGTAACTGTACATTATCGTACACTGATATGACATGCCGACCAATATAATTAGCAGGTACGATTTGCTGTACTTCTCAGCTTTTATATGTATGATTTTGCGATTCCCAGGGCCAATTGGAGATTCCATGACATCTTAGTTGAGAATTTCTCCTCTGCGTAAAATGGCACAGAAGCAAAATAAAAACACCTGTGTCATCTGAAACAACACTACTTACCCCATGACCAACCTCCCTCTCAGCAGCAAGTGCCTGATAACAATGTTCTGATTCTTCGTGCGAGGTGCTTAAATCTGTTATAGCATCATGGCTACTTTCTGTTGGCACAATATCATCACCAGTGATTACAAGTTGGTGTGTCGATGTGTACAGGCCATTGAACACTTTATCCTCTTCAACGTATTTTGATGGTTCTGATTAGTTTTTAGTTGATTTTCACTAACCGTGAGGACCACTTTTTGAGCAGGAAGAAGTGCATTGCTAGCCAGTTTGTGGACCGCATAATCTTGCATTTCCATTCGAGCTGAAGTTTTTGCATTTATCAAATATTAGATACTCATACACATTGACGGAAGTGAGCTTAGTAGAAAGAAATGACTTAAATTTTGTAGTGAAGTCATCGACAGTTCATTTAGTAGGCCAAGCTATTGTCCACATCACTTCTGAACCGTCGACCACCAAGCTAGTGACATTCACAGTTCTACGACATATGTCTACCTGAAGTTGTTAAGGTCACACTTTGATTTAGTTATCTTCGTTTCAAATGGAGTGTCAAACATAGCGGTTGCGAATGAATCCAGTCGGTGTATCAATATATCAATAATATTGATACTTCTGGGACGTGATTGATGCTCAAGAAGCCGCCTATAAATTATTTCAGGGTCATACACCGTTCCAGTACCAAGTTTCAACGGTTTTCCAACCCAAGTAAATGTTACAATCTGCTTGGTGATTCGATCGAGAAAACCTTCAGGCCAATAAGCTTCAAATATATGCATGAAAGTTATCCCAATTTATACAGCTCTATCTAAGTTTTTATCATATACTGATATTATATTACTGGTGATGTGGGCTGTGATTGAGTGAAAACATAGTTGCATTTTTTTCGTGAAGCAAACCGGTCTTTAGAGTCATCTAAAATCCTTGTTGAAAACTCTCTTTTATGCTTATTTTGAATCTGAATTGTTACATTGGCATCCATATTCTGGAGACCTTTGTAAAGTCAGTAAGCTTGGTAAGTAGGCTTAGAAAATTGTATCCTGTATAAATTTTATTCATCCCCCCCTGTATTATTGGCCAATCACAGGTGACCTGACATTTACAGCATAGTATTTTGAATACTGTTTGCAGCTCACTGGTTTGCACTTCCAGGCCAGTCTATCCCCCTGTCCCAGAAGAATTGCAACTCGTTAGTTTATATAAATAAAATATTTGATAAATTCAAAGCCTAACTTACCAGCGACGACATATTATCTGATTATTTCTGCTAAACTTCTTCTATCATTTGTTCAAACACGAACTCTATCATTTGTTATAATATATTTTATGCAAATAATCATGTTTGTCGTCATGATAGATGTCATGTTCATAATCAGCAATGGCAAATGCTAGTAGCAGAGAGCCAGGGAGATGAAGTAAGTAAGTAAGTAAAATATTTGCTTTACTTCACTTTTCGGCCAGTATGGCAGGGAGATGAACTGGCCGGGGGGTATGAACCAGATGTTAACCCACATCGGCCAGTTCATCCCCCCTTGTCGAGAGCCAGGGGGGGGGGGGGGATAAACTGGCCGGGGGGATGAATCAGACGTCAACACCGGTACCATGTACCTGTAGCTAAACATGCTTCTAATGATGCAAAATGTGAATTGCCAATATAGCGGTGGCGGCCATCTTGGATTTATGACCGAATTAAGCTTTGGAATAAAACAATAATGCCGGAAATGAGTTTCTCGTGTTTAATTCAGTTGGAAAAGTGGTATTATACATATTTCTAGGGCAGAAAGTGAAAAAGTTACATTTCCACTGTGGCTAATGGCGGCCATTTTGAAAACGTAAATAACTAAAATTGCCCAAGGGTGACACCTCCACACCCTCCGGATTCTTTAAGTGGGGGGTCTGGAAAACAACTTTCTGCAAAGAAAAAAACTATATACTCCAAGTCCAGGTTAAAGCCAAATAAGGGACTTGGCTGCCGGACTATAAAGAATTATCTTGGTTACCATAAAAAATATCAGTCATTAAATTATCATTTAACGAAGCAGCCATTTATATTTAGTGTATAATGAGGTTGTAAGACAACCATTTCGAGAAATGCATTCCATATAGGGTTTAAAAAGCTATGCATATTGCATTCAAGTATTGTTGATGTGTACACAGATTGAACAAGCATTGGTAGTCTGATACAATATATAAGAGTCACGAGAGGGTGAACAGTTTCTGCACACAAATGCGTCTGCTATTTAGGACACATTGTGTCACAAACATACGAAGATAGCAAAGCGTCTCCAGCGGGCCACTTATTCTCGCCTCACTGCCAGGTATTATGACATGACACGGCACACTTTTTCACGTTCACATGTGTAGAATCAGCATTGGCCAAACATTGTTTCAATGCTGGGCGTAACGTTTAGCATTAGCTGAGTTAACATAATGCGTGTTGGCGTTGTCGGCGATAGCGATTAGTGTACGCGATGCACATACTGTTAACTCTTTCAATAAATCTTGTAGATTTGTACACGGTATGCTGTAAAAAAGCTAGAAAAGGGGTCCTAAATTTTGGGGTCCATGACCTTACCGTGTTATAACCGATCCGTGTTGTAACGATTCGTGTTATATCGATGTTCACCTGTATTATGTATGTAATATGTATATGTATGTTTCAGATAATAAACATTATTATTATTATTATTATTATTTTATTATTATTATTATTATTATTATTATTATTATTATTATTATTATTATTATTATTATTGTTATTGTTATTGTTATTGTTATTATTATTATTATTATTATTATTATTATTATTATTATTATTATTATTATTATAATGTACAGTATAATCGTTGGGATATCACATCTATTACACCTGGGACCCATCGCACTAAATATATTAAGATTAAGATCATCTTAAATTTATGTGATTCCCATTAGAAAAGTTGTTTGTGGGATGGGCCCTTGCATCCTAAATAAATGTGACATTCAACAAGGAAGTAAAATGAAACTGTGGCAACGTAACAGGAAGGGAAATTCAGTAGGATAGTATAGGGTCTCACCACCCTAAATGAGCCGAAATCCAAGGGGGGTGGCTACTGACTAGAGAGTCCCTACCCAAATTACTGCTTTAAATGGTTGTTTCCGCTGCTGGTGAATTAAGAAAAATACAGGAATGTTGTAATTATGTGGATAAATTGTAAGCACACACTGTTTTCGCTATCTGTGATATGAGGTATAACTGTTATGTGAGATTTTCGGATGGACACATGGGGTGAGAAGGATTTGTGTCTTTTCAGGGAATGGGCGCAAGAATATTTCGGGAGATCTGGGCAAAACGGACCATTTTTTCAACATTGGAGCGTAACTCAAAACGCAGGAAGTTAGCATACCATTTTCAAAGCAGTTTTTGAAAAAGGACAGCTAAAGCTTTATTATGGTGTGTCACATAGGGGGTCAGCTAGGGACGAAAGTGGTGATTTCGGCCCTTGGAATGTTGGCATTATACATGTGTTTCAATGAGACTGGCATTTGGGGTGGTGAGACCATAGTCACGAACACAGAGGTAGAATGCACAGAACATACATTATCTCATTAAGTATATTTCTATGGTAGAATGTATAGGGCGTGTTAGTCTTGTAGATTTGTAGCGGGATTTGGCGAGATACGCTACTTCCGGGTCCACTTGGCTCAGCCGGTAAAACACGTATTTTTTCCCACTGTAATCATGTTACAACTTTTGAAGTGTACATGTTTGCGTTCATTATTTAGAGCACGATAAACAATATATTCTACCTGGCAGATTATTTTTTGTAAATAATGTTAATTATAGATCAAAATAATAGCGGGTGTAGTATAACAGCTCAATATATCTGTGTTTATTTATGCTGTGAAGTTGGTCCCTGAACCGGGTGATTGGCGTTGTTTACACTCGCCGACGACGGGACACCCTTACATTCCCTGACTTCAACAGCCTGGCATGACTACAGGCCACGCCCATTTTTGTCATGTTATGGCTTGATTTACAGCACAAAATTTTCTACTCACCCAGATAGTTGTCGTTAGTTTAACAATTTGACATTACTTGCAATTCTGGAGGGACCAATTTGTACCTAATAATCAGACCAGAAAAGTTAAATTCAGTATAGCCTATACTATAGGCCTAGTCTATAGTGTAACTTATAGTCAGTGTCTGTCATATCTGTAGGCCTACTGACATGACCACAGAACGTAGATTTCTATGGACATGACAGTGTATGACTGATTGTAGACTTAAAATATGCCGTGACATCATAATGAGTTAAAAAAATAACTGGACTAATTCTAAGACTACAGTTACGGAGCTTGGTCAAAATAACTAAAAAATACTTACAAAGACGTGGGGGATAAATCTCAAAATAAGCATTAGGCCTAGTGTTATACTATTGAAACGACCCCCTCCCCCCAATGCTTATCCACCAGACGGAGCATGGGGGTAGCCTAGGCCAAAATAATGTTATTTATTTGGCCTATATCTTGTGGTCTAGATTAATATATAGACAAGTTTTGTATTATCTTGTATTATCTTGTTATTTAGGCCTAGATCTACAATTATTTTAGTAGGCTGCCTGTACATAGGCCTAGTCTATTTTATTATTGTATTGATCACCCACCTAAGGGTGTCTTTACAATTTAAAGTCCTGTAGGCTTTATTAGTAATAGGCCCACATGACTTAAAAACTACGTCAACATAGGCTACAAAACAAAAAATTAAATGTAAAAAAATGGAAAATGTTGGGTTCGATGACATTTTAGGGTAGACCCAACGCATCTATAGGCCTATCTCACAATAAAAAAAAATTAAGTGAACATATATGGTTAGATGTCTGCCAAATTGTTGGGAAATAATCTTTACTACATTTCATGAAAAACGGTAGATAATTGACTGAGTATAAATCATGATAATCAACGAAAAGCTGATTTACACCAGTGGTCATAGTCTATACAGACAGAGTATAATACAGCAAAATAAAACATTTTGATTTTAAAAATATTAGGCTATATATATTGAAGGGGGGGGGGTCTTGTACATTGTCATTAGTGGACTTTGTATCATGCACTTATAATTATGTTATGAATGTAGACCTATCTATTCTGGGCCTACAGGCCATGTAGGCCTAAACCATCATAGTAGCCTGCCATCACACTGACGGAAAGTGTGCGAGTTTTTTTTTTAAATATGAGACTTTACAAGAATCAGATAATCTAGCCAGACTCTATCTAGATTAATATTGACAGTTTTACAGTACAAATAGTAATTTCACTCTTAAATATTTTGGTGGAATATTGTCCCGAAAAATGTATAGCCTACATGGAAAATATTGGCAATGTTCATGATTACGATTATTTCAGGGCCAGGGGCGCATACATGTTCTGAAGAAAGGGGGGAAATGGGGTTTGCTGTTTTTTGTGCTTTTTCGGGCTAATTTAATAATTAGACTCTAGCTTGAGCCTTGAATGTGTTGTGACCAGTGCCAGGCAGTCCACAAGTGGTGACTGCTGACAGTACTGTCACCATAGAACATTATAATACAATCCACCAAGCTCTGATCATACATGATACATTTTTATGCCTGTCACACTCACCATGCCCATGCCATGCTCAGTGCGTGCATGCATGATCACATATATCATGCATTGTTACGTCACAGTTCAGTCATAGCTTTGTTGTTGTGGTTACTGACTGGTCTGGCTCTCTAATAACAAAAGCAACACTCCACATTGTGCTTCTGTATAATTTAGGGCGAGATCACTGTAAATGTTGCAGTGAAAGTAGTTGACCTCTGGTAGTTGACCTAGCTTGGAATTATGACTGCTCCAATCCGTGGACCAAAGAGGTGGCAAATTAACCCTACCATGTCTATATTAATTTTTTTACGAATATGGTGAACAAATTGCATCAGGACGGAAGAGAATTGTGTGAGGAATTGAAATTGGGAGGTGTCATATTTAACAGATCTCCGATATCCCGTCATTGAGGGGTTAGACTGCAGGTACCCGATAACCGAAAAAACCGTGTCGAGACGAGGTACCGGCATTTTACAAACTTCGGATTCAAATTAGTTTTACAAGATAAAACAACACTCTCCTGAGACTATATACTTGGTACTTCTCTCACACATTCTATGTTCGTTGATGGGCCTAGTCAGCAACAATAAAAATTGTAAGGATAGTGAGAAAATTGAACTTGAACAACGGCACCACAGAACACTGCGAAACTGAATTTTGTCCATGTGGCTCAGAAATTCCGTGGTTGGGCGACCTGGACCCGGAAGTGGATCCCATGTCAAACGAGACTAACACGCCCTATTGTTCTATTTCTAAAGTCACGGATACGCCTGTAATCAGTAGTAAAATACACCTGTGACGTCAATCTATTGTTAAAACAGTAGATTCGAATCTACAATCTACACTTCTGTTCACGAAGCTACAAATACTACATATTGTCCACCATATAAATCATGAATCTACAAATACTAAACATTGACCACCGTATAAATCATGCTGGCCGTGATATCCTCTTGACAATGGTAATTGCTCCAATGTTGGGCCACAGTCGAAAACGTTGGGCCAACATTAAGATAACATTGTAGTGACGCCTCATGTCTACTGAGATATGGCTTGTAGGCCCTATATTAAAGCTGCGCGTTGGTTTTCATTATTTGGTCTGTTGTGTTAAAAAATAACGATCAGCGTTTTTTTTTTTTTAATACTTTTCTGGTTATCGAGTAGGGATCGATTGAATTTTGGGGAAATGTTGACAAGGCAGCCTGCCCTCAACAACATTGTTGTCGACTCAGAACATTTGCGCATGCGTGACTGACTTTAACCGGGCAGATCACAACGGCGGATGAAGCAAGATATCTTGTCCTACCAAGAAGATAACTTCTCGAGCTAAAATGACGGCTTCGACGGAAAAAAAAGAGCGGAGAGGCAGAAGGTCAGGGGAACCATCATTACTACGGCAGTGGCCGTGTCTGTCCCTGCTATCACCTCTGCAGTTGATGATTGACATCACTGTCCTCACGCTGATTTGTTCTGATACCCAAACGAAAACGTTTTTTTTACTATGTATATGTATGTTTCAGATAATATGTATATGTATGTTCCAGATAATAAACATTATTATTATTATTATTATTATTATTATTATTATTATTGTTATGATACGGAAAAAAAAGGGCGGAGAGGCAGAAGGTCAGGGGAACCATCATTACTACGGCAGTGGTTGTGTCTGTCACTGCTATCCACCAAATTTTCAGGGATGTTGGGGAAGGTGAAAAAATAATCTGAGAAAAATTTTGTTAAAAGTTTTAAAGAGCGACCGAGCAAATTGGAAAAAGGCTACTCCCAGGTTCTGGTGAAACAGAGTCTACCCTGAAAATTTCGTGAAATTTCGTTTAGTATTTCAAAAGTTAGACCATTTGACATGTAACAGAATTCTGAGAATAAACCGGAATGAAATTAATGGGTTTATACATGTTATAGAAGAGCGTCATAAATAGACATTTACTACATGTCAAATGGTCTAACCTTTGAACTATCCAATATTTTTTTACAAAATTTTCAGGATCGATGCCAAATGACTAGAAAATAGGGTTTACAAAATTTCATGAAAATCGCTTGAGAATTGACTGACTGGATACCGAAAAGCTAACTTTTATTTTGGACCATCCTCCACCGTCGGACAGAATGTAGCGAGACACAACTTCCAAGGAAGTGGGTGAAATTAGAAAATAGATTAGAAGAAGACTTGGTCTTGGGTACTAGGGGAACTGGGTCTAGAGACTTTGTCAAGACTACAAGTTAGACTAGAGTAGTCTCAATAGTCGAATAGATCTAGTCTAGACTCTAGTCTAAAATAGGTACATTCATAAAAGTCATTTTAATCGTTTTTTCGTGTGTTTTTTCAGGATTTAGGCCCTATGTCAATTTGTGAGACACTGCAATAAAAGACATATTTTTCTCGGTTTGTTTGTTCTTTTTGCTCACCATAAGTATAGACTAACTACAAATAAAATCATTGACATTTGTGGAAATAAAAACATGATTATTTGTTTTGAATGGCACTTTTAGTTTTATCACCTTTAGGCTTTTTCGGGGGTTCCCATCATTATATTTCTCAAAATTAAAAAAAATTGTGCCAGCTCTCGCCTTCAATTCCATAATTGTTGCAACAAATGCTTGTCGAGGTAGGCTAGTCTAAGTGGAACAGGCATGTTGTGGCCCTTTCTGATAATTTTTTTTACACAGTCACAGGTGCCATTTTTTTTAAATTTATAAAAACATGCAAATAGACTAATAAAGATAGACTATTTCCACTGCCCTATGAGGAAGTTTTGGAGGCCTTCATTAAGGCCGTTGGACAGAACAATGTGGGAATGATCTCTAAGAATTGAGATAAGACTCCTAGACTATAAAAAAAATGGACATGACTTTAAAATAACTTGTGCAAAATTTCAAGGAAATCGGTTCAGAATTTACGGAGAAATCAACGAAAAGCATGCCCTCCAGATAATTGTGTCATAGACTATAGTTAGGTACATTCCATAAATTTTTTAATTGTCTTTTTGTCGTAGCTGCCGACATGCTAAAATAAATATTTGACCACATTCCAGTTTCCACTGAGCAAGGAAAATGCTGTGCTAAATCAGAATCTGAGCTAAATTATAAGAACGTCCAAAAGATGTCCCCCCAATGCGGTAATGATGAAACCCGAAAGCAAGCCAATTGCCGAAAGCAAGCGAAAGCAAGATCCCCGCACCGAAAGCAAGCGTTTATAAGCAGAGTTCAAAACTTAAACCTTACTTTTATATTGATTTATCATGCGCATATATCGTTAGTTAATGTATATTCAAATATATATTTAGATCGGTATTTATCGAAAAAAAAGTATAATAACTATTACCGGCGACGAAAGCAAGATCCCCGCACCGAAATCAAGCCTATACAGGCAGAATTCAGGTGATAATCATAGGCTAATATTTCTTATTTTTCTATTGATTTATTGTGTGTACATATCGTTGAAAAATGATATAGATTAAAGCATATTCGGTCCGGTAATTCGCGAAAAAATATAAAGTATAATAGGGGAGGCTTGGGAGAGTTGGGTCACAGGGAGAGTTGGGCCACCCCCGATATCACAGTAGCGTAAATCATCATGACCATGTGGTGCCGTCTAACGAAGCCACTATACAATATTTATTGTTTGATGTGACCAGCTTATCGAGCTCATGTTCAGTGACAATTTTGTGACAAGAAATCTATTATATTGAACAAATTGTAAATAACTGACTCGAATGTAAGCAATTTGTTAGCATATCAATAGTACATAGTAGGATGTTCTTTTGTGGGGTGCAATATACCTATGATACTCCTCTGTCATCAAGGTATTTAAGGAATCAATATCGTCAAAAGCCATTCTGTGATTTAGATTTTACCAAAAATTGCGGCAATAAGGAGAGTTGGGACTGTCAAATGTGGGAGAGTTGGGACACTATGGGAGAGTTGGGTCATGGTTATGGGGAATGGGTCATGGCCCAACTCTACCACATAGGGAGAATTGAGCCACTATGTGGGAGAGTTGGGCCATGCAACGATGATTTGTTTTAGCCATGACTATAGTGATAAAGATGTTCATAATTAAATTGTTCTTGTTTTATTCTTGTGTTGTGTCGATTTTGACGTATCTATACAGACATACTCAATGTGACCCAACTCTCCCAGGCATGGCCCAAGTCTCCCCGAACATGGCCCAAGTCTCCTCACTCCTTGGGAGATTTGGGTCGGGAGAACATCTTTTTTTAATTGCATTTTTTTCCCATGCAACATAAAGCATATAAAATAAGATTAAATTCAGATTGTTTGGCATGGTCTGTACTTCGCAAAACCACAGGAAACTGTATAATATGACAAATGGGAAAAGCATACGATGTAAAAAGTGGCCCAACTCTCCCAAGCTTCCCCTAACTATTACCGGCCACGAAAGCAAGATCCTACTACGTACAGTAAGCAAACCAGTGGCATGTGTAAACAACGGTGACAGCCCTATGTTCAGAAGGTTCTATGTTCTGAAGGTTCTATGTTCAGAAAATATTTGTTCAAAAGGTTCTATGTTCAGAAGGTTCTATATTCAGAAGGTCCTATGTTCAGAAGGTTCTATGTTGAGAAGGTCTATATTCAGAAGGTCCTACATTCAGAAGGTTCTATGTTCAGAAGGTCCTATATTCAGATATATTCAGAAGGTCCTATATTCAGAAAATTCTTTGTTTTATGTAGGAAAAAACATACATCTTTCAATTTCGACCTGTAAATTAGGCCTACAATGCAAGATAACAAATCACAGGCTCTCATTTGAGCTCATTCGGTCATACGAGCTTTTGTCATGGCGCGTTGTCCGTCGTCTGTCCGTCCACAATTTGCCAAAATTGCTATTGGGACTTCAATCAACATAGTGAACAGCCACAAACCAGGAGTGATCACAGAAGGATAGTTCCCGCAATTCAGGAATATGACACTACTGTATATCTGGTAATTTTCGCGTGTTCAAATATTCGCGAATTTCCGATTTTGGGACTTTTCACGAAGTTTAGAATTCGCGATTTTTTTTTTTTTTTTTAGAAGTGATATTATAATAGTAATTTACGCGAGATTCTGGAATTCGAATTTCTCTTCCTCGCGAAATTCGCGAAAATTAAAACCACGCGAATATTACCAGATCTACATTATATCTGAATTCAAATCCACCTAAATCCGGTGCTAGTTTAAACTTGTAGAAAGTTCAAACAAAAAACACCTGTAATTACAAAGATGAGCTATATACGGCGCCATTGACACTTTTCTTTCTTTCATTTTTGTTTCTTCATTTTAGTCTATTCCAGGGGGGTGGGGGGTGTCTGTAACCCACTGCATATCCCCGAAATGTGTTGTATTGTTGGCTTGACCATTTAGAGCCTTGTTTTACCTATAGGCCTACCATGGGCCACAATTAGTTTGGCAAATCTGTAGCACATGTTTTACGTCGATTTCTCAACGATTTTGACCCGAATTATTTGAAATTTTGCACAGTTCATTTTCAAGTCAAATCCTAACACCGGTAACAGTTTAGTTAGATCACTCGACATGTAATAGAATTCCAGAATGCATATAATTTTACGTTCACAAAATTTCATGAAAATCGCTTGATAATTGACGGAGTAATTAACGAAAAACATGCGCTACTGGTTAGTTCTGTTTTAATGTATAGCGTGGGATGGGGTTACCCCTTGATTGATTTGTTTCACCTGAAAAAATCAACGTTTTTCAACATGACGGTGACTGAGATCGATCTCGACCCCAAGGTCTGAAAAATGTTCACAACGTTTTAATGACTGTGAGGAAAATGAGCTGAGCATGCGCCATCGTAGCCCTGACGGCTGAAGGTCCACATTTTGGCCATACATCTAGTACAAGAGGAATGAACCCATTTTTGGAGTTGAGTTGACACTTAAATTTCTAACGTTAGAGATAAAAAATATATCACGGGAAAGGTTTAAGTCTCTAGTTAGCTATGGATTCTACCTCCGTTATTTTTTTTCCTCTTCTTTTGCCTATAACTTTGTAAGAAAATAAGCTAGGATAACAATTTTTGGTATGTGAGCTACTTCCAGGTGGATAATGAACAGGTTGAAATATTTTTAATCTGAATTCAATACGCAAGGTCGCAGAGGAGAAAATGATGATGTTACGGCGTTGGGCTGTTAATTGGGCCGTCCGTAAACAATTCGTTTCCGGAGCATATCTCTGAAAGTACTTGTCCGATGGTCTTCAAATTTTACACACAACACCCCTAGGGGGTCTAGTTGTGCCTTTTGGGGTATTTGAACTTTGACCTACTTCTGGTTCAGAACTATGACCTATTTAGACGTTTTGACGCGCACTTCGTTTCCGGAGCAGATCTCGAAAAGTACTGGGCCGATGACAGTCATATTGCACATACATGTTTTCTAAGGTCCCTAGTTGTGCCTTTTCAGGTTTTTGGACCTTGACCTTGAAGTTGACCCAGCACTTTGACCTAATTTATAACATCGGTAAATCCGACTGAAAGATTTTGCGGAATATCATGAAAACCGCTCAAGATAGCTACACCATTACTATAAAACAAATTGTGAGGTTTCAGGAGGGGATGCATCTTGAAAAATTTCAAATCGATAAAATTTAAAAAGGCCGCCTATCGGCCATTATTCACCTCGACAGGCCTGATATTGCGGAATATCATGAAAACCGCTCAAGATAGCTACACCATTAATATTAAATAAATTGTAGGGTTTCAGGAGAGGATGCATCTTGAAAAATTTCAAGTTGATAAAATTCAAAATGGCCGCCTATCGGCCATTATTCACCTCGACAGGCCTGATATTGTGGAATGTCATGAAAACCGCTCAAGATATCTACACCATTAATATAAAACAAATTGTAAGGTTTCAGGAGAGGATGCATTTTGAAAAAATTCAACTCGTCCAAGTTCAAAATGGCCGCCAATCGGCCATTATTCACTTTCACATGGCTGTTATTTGGTAAACCGTGCTGGATGGCTAGACCATTACCTGATTACTATAAAACAAAGTGTGAGTTTTCGGAGGAGGATGCACCCTGAAGATTTTTAACTTACGAATTCAAAATGGCCGACAATCAGCATTATTTACCTCGATAAGCCTGATATCAGGTAAACCGTGCTAGATAGCTAAACCATTACTATAAAGCAAAATGTGACGTTTCGAGAGAGGATGCCTTTTAAAAAATTTCGACTCAATCGAATTTAAAATGGCCGTCTAGCGGCCACTATTTACTTTTACATTGCTGATATTTGGTAAACCGTGTTAGATAGCTGGACCATTACTATAAAACAAAATGTGAGATTACAAGAGAGGATGCATCTTGAAAAAAATTGACTCGATCAAATTCAAAATGGCTGCCTATCGGCCATTATTCACTTTCACATAGCCGGTTTTTGGTAACCGTACTAGATGGCTAGACCATTACTATAAAACAAAATGTGAGATTTCAGGAGAGGATGCATCTTGAAAAATTTTGACTTGATCAAATTCAAAATGGCCTCCTATCGGCCATTATTCACTTTCACATGAGTGATATTTGGTAAACCGTGCTAGATGGCTAGACCATTACTATAGAATAAAATGTGAGATTTCAGCTGAGGATGCATCTTGGAAAATTTCGACTTGATCAAATTCAAAATGGCCGCCTTTAGGCCATTATTCACTTTCACATGGCTGATATTTGGTAAACCGTGCTCGATAGCTAGACGATTACTATAGAATGAAATGTGAGATTTCAGCTGAGGATGCATCTTGAAAAATTCTGACTTGATCAAATTAAAAATGGCCCCCTATCGGCCATCATTTACTTTCACATGCCCAATATTTTGCAAACTGTTAGATGTTAGTCCATTACTATAAAACAAAAATTGAGGTTCCGGGGGAGGATGCACCCTAAGTTTTTAACTAATTTATATCGGATTCAAAATGACCGTAAATCAGCTATTAGTTACCTCGATTGGCCTGATATCGGGTAAACCGTGCCAGATAGGTAGACCATTACTGGGATACTGATTAGGATCATTAATTTCAATGGAGGTTTGCAATTTCAGACAGACTGTCTAGTTCTTATCTTACTCTTAGACTGGGCTTCTTAGACCTAGTTGTCTTGCGTCTTGATTTTTGACCTAGCCTAGGACTACAATAATAACCCTACACAAAATTGCCTAAATCAAATTCCAATTCGGAGCGGGAGCTCCTGGACTTATGTAGTCTTGTTTATGGTGGCGTATATCGTTTTTGCCGTACGTGGTCGATATTTTTTTCAAACGTACGTTTGTGACGTCATGTCGTTATGGCAATGACGTCATTTTATGAACCCAATTGGCCAGTCAAACTACGAAATAGGGGTCATTTTTAAGTCACTGCTCAGTATTAGTATGATGCGGTGTCAATTCTTAATGTGTCAGCACATCCTACGCACACCTGGTAATAATTGTATATATTCATTATGTCGTAAATTCATATCTAATGATCTAAATAGCAGTGGGATAAACAGAAGTGGGTTCTATTTTAATATGGCATCCAAAATTTCTAAGGGGTATGGTCGACGTCATGACCCCATGAACAACTTGATCAGGTTGTTTTGCCAGTTAAAATTATTCTGTGTAGAATGTCATCTATACAATTTGAAGGCGGCGGTAATATTTATTAGTAAAAGTAAATCACATTAGAAATAGTTCATGTATTTGAATCTGCAAGAAATAATAACTGGCGTGTTTCTCTTCTGTGAAAAATGCATTTAATAATGATATTAAATATTCACCTGTTTATTCAGCTCATACAAAAATGTTATTTTATCATATCAATAAAAAGAATAAAATTGAGTATGATTTTCCTAGCACTCGCTGCACGATGATAATTGACTTTATTTTATCATTCTTTATGTCAGAATTTGTACGTAGGTATAATTTTATAGGCCTATGCTCACATCCTGGTTGGACCATTTTACGGATATCTGGTCCAACATTAAACCAACATTAAACCAGTATAGTTATGTTTGCTGGAAGAAAAAATAATAATAATAAGAAAAAATAATGGGGTTTTTTTTCTAGAGGTTGGCAGCCCTACATATATTTTTGGCTACCTCTACAGTTAAAACTAATAATTATGTCATTATACCTGAAGATCACGCAAAACTAGATGACCAGGCGTCATGCTTGAGAGGTTGGAATTTGTGTTTGGCCGTACTCAACTGAACTGCCGTAACACCTGGTTCAGAAATACTTTTTATGTGATAAAATATACAGACAGATTTTATATTTTTTTTCATTTTTATGGGATTTTGAAAATGTTTCATTCCGTTGCAAATAAATTAAATATTGAAATTAAATAGTCATCTATTTGTCATATTTGCTGAGCTCATACAGAGCTCATTGTTTAAAGTCGATCCCCGCACTGAAAGAGTAACATATTTATAATGACTGTAGACCCATAACATAGGTAGGCGAAGTTGAAATGTTTTCCATAACACGTCAACTGACATTAATCAAATGTGCAGGTAGCTGTTAAAGACCAGAACGTTACACGTTACATATTTAGCCCATTTATACAGTTTGCGATAAGTCGCAGTGGATTAACATCGCAAATGTGTGGAGGTTCTCCTGGCCCAGTTTTGCCTATATGTGGACAAAGGTGGCCTAAAGCCCGATTCATTCCATTGCGACAACTGGCGTGACGAAAATGTAACAGTTTTGAAAATGGTCGCGATGCCTATCGCGCTCGCGTACGTCGTCGCGCTGGTACGTTTCGGCAATGATCATATAATGTGTTTGAAAACTGACGCGACGTCATTTAAAGCTGACAATCACGTCACCAATTCCAGCTATATAGAAATGATTGTATGTATGTGTGATACAGTAAATGATGGGAAAATATCACATTATAAAATGATGTAGCAGGTAATTTATAAGATAAAGGTTAGATGTAATACAGTAAAATACTGTGACGTTTATCAGAAATATTACATTTAGATTTTATTTCATTTTAGTGTTGATATATGTTTTAAGTATTGAAGGGCCAGAAGCGTTGTGCAGGCAACTGTTCTTGTTGTATTTGGGGATTTGTTTGTTCGGCTATCTGTGTTTGCTATGGTACATGCTCTCGCCTCACTCTGGGAGAAAT
Source organism: Flabesymbios commensalis (assembly GCA_964017125.1). Lineage (NCBI taxonomy): Eukaryota > Metazoa > Annelida > Polychaeta > Terebellida > Flabelligeridae > Flabesymbios > Flabesymbios commensalis. The sequence continues at coordinate 709,009 of OZ024908.1, forward strand.
TAACTATACATAATACTAGAATGGAAAAACAAAAAAATTTAATAAATACGTACATTGAAGTAAGCCTGATGAAACAGATATGATAAAAACCTTTCATTTGATGTATATGGTGACATGCTTTGTTGGACATACTAAGTACTAAGTAATATACTAAATACGTTCACTGGGATTAGTGTGTGAAATATCTACCCATTGTAAGTTAGAGGGCAAAGGGGGCCATGCTGTGTGGTCTTTGTATTGAAATGGCCTGCCCCCCCTTTGCCCTGGCCCACTTCGCCCCAGGGGTAGAGGTGGGAAATTTAGGCTATTATCTCTCCCAAAAGTGATCTCCTGACTAAAGTAATAACTAGAATACAATGGCAATATATAATGTACCACACAAAACAAAAGATTTTCAGAAGAAATCACATAAATTCATCAATAAATTCATAAAAATATATAAGCTTATATTCATAAGATTGTTGCCAAAAACTCCCTGTCGTCTATTACTTCTATCTAAGATATGTATGAGATGTCTATTTATGTTTTTTGTATACATATCTTCATAATTCATAACTATGACGTCTTACTATTTCATACAACATGTCACAATTAAAATATCATTGATGGCCCCCTAGGCAGCTGATAAATGATCCACCTTTATAAATATCCAGTAGAAATTGGTGAAAAAGTGACGTCACAACCATCACGACATGACGTCAAATATGCACGTTTTATGAAAAACTCGACCACTTGCCGCAAAAACTGTTCATGCTTCGTAAAACTAGACGTTCATACATTTGCAGCGATATATTATTTGTCTCTAGGAATTTAAGTGTCAACTAACTCCTTCAATAACGTCAATTTTCAGATTTCCTCCTCCACTAATCGACATAATTGAAACTTCAGGAATGTTGTTATAGGCCCTATACCGTTTCTGGCACTAAAAAATACTTACAATTTATGAGAGCATTTGTATTGACATTAGTCTCGTGTTTTGCTGGGGTGATATCGGACATTTATTTTACATTCAGTTGCCATTGTGACTGATTCGAAAATTTACCAAACCGTTTAATGACGTATAATTATGAGGTGAGGTAATAATATAAGGTTGAGTTCCCTTATTATATAGGCCTACATCGTCCATACATGCATCGTGTTATTACGACACAGACCTATCCATTGTGATTTTTGTCTCTAAAAACGGTTTAATTATAACGCTTAATACTTAAAGGTATCTTCTTGTCTCATGGACTCTTGTTTCTGGAAATCGTGTCGTAAGTTTGTGGTTAAATTAAATTTAAAATGTGTCATCTCAGATCGGGGCTGTGGACTGCGGTTGGGGCTGATGGGCAGCTACCCCCCCCCCCCCCATGAAATTTTCAAATCATGCCTTATTCTTAGTAAAAAATTCACCTGGGTTAAGATAAAGACCAATCTCAATCGACCCCCGCAAGGTCAAAAACCATGCAGATATTTCCTGGCACAATGCAAGAATTCGCTGCGCAGTATAGTCAAGCAGATAAGCTGATAGATTGTTCAAAATGTGATAGAAGCGCAAAATTTCGCCCATGTGTAGGGTTTGGTATGTAGATTCATATACAAGCAAGCCCCAAGACGATTTCGAAATTTAAAGATCGGAATTTAGATAATTAATGCCGCCATTAGTGGAAAATGGTTTAAACTCATTATCCCCTCCAAAATTTGGAATAACAAAGAAAAAAGTGTGTTTGCACCTATGTTTGTATGGTCAAATATTACAATAAAACAGTCAGAATTATAATTTATTGCAAACTTAAAACAAATCGATGTGAATTTGCAAAATTAGTGCCGCCATTGGTGAAAAAATGATTAAATACTATATCTCCGTCAATATTAGAGATATGAAAGAAAAAAAGCGTGTCTGGTCCTATGATTGTATGGTCAAATATTACAATGAAACAGTCAGAATCATAACATAATGAGCAAATAAAATAACAATATATGTAAATTTAAAGAAATAGTTCCGCCCTTAAAGGAAAAAGGATTAAATCCATTATCTCCGTCACAATTAACGATAATAAAGATAAAATCGTGTCTACACCTATGTTTGTATGGTCAAAAATACAATAAAACAATAAGAATCATGATATAATAAAAAAGATATATAATTTTGAAAAATCTTATAACTCTTAATAAATTAATTAAATCCATTTTCTCAGTCAAAATAAAGTTATTGACGAAAAACTACTGTCTACACCGCATGTTTGTACAGTATGTTGTATTTGAAGAAAATCAAATAAAAATAAAAAATGTCATTACATTTGTGATTTAATATCAACAGCTGTGTCAATGTATCGTGTACAAAATGTCTAACTATGATTTAAATAAGTAACATTTAACAAAATCAGGTGACGAGAGCATCGAAATAAAACTAGTTAATCACTAGAGTGCCAATGCTGATAGCACCGTATCACACCCAGATACAGCAGGAAAAAGGGTAACGCTGCACACACATCTGGGCCAAGATGAATGGCAATTCTGTGGGCTGCTATGTATCAGAAATTTTTCCTACCCCAAATACTAACCACAACTCCTCGATGCCCATCTTTGCTGCATATGCCACTGCCAGATCCACTACATCAGTGTCTACAGCTCTGATCAAAATTTTGCTACAACCCATCTTTACTGCGTGAGCTGCATGAAGGAAAACGATGGTATCGCCCTCTTCGTGGTTACATGGTGATATACCACTCTTATCAACAGGCATAGAGCTGATTATGTCTTCATTGCAAGAGATGATTATCTGCACTCCTTGAATTTGGAGGTCAGCTACGCATGTAGCCAGAAAGGTCAATAATTCGATCTTGTTGTTTTCGTTGCGCAGGAAACCGCTCGAATTTCCTGGTATGGTACAGTTTGGTAAGATACGTCGAGGAACACCTTGACCTTGTGCTTCTCTTGTGCTTGCTCTTATTTACAAGATTTGTTTCACCAGAAATCCAATTCTCATACCTATGTGTTGAGATCTTCCAACACTGACCGATTAGATGTACCAAGACAACACACCAGAAGTCTGTCGTTCAAAGGTCCTCAACTGTGGAATAAATTAAACAACGAAATACGCAATTGTACAACCCTAACTAGCTTTCAATCCAAACTCACACAGCTTCTTTTCATGCAATCTCTTATATAACACTGAAGACGTTTTTTAATAGCTATATTGAATTGTTACATTTTAATGTACTTTGTCATGATAATTCTTATTTGCACGTTTCTGTATATATGTTATTTTTATATCTATGTATAAAAAAATGATTATTTTGCCATGTATATATGTATGTATGGATTTTTAAGAGGGCCCCATGGCAGATGAGCGAAAGCTCAATGGGTCACCCTCTATAAATAAAGATTATTATTATTATTATTATTATTATGTTTGAGACTATCAGGTAGATATCTATCCTACACAATGTCAAGTCGTCTGACTGTACTCGCTTGGCTTACTATATATGGTTGGAATACATCTGTTTTATAATCATTAAATGTTTTTGCTTGTTAACTAATACTGGACCATCAATGACTTTCATGTCGACATCTGGAGAATCATATGCGGTATAAATCTCCAGGCAGTGAAGCATCTCAGATTTTTGGCCAATACTACGTTTTCCCATTGAAGACAGGGGCGGTGGAGAGGACGGGTTCTCATGTCGAAAAAAAGTCTTCGAGGTTACCCTCTCTTGATTGATACGCTATATGTATGATCTTGCGAAAAGATTGCGATCACTTTTTAGAGACGATAAATGAGAAGTTGGAGTTGTTCCAAATAGCGGAAAGTTGTTTCTATGGATTGTGTCCGTTATTGCAACTGTGTTTTTCAAGTCTATTAACACCATACGAATTATACTGTTGCTGTCCTATTGTCTCTATTGATTTCACTGTGTCTACTACAGTTATAGGCATAATCTCCTTGTTATTTAATACCAAAAAGTCTAGGTTGTCTTCTGTGAAGGGATTTCCCATTTCTTCTATGACCGAGGTTAAAGATATGACATCATTCGCAAAAGCACGTTGTGTGCTTGGAGTTTGTTTGTGGTGTCGAGTATCACCGGTTTGTGGTGTCTGAAATGTCACTCTTTGATTGATCGAGCCACCATCCAGTGCTTGAGAGCAGCTGGGTTATCAGTGAGACCAACCGCTCCTCCACCACCTTTAATAATCTTGTTTTCCTCCTACTCATGGTTTTGGTCCCCTCCACTACTTTTAATAAAAAAAAAATCCTACTCATGATTTTGGTCCAGAGCTAGCAATGAGAATACATGACGTGATTTTTGCACAACAAACTTGCCGGCTTAGAATTCGTTGTGCACGATAGGATGGATATCTTTCAGATAAATCATGTCTTGGATGTGGTCGGGAAGCCACCTGGCATAATTGATATGGTCAAGAGCGAACATCCAGGGCGACAGTTGACCAAGGATTTGAATATACAAAGCAAAGTTTCCCTCTCTAAGTGATTCCACTAGCTGCAAGACAGCAAGCTCCAATTTCAACGCAATTGACCAAAATTTAAATTGTGGATACTTCTCAGTTTTTCTTCTACCCAGTCTTAAACTCTATTTGTTGATTAGTAATGCTACTGTCTGCTTCATATGATTTTCGTTGGAGGACATGCAGTGCACAAGCTGTACTTTGATGTGTATAACGTGAGCGAGTTACATGTGATGCTTTTAAGATTGCATTTGCCCTTCCAGGGATTGTGATGTCTGCCTGAACTGATACACATTCCCACCCACTATTTGTCAGCCACTGGCCAATCATATTCAATGAAGCAATCTCGATGTGTAAACTGCCCATAATGACAATATATCTGTCCTCACCATATATATCTGACATTATAACTGTTTACCGAGGGCAAAGAGAGGCTGGTCAATGGCAATGATAGGTACCTGGCCTGGGTTTACATGATCTGCTGCTGCTTTCACCATTTTCATTGAATGGATAATCATAGACCCTGTTTGTGCATTTTCATGAAATAAAGATGTAAGTTATTGTGCTGTTTCCATCCAGTTTTTGCGGATTTCATAGCCTCGTTGATCAAACTAGCAGAAGATTTTAGTGGCCTGTTGGCTGCTGGTACGTAGTCGTCTATCTTTGGAAGTGATACAGGGTGAATATTGGTATAAGAGATTGGCAGTTCAGATATCTTCCTTTGTTTTTGAGTAGGTAGACCCTGAATCACAGAACTTCGGTCAACCCCATCTAAATCTTTACTTGGATGCTTGGTCAAAAAAATGGCAGTGCCGTGAAATGAATCATTAGCAGTTATTGAACTGGGGTTGTGATCTATGTTATCTACATTCCCAGTTGTAAATGTATATTTTCTAAGCTTCATTGGACATACCACACCTTCTTGTTCGCTCAATTGGCAGACCCTGTTGGCCATATCTGTAGAGATCTATAGAACCCTTCATACGATATGCACAAGCCAAGTTCGTGAAATTTATCAATAAGAGTTATCTTTCGTGTTTCAGCATAGATGACCAATGCTATGTAGATGGCAAGGGGAGTTTCTTTGGCTTGGTTATGTCGAATGGTTGCAGATGATATAGCTCTAGCATGCTCAGTGTTATTAAACATCAACAGTTGTGCAAGTGATATGCCAGCGAGGTATATAGCCTCACCATCGGAGCTGTTTTCTCTCGCAAATTGGAATGCTGCACCAATATCACCCTCGAACGCTAGACTTACATCGCTACCTTTATTAAAATCCCTTAAGTTTGAAACTTGGGAAAGTAATCGTTCTTTAAGCCTTGTAGAATTTACTCATTTGGGAGCATTTGCTGTTGCAACCTAGAAGTGTAAAGTTTCACCAGTTCGGACAATTTGAATGTAGCTATAGTTTTTTAATGTCTTGCCTCTTCTAGCTCACTAACTCTGCAAAAGCAATGGCTTCCTTTGAAACTTGATCAATCTGGTGATTTCTTCACACTCCTCGCTCTGTTATATAAAGCTACCAAACACATGTTGTGATAATATGCATCAATAGCAGGCATGTCAAAGAGCGACAGTTCAGCTAGTAACTTACAATCTTGCAGTTCCAATGCACACCATCTGACATCCCGATCCAAATTAAAACTGGAAGCTCTGTGCAATGAGCCTCCTGGTTTTTCATAAAAGAAACATCGTAACTGTTCTGCATCTGCTTCATTACCTACAATACCTAAACTGGATCTATTTTTTACAGGACTCACTCCTTCAGCATCTTCATCTGATTTTCGTTTTACTGCTCGTTCTACTTTAAGATCCGAAAACTTTGTAATACATGACTTGTGTCATTAATCGTTATTCACAAGTAATGTGTCTGCAACACCCCGACCACCATCGAGCCATGATACATTAATGCCCATAGGCATATTATCCAACTGTTGTAAACAACGAATGTTTCTGGCCAACTTTCTATACCCAGAGTCATAGTCTTTTCCTGTGGATTTTGATGGGCAGATCAATTTCTCGGTTGTGACTTTCTCACATCAAATACCACATCTCACATCAAAGTGACCAGTAAATGGCATCATCATTCTGGGATGGTCTGGGATGGTCTGTTCTCGGGCCGGCTGTAGTAACATCAGACTCCATGGTACGTTCTTAGGGACACATAATTCTATAGGCTACCATCCAGGCTTGGGGCCAAAGTACTCTGTACTTCGGTACTTTGGTACTCGAGTACCGATTTTTCAGTACTCGTCGGTACTCAGTACTCGTACGTGTGAGAAGTACTTGTACTCGTACTTGTACTCAAGTACTTTTAAAAATGAAAGTACTTTTAACGAGTACATATGAGTACTTTACGAGTACTAGTCATCTTAAATTGATTAAAAATAGCTCACAGACAAATCATAAATCATTATAGCGGGATCTGAAACATTCAGTTAATGATTCGTTTGATCCCTTTCGCTATTATATTGAAAAATGATTTAGTTAATACTTTGAAATTATTTCAAAACTAGTCCAATTACCAACATCAACTTTTAACAATACCATGCTGCTAATTGCTTGTTCTGCCTTGTATATATACTAGCATCCTCGTGTAGTTCACAAGGTAATGAATAGCTATTCTTAAACAAAGCCTTGAGACGTGTCTCTGGAAAACATGAATACATGTTGACATACTAGTATAACATCTACAAGTGACAATACTATATGGTAGAACTAGTAATCATTGAAGGGGAAGGCGCGATTTCAACAATGATGTCGCGCCACTTTAAAATCACACTTACAACCCCCCCCCCCCCCTTTCTCCGCACCTAAACCCCAGCAAACATGAGGCATTGAACCATTGGTGGTATAATGTTGGGCCTACGTTGAAGACGGTGTACCAACAATACTATAGGTTCAATGTCTCGTGTTTGTTGAGACGATCAATCGGTATTTTAAAAATAGTTACACAATATTGACCCAATTGCGTAGACACTCAACCGACACGGTGTGGACTGAGATATAATAAGATTGTCATAGCTCATACAACTCAGTACCAATTTTGTGTGAGTACTGAAAAACACGACCGCAACAACGCGACGTCTTGTTTACAGTGACTATACAATGCCGGACCAATGACCAACACATTGGGCCAAGAATTAACCAGCATTGTACCGAGAATTACATAGGATTAACAACTGATATAACAGTACTGTTCAAACAAAAATGACCAAAGTAATTAGATGGCAAACATCACCCTTTAACTGCGGGACACCACTATTATTTATTTATCATTAATCCAAATCATTTATAAAGCGGTCCATCCCAAAAAAATCGGATCGCTGAGCATACTAAAAACAAGGAAAAAATGAAAGTTGATGAAATGGTGTAAACAACCCTAAAATGTACAATATACATTGTGTCAGATCACCAGTAAGCAGCAGGTAGGTCAAAAAATAGTTTTTTTGATTTGTCTGTTTTTTTATTATCGTGATTATGTAGTTGTCATTTGAAGCTAGAAGTTGAGTTATTAATATAATTATATAATATAGCTGCAAATGAGTGAAAAATATAATTGAACACGCTAGGTCGCGTAAGGGTTAAAGGTGTGAGGTTACATAATGAGTCTATTGTAGGCCTACGGCGGCGTTATATAACCCTTTCCGTCCCCGAAATGTGATGACGGACCGAGTATAAAAATAGATACAACTGTGAGGTGCTCCTCCTATAAATCGCTTAAAAATATATTTAAACGAATAATATGCTAATATATCAGAATGCCCGGGTTGAATCATGTACGGATTTACATGTATTATGGTAATGCATTTGATTATATATCACGGTCACCAGCAACTAAAGTGTTATCGCAAAACAATTCTGCCGTGCAAAGCCAAAAGGTAGTTCTATCTACTTTACAGGTGAGCAGATGCTGCCTTTTGGATTTTCAGGGTAGAATTTTAATCCGTGTACCCTTAATAGCTCTGATCTTTTCCATGACACAATGTGTGTTCAGGCTCATTTAAACGTTTATATTATTACAGTGGCGGCCAAATATTGGCGGCACTGGCCCCAAAAATTATAACATGGGACATGGCATAGGATATGCAATATCTATAATATAGGACTGTCCCATAAAATATTATTTTCACCACTCTTATATATCTATGTGTGACCCGATCTGGCAAAACGTGTCGTAAGTTGCATGTTTAGATAATGGAATTATAACGATATCCCCAACCTACATTACCTTGAATATGGTATATCACACAACTCTGTAGCGTGGTTAACCCCGAAAATATGACTCCACAAACTCAGAGAAATATGAAGTCTGAAATTGCGTCATTTTGAGAAAATGACATTTGAATTTCAAAAAGTCAATTTGTGCACTTTTGTGCACTTTTGGAAAATATCACACAATTATATTAAAATAAAATAAACAGAATACAAATTCATTCTCACCCCATTTTCGTAATAATAAACGTAAAGTTTTAACATTTTGTAAATTTTAAAGAATATGCCAGATATTTTCATAGTCATGATTTTTTCACTGCATGAATATTTTCTACTTATTAGCGACTGTTGCTATGGCAACATGCAAATAGAAATACATATCACCAATTGGAGTGTAAATGAGACGAATATTAAAATAACAGGTATATTTAATAAAACAAATTTGACATGTACGTTGTCCATTTCTATGCCACACAATTTTAGGATTCGAAAGTAAACATATGAAAATAAAAAACTTATGTAAAAATTGAAAATGGGTCAAATCAAGGTCATTTTGGCTTGTGCCCTAGCATCGTTTCCCAATGTGCGACTTAAGACTTATTTTGCCAGATCGGGTCACATTATATCAACATGAAGTAACATATGTTATAATCAATTACATATTGAAACTCCAATTCATGTAATTAATTAGTGTTTACAACCAAAGTACTTGGTACTTGTACTCAAGTACTTTTTAAGTACTTGTACTTGTACTCAAGTACTTTTGAAAATCCAGTACTTGTACTTGTACTCGTCATTTTTTCAAGTACTTGTACTTGTACTCGAGTACTTTTGTCCAGTACTCGCCCCAAGCCTGCTACCATCACCAAATAGTCTGTGGGAATATCTCCCGGATTAATGACTACATCCACTACGCGATTTACCACACCACAACATGAAACAAACTGAAATAAGTCAGCGAAAACATAACTAATTTCAGCATTTTTATTATTATGTGAAATATGCCTTTTCCTTGTACACAAAGAGTTTTATTGAAATGCTTGACCCTTGAAACATGGGGCTAGACATACTTTTTATGAGACTACCATCTATAGAAAAAAAGTTACATCATAATTTCTATTTTTCGCTGATGGCGGCGATAAATTGCGACTTTTACCATGAAGCGGTGAAAATTTGGCTTGGGGCTTGATCTTGTTGGATTCTACATATATCGAAGTATCAGTGCACCAAATTTCATACTTCTATCACAATTTGAACATTTCAATGATATTTCAGTGCTTAACTGCCTGACTAGTAGTCTATTTTTTCAGCAGAATGATTTATTGTCTACTTTAGGTGCAAAAGTCATTGATCCCAACCAACTGATTTAGGCAGTAACTGAGTACGTAGGCCTCTAGGATAGGATTCAGATCTACGAATGTATCGAATCACGTTCGTTCTCCTTGGCGCAATGGATGACTTCTCTTAAGTTCATCTTACATGTACGTCTAAAATGAAGGACAGAATAACGCACAATGAATTTAGGCTTCATCAGCCACCTGATTTCTTATGTCTATCATACCCCTTTCTAAATGTAGTCGTACAATAAAAATATTGTAAAGGAAAATGGTTGTCGTCACGAAAACTCCACACCTACAATTTGTAAGCCCTATTACTTCCATATTAATACCAGTGATTCATATGATGAAACTCAAGGTCAAGTTCAAAGATGGGTGACATTTACCTATTTTTCAAGGCAAATAGCTAATAAAGGAAAACGTTTGTCATCACGATTTGATGATAAATCTTGGTTCATACAATTTGTATCGCTTTAGTATCCATACAATTGATAGAACTGATAAAACTGTATCTCAAATTCGAATATAGTGATCTTGAGCTTTTTTGTTATCAAATATTGTCATTACGATATCTCGGAAAACTCCAGGTCAGGGGGAAGAGTTGATAGAGTAAGCCTACATAGGCCTCATGTGATGGCGGAGGCATACAATTGACGCATACATGTATCAAATTCCCCTTCCAGTTTGACTTAATATTACATCTGAAGCAATATTGTTACGTTAAAGGCTAGATGTGTGGCAAAAAAATACGTGCCACTATTTGGGCAACATGAATAATCACCTAAATAAAGAACATATATTGGCCTAAATATATGCTCTAGAATGTATCATTTAAAGCCTTAGATTTCATTTTATTCAGGGGGGGGGGGCATGCCCCAGGACCCTCTAGAGCATATAGGAGGCTGGATGTGCCAGCTGTCGTTTATATAAATTATTGTGAAAAAAAATTGTGTATCCTCGTCGTCTGTCAATTCCTGGATCCACAACTGTCTTTGGTTGTGCAGGCATACCCCAAAACAGCATTATCTACAATCTTTAGTAGAATGCATACTTCTGTCCTGGCATATAATATAGCTAATTAAATACATGAAATTACACTCGAAATCATTAATGAATCCTTTGTCAAGTCAGTCAGCTAGGAAACGCCATGATATTTTTTGTGAGCTCACATTCGCAAAACGGAATTTATTCATGTTAGTGGGGGAGACCGGGGCTAACTGAGACAAGGGGCTATCACTAAAAACACTCATATTTACTGCCTAATTCGCAATTATTAGATGTTCGATGCTGTACCATACCCACATGCCAGGTCATATTTTTCATAAAAGGTCAACCCGGGGCTAACTAGGACAATTCTGGCGGGGCTAGCTGCGACAGTCCCAGTTAGCCCCGGTGTGTCCCAGTTTGCCCCAGTTGTAATAGAGCATTGTGACCCACTTAACCCCTGTGGGTACTGACATGTGACCTAAATATATGTTTGCGCAACTCAATTAACATTTGTTAGGCCTACTTTAGATTGTATGTATTGGGATGGACCCAATGTGGTTGTTACGTAGTATCAACACATTAGGCCTATAGTGCATCGGGGATCAGCTGTTATTTTCTGCATTATTTTGTTGCACTTTAAACCTTTGTGTTTGAACGGCATATATATGTTTATTTATAGCTCACCCCTTTCAAACTATTTGGAATCATCACAGGATGCAGTATACCTTGTTTAATCTCTATAGATCCTAAATTGCTGAAATTGTAGGAGTGTCCCAGTTAGCCCCTGGCCTTGTCCTACTTAGCCCCGTATACGGGGCAAACTGGGACATAATTTTTTTTTTTTTAATTCACCAAATCTGTATAGGTTTTAGTTGTCATTTATTAAAGGCCCTTGTGACAATAACAAATATCACACCTAGGTTGAATGATTGTTTTGAATCTCTAACTCTATTATTGTCTGCCCCAGGGCGATAAATGATAAAAGTGTTCCAGTTAGCCCCGGTCTCCCCTATAACTATTCATGTTGAAATATACGTTCTTTTTCATTCAAAAAGCATGTATTAAATTGCTCAACATCATGACATCTATTCAGTGGTAGACACATAAATACAAAATGGCACGTGATCGTAATAATATGGATTGATTTAGAACTTTAAAGAGTAAAAACTCAGCAGAAATTAAAAACACAATTTATGTTTAGGCAGGAAATGCGCAATATGGGTTTTTACATTAATCCCTGTGCTGCTTAATTTTTTGTGAGTATTTTTCATTCATTTGAAGCTCAATTGCTAACGCAAATTGCTAACGCAATTTCCTGCTTCAAATAAAAATAATATTATTTCTAAAAAATAGACATCTTCCAAATGTTATTTTTTTTAGTCTGAAATTTGCTTGAAACGTATATATTCTGACTTGGCAGCACAAGGGTTTAAAACAAAGTCGCGTGAGCATGCCCCCGTACCCCCCCCCCCCCCCTTCACCGACAAAAAGAAAAGTACGAAAAGGTCCACTGTTTGCTCAAAACGACCCCCCACACAAAAATCCTGGCTACGGGCCTGAATCAGCACTTTTAAAGATCTTGAGTCCCAAAGTAGACCAAGGTACTCGAACCTCTGCCTTGGCTGCAGGTGGCATTTCTTTGGATTTCCTTGAAAACCGGACGTGTCCAGGATATCTAGGAATATGCTGGTGTGACTTGATAGCTCTCTCCTGCTTCTTGCCAGGATCAGGAAATCGTCCAGATAAGCAATCAGCCGAATCCCTCTTGCTCTGCACAATGTCACAATCGGAAGAGTAACTCTTGTGAACGTTCGTGGAGCCGAGCTGAGACCGAAAGGTAATCGGCGGAACTGGTAACTCCGTCCTCTCCACCAGAATCGTAGAAACCTCCTGTGTTCCTTGGCAATTGGAACGTGGAGGTAGGCATCCTTTAAGTCCACTGTAGCGGCTCCTATTGCCAACCTATACAGGCAGAATTCAGTAGTTAATCATAATATCTCTGAGGATTTACAACAACTGAAATTATGTGGTAAATATTTAATCGATTACTTGGCAAAATGTGGTGTTGTTTTAAATACTATCATCGACAAAAGCAAGATCGATCCCACATCGACAGCATTTTTATCAATCGGTAGAATTCCGAAAGTAACATTATAAAATTATCAGCATAGCATTGATTATGATAATGACATGTTTCTTAAATATTTCAGAAAACGAAAGCAAGATCCTTCCCCTGAAAACAGTTGTAGCCTATATAACAATGGGCGACGAACGAAAGCAAGATCCTACTACAGTAAGCAAGCTAGTGGCATGTTACAACACCTGGGGCTGGGTGACGAAAGCAAGAACACCCCCTCCCCCCTAAATCTGATTCTCTGAAGTTGAAGCTTATAAAAGAATTTAATGTTTTATATATTGTAATTAACCCATAGGCTATTATGACACGTGTTGTGATTTATCGTGACAAGAGCCAAATCCAAGTTGAAGTTGCTTATAAAAAATCATTGTTATTTTTTAAACTACAGGAATACAAAATCCCCCCACTACAAACAAACAACATGAAAATACGGCATTTATAATATCTATAATAAATATAGTTACCATTAGGGCTACTAAGAAACTCTGTTTATATTTTATTATAGGCCATATATACTATCGTCATCTGAGACCGTCAAATACCACCCAGCGCCTTTTAAAAATACGGCTAGGCTACAAACGTTATTTATTATTTTACAATCTGTAGATTATCATTTGCGTTTGTGACAAGCAATATCTATTTTTTGGCAACTCATGCATGATATGCGCCACGCATTTACGCGTGACAAACACGTCAAACAGTAGCTGCCATCACTTTGTGACCAACTGAGCGATTACAGTGTTGTGATACCATTTAAATGAGGGGTGTGTCACTTTGATTTGAATGAGGGGTTTGTCACTTTGATTTGAATGAGGGGTGTGTCACTTTGATTTGAATGAGGGGTGTGTCACTTTGATGACGTAATAACACTAAGTGTTATGACTGATCGGACCTTTCTCAACCCAGGAGGTTTAATCGCGATTAACACTAACACGAATAATCTATTATACATATAGTATACTAACACACAAAGAACAATAAACAAGTATAAAAAACAAGACAAACATTACAAATATTGTTACTCTTACAGTGCGGGGATCGACTTTAGTAGTCATAATGACGACTAAAGTCGATCCCCGCACTGTAAGGGTTATTGTATATTGTTTAATTATTATTAGACTATATAAAAAACGCAGCTTTAGTGTATGAAACGGATGTAAATGAAAAAAGACAAATCAGTCCATTGACTGCAAGCACTTATTATTGGGTGGTCATTCAACATAGCAGGACTTCGTACAACTTTATTCCTATTATCATGATTATAGTAGCATTCTCGTTGAGTGACTTTGACTGGACGTTCAATATAGCAGAACGTCGTACCAGAATAAAATAGCTTCATACCCATTTATTTTTGGGTGGTCAAGCATGTGACATAAGCAGAACTTCGTATCCGAGTATTGTATATAGAATTTTTTTGTGAAAAACACCTTTAATTTTGGTACGAGTAGCATACTCATAGCAAAGAGAAAAATGTTTTTAATGATCAATGCCATTGACTTTGACTGGGCTAAATTATTATAATAATAAAAAATAATATTATTAGTAGTAGGCCTATGTATAGGCCTACTACTAATACTACTAATTGTAACCGTGATAACCGTTACGGGTGTTAGTCACGGGATATAGGTGGAGCATATCATTACCAGGAGCAGCATGGCAGGAGAAGCCGCAAAAAAATAACAAAGAAGTGTATTATAGCCGTGATAATTGTTAGGCGTGGTGGCCGCGAAAAAATAACAAAGAGGTGCCATATAGGTGATATTATACTCGTGATAACTGTTAGGCGTGGTGGCCGCGAAAAAATAACAAAGTGGTGCCATTTAGTGATATTATACTCGTGATAACTGTTAGGCGTGTTATTCACGGGAATTACGTGGAGCATATCATCAACAGGAGCAGCACGTTAGCCGTGTTAGTTTGGTCAAGGAGAAGCCGCTAAAAACAAAGAAGTGTTATATCACGGTATCCACCTGCTTGACCCTATGGTTACGAAAAAAACGATATTTCGTTTTATAAAAAAAAACGAACAAGTAATATTTAGAAGATTGTAAGATTATAAATAATAGCCTGAAAGATCAATAATAAACGGCAAGGCACGTTTTGGTATTAGGCCGTATAATGACAGTTTCAGCTGACAAGAGTATAGTATTTGTACCTGATTGGTAAATTTTACATCAATTTATGTTTCTTTGGCTTGTATAAAAGTGGGGGGTGGGGTGGGGGTTGGTGAGTCGTATACAGTTACTTTGTTAAAAGTAGGCCTATCCTCAACCTGGACCTTTTTAACATGAGCTGCAAACTACAACACATGACATACTATCTGAAATTACAATAAAACATTTGTTTCGTTTGGAAGCTTTTCTTCCGGGGGGTGGGGATCTTGCTTTCGTCGCCCTGAAGCCTACCCACACCACTTTCTTGCTTGAGGGTTATTATGCAGGTTATTTGAATTGTCGATACAACTGAATAAAAGTATTATCATTGGCATTGCATAGGTTTTATAATGTTATTTTTGCTCTTTGGCTCTAGGAACTTTAAATAACAACACTTGCATAATAGCCTATGTGTAATTACAATTGATAAAATATTTTATTCTTTTACAAGCATTAACTAACCCTAACCCTGATAAAGGGTTAAACGTTACACTGTAATTGACTGAGAAAGGAGGTGTGAATATGATAAATATACACGCTTTACTCTAATTGACTGAGAAAGGAGGTGTGAATATGATAAAGGGTTAAACGTTACACTGTAATTGACTGAGAAAGGAGGTGTGAATATGATAAATATACACGCTTTACTCTAATTGACTGAGAAAGGAGGTGTGAATATGATAAAGGGTTTAACGTTACACTGTAATTGACTGAGAAAGGAGGTGTGAATATGATAAATATACACGCTTTACTCTAATTGACTGAGAAAGGAGGTGTTAATATGATAAAGGGTTAAACGTTACACTGTAATTGACTGAGAAAGGAGGTGTGAATATGATAAATATACACGCTTTACTCTAATTGACTGAGAAAGGAGGTGTGAATATGATAAAGGGTTAAACGTTACACTGTAATTGACTGAGAAAGGAGGTGTGAATATGATAAATATACACGTTTTACTCTAATTGACTGAGAAAGGAGGTGTGAATATGATAAAGGGCTAAACGTTACACTGTAATTGACTGAGAAAGGAGGTGTGAATATGATAAATATACACGCTTTACTCTAATTGACTGAGAAAGGAGGTGTGAATATGATAAATATACACGTTTCACTCTAATTGACTGAGAAAGGAGGTGTGAATATGATAAAGGGCTAAACGTTACACTGTAATTGACTGAGAAAGGAGGTGTGAATATGATAAATATACACGCTTTACTCTAATTGACTGAGAAAGGAGGTGTGAATATGATAAATATACACACTTTTGTTAAAGCAACTAAAGCCTTATGGTTTGTCAAAATAAATGATGCTAACAACTTCGAATGAAATTTGATCTCAAAACATCTGATGTCTAGTTATGCACCTAAAGCCAGATTCATTTTATTTCCATGTTTAGTACCATCAGATTTCACAGAATTTTAGAAACAGATGCCTTTTCTAAAAATTCGAAGTAAAAATACTGATGAATCATTTTTTCCAAAAAAATATAATTTTCTGTGGAAATGGCAAGTTTGAAGTTAAAACAACACAAACGGGTATGAAGTACTATATTTCACAAGGTGGATAAATGCCAATATCATATTTGTGAATGACTTAAAACAATTAAACAATAATATCTGCGAACAATTTATTTTCGAAAAATTTGGATATAAAAACAATATTATATCTGAAGTTATACAGATCTTGAATGTATTGAGGCCACTAAAACAGATTATGAGTATGAACTTGTCAAGTAATAATGTAGACGAAGACAGCATTAGTCCAATATTAAACACAACCTTAAAACAATTATATATATATTTGAGAGATCTAAGCTTTGTACCTTGTACATGAAAAATAGATGCATCTCATTGGGGATATCCGAAGATTAATACTCTGCCGTCGTGTTCGTATGCTCAGAAAACATACAACACAAATACAACAAAAAATCGTGATTAATATTCTGCTATTGAATCAGCACACTGCTACGCCGTGTGCTGATTCATGCCGACTGCAAGTGGCCTTCCCCGACCCCTTCCACCACCCTCCCCCTGTATGAAATGATTACTTGTTGACTAGCTGGTCTTCCGCGTCTGGGCGGACCACAACCTAAGTACTCACATAACCCACAGCACCTACTGCACATAAAAGGAGTCGCCAAGGAGTCGCATATAGCCACAAACTATAGGATTTCGGGAGACTTGGGTGAGTTAATCAGGTTTTTATTTGTCGCTCCTTGAAATATTTAGGTGACGCGACACTATTTCTTAAAAAATACGTGATTACTAATGTAGCTTGTTTATTAAAATAATCAAGATAAAATAACCAAATTATATTTTTTTTATAAATGAATTTGTGAAAATATAAAATTACCCCTCGTGCTGCTAAGACCGTATCTATACGCTTTCAAGCACATTTCAGACTAAATAAAATACCACTAAAATTAACGCTTACAACGCGGGGATCGACTTTAGACGTCAGAATCTGACGTCTGTAGACGTCAGATTCTGATGTTAAAAAATCGGGACTTACAAATGTTTGGTATTAAATTAAACAAATACGAGTAATTTTCACTTAGTTTAGGTTGTGGATCGCTGTAGACACAGCTTCACGTGGGTAAAAATTTCATTATTTTGATGTAGGCCCTATCGCTTTAAGGGTTAATTATTGTTTATTTTCTTTCATTACATTTAGTTCCCTTATATTTTAATTCTGACGGGAGCTGATGTGGTCACAGGCTTGGCTCAGCGTTGTAGACAGTGGGTCATCCTAATGTTGTAACAAGCGATAATGAACACTTGATCATTTCAAATCAAGATACATTTTGGGTTATGATTGTAAAGAATTCGTTACAATAATCCTTCAGTTTGCCTATAGTCTGTCGCCAAATTATTCTTACATTTTAACCCTAAGCCCTTCAAGCGCTGAAATATTTTTAGATAAAACATGAGACCAAATGATTTTTTTCAATTTGAAGTCATCATAAATGCCTTGGATGGCTCTATACGCTTCATTTGCATATATATAATTACATATGTTATATATCATCGTTATAAATATTTTACTCTTACAGCTCGGTGACCGACTTTACACGTCAGATTCTGACTTCTAAGCGTCTTATTCTGCTGAAAGGGTTAAGTTTTTATTCTGTTTTATCAGCAAGTCTGCTTGTTCGTTTTCATAAAGCAAAATGACTACAGGGCACATATGAAAAATAGCCTGACTGCTAATAATGCTAATAATCCACCCTGTATAAATATGTCTCAATAAATAAATTAAATGAAAATAAATTAGGTAAATCACAGTTGTTGGGAATGAAATAAAAGTTTAAGCATCAAGATTTGCAAATGTTTGGTCTCAAATTACAGAAATGTAAGTAATTTTGGCATTCAGGGTTAAAGATGTGTCATCTCTGCTTCGTCATGCTCGCCGTCGCTGGAGTGGGTTTTTATGGGGGTCCATTCCTATAGACAATCCTGTGGGTTTGATGGGTGACCACTTCCATGAGCATTCCTTCCACTTTTGCATCCAGAATGCAGTTCCTTTGCGCAGCCATTGTAGACTGACAGGGAACCATTACGAGCGTGACTGTCGCACTTGACACAATGCACGTTTAAACACATACTTACTGCCATCATATCTGTCACGTGCTAACCCTGTAACTCTCTCAGCCCGTGGCTCCACTTTAAACGTCAGAATCTGACGCCTATAAACGTCAGATTCTGGTACGCTCTGTGGGGTGGTTTATACGCTCTCTGTTGGGTGATTTCTCAGCTCCCTGTGTCATGGCTTATACGCTCTCTGTTGGTTGGTTTATACGCTATCTGTGGGGTGCTCTATACGCGGTAGCACGAGGCAGTTGATACGCTCTCTATGGGGTGGTTGATACGCTCTATATGGGGTGGTTGATACGCTCTCTATGGGGTGGTGGATACGCTCTCTGTGGGGTGGTTTATACGCTCTCTCTGAGGTAGTTGATACTCTCTCTGTTGGGTGGTTGATTCGTTCTCTATGGGGTGGTTGATACGCTCTCTATGGGGTGGTTGATACGCTTTCTAGGGGTGGTTGATACGCTCTCTATGGGGTGGTTGATACGCTCTCTGTGGTGTTGTTGATACGTTCTCTATGGGGTAGTTGATACGCTCTCTATGGGGTGGTTGATACGCTCTCTATGGGGTGGTTGATATGCTTTCTGTGGGCTGGTTGATACGCTCTCTATGGGGTGGTTGATACGCTCTCTATGGGGTGTTTGATACGCTCTCTATGGGGTGGTTGATACGCTCTCTGTGGGGTGGCTGATACGCTCTCTGGGGTGGTTGATACGCTCTCTATGGGGTGGTTGATATGCTCTCTGTGGGCTGGCTGGTACGCTCTCTATGGGGTGGTTGATACGCTCTCTATGGGGTGGTTGATACGCTCTCTATGGGGTGGTTGATATGCTCTCTATGGGGTGGTTGATACGCTCTCTATGGGGTGGTTGATATGCTCTCTGTGGGCTGGTTGATACGCTCTCTATGGGGTGGTTGATACGCACTCTATGGGGTGGTTGATAAGCTCTCTATGGGGTGGTTGATATGCTTTCTGTGGGCTGATTGATACGCTCTCTATGGGGTGGTTGATACGCTCTCTATGGGGTGGTTGATACGCTCTCTATGGGGTGGTTGATATGCTTTCTGTGGGCTGGTTGATACGCTCTCTATGGGGTGGTTGATACGTTCTCTATGGGGTGTTTGATACGCTCTCTATGGGGTGGTTGATACGCTCTCTGTGGGGTGGCTGATACGCTCTCTGGGGTGGTTGATACGCTCTCTATGGGGTGGTTGATATGCTCTCTGTGGGCTGGCTGATACGCTCTCTATGGGATGGTTGCTACGCTCTCTATGGGGTGGTTGATACGCTCTCTATGGGGTGGTTAATACGCTCTCTATGGGGTGGTTGATATGCTCTCTGTGGGCTGGCTGATACGCTCTCTATGGGTTGGTTGATACGCTCTCTATGGGGTGGTTGATACGCTCTCTGTGAAGTGGCTGATACGCTCTCTATGGGGTGGCTGATACGCTCTCTATGGGATGGTTGATACGCTCTCTATGGGGTGGCTGATACGCTCTCTATGGGGTGGTTGATATGCTCTCTGTGGGCTGGTTGATATGCTCTCTGTAGGCTGGTTGATACGCTCTCTATGGGGTGGATGATATCAGAATATCATAATATCCTACTGGGGTCGGAATATCATGATATCCTACTGGGGTCAGAAGATCATAATATCCTACTGGGGTCAGAATATCATAATATCCTACTGGGGTCAGAATATCATAATATCCTACTCTGTCAGAATATCATATTATCCTACTGGGGTCAGAATATCATAATATCCTACTGGGGTCAGAAGATCATAATATCCTACTGGGGTCAGAATATCATAATATCCTACTGGGGTCAGAATAGCATAATATCCTACTGGGGTCAGAATATCATAATATCCTACTGGGGTCAGAAGATCATGATATCCTACTGGGGTCAAAATATCATAATATCCTACTGGGTCAGAATATCATAATATACTACTGGGTCAGAATATCATAATATACTACTAGGGTCAGAATATCATAATATCCTACTGGGGTCAGAATATCATAATATCCTACTGGGGTCAGAAGATCATGATATCCTACTGGGGTCAAAATATCATAATATCCTACTGGGTCAGAATATCATAATATACTACTGGGTCAGAATATCATAATATACTACTAGGGTCAGAATATCATAATATCCTACTGGGGTCAGAATATCATAATATCCTACTGGGGTCAGAAGATCATAATATCCTACTGGGGTCAGAATATCATAATATCCTACTGGGGTCAGAATATCATAATATCCTACTGGGGTCAGAAGATCATAATATCCTACTGGGGTCAAAATATCATAATATCCTACTGGGTCAGAATATCATAATATCCTACTGGGTCAGAATATCATAATATCCTACTGGGTCAGAATATCATAATATACTATTGGGGTCAGAATATCATAATATCCTACTGGGGTCAGAAGATCATAATATCCTACTGGGTCAGAATATCATAATATACTACTAGGGTCAGAATATCATAATATCCTACTGAGGTCAGAATATCATAATATCCTACTGGGTCAGAATATCATAATATACTACTAGGGTCAGAATATCATAATATCTTACTGAGGTCAGAATATCATAATATCCTACTGAGATCATAATATCACAATATACTACTGGGATCATAATGTCATATTATCCTACTGGAATCAGAAAATTATAATAGACGGATTATTATTCTTTTCACGCGCCGAGCGTATTACATCTTCAGCCATCCATGCAGTGGCTCTGATTTATGTTTATCGCGCATTGCCGCTATAGAAAGCCATTATGTTGTTTTGGCTCTATGCGCCAAATAACTATTGATGGCGCAGGTACCCCTTTGTACTCCTTTGGATTCAACATGTCTGGAAAACATAAATCTGATGTAAACTTGGGGCTATTTTATAACCCTTACGTTGCTAGAACCGTATATGTGCGTTTTCAAGCAAGTTTCAGATAAATTTAAATGAGACTGAAATCAACAAAATAATTTGTGATAGATGCTCAGTTAATAAAATAATTCAACTTTACAGATAATCATTTTTCATCGATAAACACATTTCTTGTCTTTGAATCTAGAAGTTTTAATAATTTTTCCAACTTCAAGTGAATGATTGAAGCAGACAATTCTGCAGCACAAGGGTTAATGTACAATATTTGAGTGTGTATCTATACTTTTGTGTGCATCTATTTATCACTGGCAGGCTTAGGGGTCTATGAAAATACCCTGATATAATGCCATCAATTCCTTAGTATATGACATTCATGAAGAAGACAACAAATGTGGATCAATCAATCAAACAATCAATCAATCAATCAATCAATCAATCAATCAATCAATCAATCAATCAATCAATCAATCAATCAATCAATCAATCAATCAATCAATCAATCAATCAATCAATCAATCAATCAATCAATCAATCAATCAATCAATCAATCAATCAATCAATCAATCAATCAATCAATCAATCAATCAATCAATCAATCAATCAATCAATCAATCAATCAATCAATCAATCAATCAATCAATCAATCAATCAATCAATCGATCGATCGATCGATCGATCGATCGATCGATCGATCGATCAATCAATCAATCAATCAATCAATCAATCAAACAAACAAACAAACAAACAAACAAACAAACAAACAAACAAACAAACACTCAATGTGTGCAAAAAAATGAAATGAAATGAATCGGGCTTTAGGCCACGTTTGTGCACATATAGGCTAAACTGGGCCAGGAGAACCTCCTGAGGATGGAGAGATGATTGAGATGACACTGTCCTCCAGACACAGGATTCGAAATTCGATCCCTGGCGGTCTGAGGCCGAGCACGCTACCTCTCGGTCACGGAGGCTCCCCACAATACTGACTTTCACACGTGGATGGGGAAGAAACATTTTTTGTTTCTTTCAAACCGCCGAGACCGGGAACCGAACCCCGAACTCTGGCGTGAAAGGCAGCGGTGCTAACCACTACCCTAAGGCCCCCGCCCTCAATGTGTGCAGAGCAAATGGTTTGTCCAAGTGATACAATCACTCAATGTGTGCAGAATATCTAAATGATATATAATTTATGTGTTTTTATATTATACCTCTGTCACAATGACCAATATAGGATTTCGGCCCATTTCTTGCGAATCTCGCACTGCACTTGTAATACTAAAACCCTTCGTATTCCATTCACAAGTTTATAGAAAGGTTTTGGAAATGAACGCTACGTCGTAGGTTTGAAGTGCGATCGCCTTAAGATCACCCTGAGAACTTCATAAGAAGGATGTAAAAACAGTTTAAGTTTGCTGAGTCATTTCTGGGTTTTTACACAGAACAAGTTGCGAACATCGCAAGTAGCTCTTAAGGTGTTTCACGGACAATCATATGATGTTCTTAGATTATTATTAATATCTCGTTCAATTTCTTACAACCTCATTACGAAGTTGGTGAGGTTGCAGTTTAATTCGCAAGTGACGTTTGAGACACATTTGGAAATAGTACGTGATTTTATTCGTACGATGGCTGTAGACCTCTTATGTTTTCCGTATGGATCCAACACGAATGTTTACGGACGACAACAATTTTAGGAACTGAAAATCTGTACGGCGCCCTTAGTGACGGTGTTTTCTTTTGTCCGTTAGCTTAGCATCTTAGCGTGTTTCTAAGGCGTCCGTGGAGTTTTTAGGCATATCCAAGACATGGATACGAGCTTAATAATGGGATACGAATTATGTTTTTCTTACTCCCGACATCATTGGTAAGGCGTCAGATTCTGAGTCTAATGTCGGTCCCCCGCTGAAAGGTTTAAAACAATAATTCAAAGTGGCTTCAAAAAATTAACTCTTCCTGTGTCGGAGATGCTTTCAATGATTTCAAAGTGTTCTTGTACATAACAAGATATATATAAGGCAGATTCAATATTTACTTTACTATATGTTCATAATAGGGCAGATAAGACAGATTCAATGTTTACTATGCGTTCCTAATAGGACGACAGATAGACAGATTCAATGTTTACTTTACTATAATGTTCATAAGTCGACAGATAAGACATATTCGATGTGTACTTTACTATGTGTTCCTAATTAGTCGACAGATAAGCCAGATTCAATGTTCACTTTACTATGTGTTCCTAATAGGACAGATAAGACAGATTCAATGTTTACTTTACCATATATAATTGTCATAATAACACAGATAAGACAGAGTCAGTATTTATTTTAATATTATATGCAGAGTTATTCTATACAGTGAAATAGTAAAGGGCTGAAAATAATCACTTGTTGATCCATTGTCATTTTAGACTATGTCACAACAAGACGAGAAGAACACTCGAGGGATGAAACAAAACCCTGTTACGAGCTTTATATTTGTATTTTACAGCTAGACGAATGTGAGTAAGTGTTTGGGCATTGGTCCGACACCGTGCCATCATCGGAATCTGTCAGTTTTTCGTAATTGACTTTATATCTCCGTACACAGTGGTATCACACGTATATGTTAAAAGCGAAGTCGTAAAAAACAGCTGTTGCTAAAACAGAAAATAAACTCTTAACAAAGTCTGTGCACGAGTGTGGGTAGGGCTTAAGTCGCTGTTATGGCAACATCGCGAGAGGAAAAAGCTATAGGTAGGAAATATGGCTTACTCGTCTTAAAAGTCTTGGAGGTTGCTCCTCACGCATAGTACCACAGAAAGCATTGCCCACTCCAGGCATTTGAACAGTTAATAACATTGTACTGCTATGCACAACCACGATCCCAGACATCATGATTTGGCGATAACTTACGGGAACGTTACATTGATTCACTTATATTCACTCACTTTACACGACACAAGTGGAGACCCCACTCTAGCTGTCACCATGGTTACATAAACTTACTCTACTGACATGGTATGCGAAGCCTCGCTAGTCACAAAAAGTTGCACTGGTCCCTGACTAATTTGGCTCACTTTATTTTGACCTATGTCATATGAATTCACGTTACATGGCATCACAAAGCTCCTAGTTTTTTAAGTAATAGAGATGTATCATACTGTTAGAGTATATTATGTTAAGCGTATATCAGAATGATGCATGGTTATTACTTAAAAACCCACTAAGCGGCAGACATGGGGTCGAATACATACAAATGTAATCGAATACGAATACATTATAAAGTCATGAAAACGAATACGAATACAAATACTCCATTTTAAAAATTTATTCGAATACGAATACATTACGAATACGAATACATTTGCAATATTTAAAACCTTAAAATATCACCAGAGATATCAATATATATTTATGTACATATATTCAGTATGCGCATAAAATCACTGAAATGATATGATTTCTATTAAGCCTTAGAATGTTATAAAGCTTGTTAAATTACCACTCCCTTAATCATTTAAAATGTTAAGTATTACCTTGTATTACTAGTATATGAAACGCTGCAAATGCTTGTATTTTGATGTATACTAACTTGTTTCAGTAATCAGTACATAAAACCGCATAGATTAAGGTACACGTTTGGGAATAAATAACATTTTAAAGATAAAATACATAATTTTTGGGGGGTTTGGGATGTCGGCCGTGGTTTGTAACCAATCAAATATTGAGATGTTGTCACAAAATAGAGGGTGAACGGACTTTTCTAATGGCTGTAACTGGGGAGGGGCAATGTCGGTGATCTTCAGTAGTCTGGACATTCTGTGACCAATCAAATTGAATGCATGTTGTCACCGACAACGAATGTCATCGTTTTTCCAAATACCGATGACAGCGGAGGGGCACTGTCGGTGACTGCAAGTATCGTATTTTTAATGTAGGCCTAAACGCCCTAAGAGTAATACGGTAGCTTGTTGTCCTGTCTCAGGTTTGTGAATCAGCCGTGACCACTGATTTGTTTTGTTCAGCTGTTTTAGATTTTGTTTTACTAATCTCTTTGATATATGAAATGTATTCAAAATGTATTCGAAAAGTATTCATGAATACAGGGCTTTTAAAAAAGTATTTGAATACAATACGAATACTTGTATTTATAATTTTTTATGATATAAAATATAATATATCATCACCTCACAGCACATATCGCACATTTGTGCTGAAAGAGTGTAACAGGACTAAGCATGCGATTTGTATTATCCTCTGTAACAACAATTCATTTCTTAAGATGAATCAAAACGAGGAGGAAAATCCACTATTTACTACTAAGCACGACTATAGTCATTTTTCATCCCTTTCATTAGCAGTTAAAACGTACTTGAGGTTCTGGGTTGCGGCAGCAAGACACAACTTCAATTGGGTGAAAATTTAAATTATTTAATTGAGCGGTTTGAGGGTGAACACTTACACTGCCGTTTTCACGGAAATAATTCAAATGCTATAAAGGTTGGTGATGCAATATCAGCTTGATATGAATTTAAAATTAAATGTATCCGCCATTCATGTGACCATTTGGTTTCGAAGCCACAATATGTGAAAATGTACTTCAAAGTAATTTTCACAGCACCACCTCTGGCAAAAACGGAGCAACTGATTCATTACTTTGCGCTCTCAGTTTTTTATTTTGATCAGAAAGGAAATTGTAAACGTCATTGTATTTGATGATCTTGACAAGATATGCTCGTCACCTCATCACGTCGTGAATGGCGGCTGCCGATCGCGATCAGAATCAGAGACACACCCAGTGAGAGTTCAAATCCGCCATACGTCGCTGTCAAACTGATGTGTGAAGTGACAAAAATAGGTTGACTTGCCTGCCGTTTTGAGCTGATATCCCATCTGTGAAATTACCTCTGGCTTTATCAGGATATAAGATACAGGCTTACTCTCAACACCATACCTTGTCCTACTGCGCTCCTTTACTGCCGTGTGCAACCAAAAGGCAGTATCTGCTCACCTTACAAGGAAGCAAATACTGCTTTTGGCTTCAGAGCAGCATAAATGTTTGGAAACAAGTTTCAAACCAGATAAAATGACCCTAAAATCATAAACTATTGGAAGCGCAACTAGTCAAATACGGTAGATCTGGTCATTTTCGCGTGTTGAGATTTTCGCGAATTTGTGATTTTGAGACTTCTCACGAAATCTAGAATTCGCGAATTATGAATTTCGATAATGGTAGCGCTATTATAATAATAACTCAGCTAACAAGGGACATTGAACCAATGCTAGCCTAATGTTGGTCCGACTTCGTAAAAAGTGGGCCAACCCCAAAACAGCATAGTTTGACCTAGCAGCTCAAATAATCTCTGACACCCTTTTACCTCAAAAATGTGGGGTCTCAGAGATACGTTTGCATGACCACTGTCGCCCATTTATTTGAATCTAATTATTACTACTCACAACTAGCTACTCAATGATATAATCAGGATTACATAATATATGTTTTATTAGTGGGCAGACCTGTAGCTTCCGACGATACGTTGTAGACCTTGTTCTTGGCCTTCCAACCTTGCCCTGGTTCCACAAATGTCTGCTGGCAGAACATGCTCGCTATCAATGCTATAACGAGGTATGATCACATCTGTCCTGGTGGTAGCGCTGCCACAACGCCGGCCCAATGCGCCTGAACGCTGATACAACGCCTCCCGATGTTGGTCTAACGCTGGCATCGCTGGCCCAACGTTGGCCCAACGTTGGCTAACTAAATACAATGGTTTAACTGTTCTCCGTTAATTTAACTACATTCTGAAACTATTATTACTGTTACTACAGATCAATAGTGTACAATATGACGACACCAGTGTGTATCACGAACCATGGCATGAACAGTTTGTGCCCCGTTGTGCCTAAAATTCGTGCATGTGCGAAGGCATCAAATCTTCTATTTTGATTCCCCGATGTGCAATGTTAAGCAGTTATTGCATTTCGACTTGACTCAGTGCAGTATGTAGGTTCTTCCGTGTATTATTTTTTACGTTGGATCGTATTACCATAATCTGCACATAGTCACATAGCACCAGATGACACAGAGTATCAAATGCAGACGAATATTGGCAACCTATAGATCGCCACGCATTTATTTGCAAGCAGTAAATAACGTGCTTTTGTAAGTACGTTGCAGCGCTAAGGGACTATTTTGAGACCTGTAGCATCAATCAAAATTCCCTTTGACATTAACCATGAGTGCACCACTAGCAAGGGGTCTTCTAAAAAATGCACAATGTTCCAAAATTAACAACGTTCATAATGGTGGGTAGGGGGATATTGTCCCGTCGTATGAGGTTTGCAATTTTTTGAAATGTAGGCCCTACTTGTTTTTCTATATCTGGCGAATATTAGTGTTACAAACATGACTGTGTAAAAAATATGCCAGTTCTACTGAAAAAGTATTAGACTAAGTCATAGTAGCGGTATGGTTAACAGTCTGGGTCTTGGGCTTTATTGTTGTTCTGATGGTGTCTAAAAACTATTTCCACTTGGCTATCCTCTGGACGACATTGGGGAATTTTGGAGCACATTTATATTCAGCCGCATCTTCAAATTAACATATTATGCATCTCCATGGAAAATGCAATCAGTGCAGGTCAAAAGAGTCCATTTTCGAGGTCAAAAGGGTAAAAAAAAGAAGAAGGACAATGCGCAAAGGCTACAGCGTGGCGCTTTGCCGGTGTCGCTGCATGCATGCCATGCGGTTTCGAATCCCGCTTGGTGCAGGATTTTCAGAGATATATCATGTTTCTCCTCTCAATCCTAAGACATTGTTTCGATGTTGTGTCATTGGGTAAGGCACTTCACTCTCAAATGCTTTACTTGACAATGTGTACAATAAGTTCAATGCGCCGAAATGTTTTTTTTTATTCAAACAAGAAATGAATTTTGGATATCAATCTTTATTTTTTATTATTTTGACTTGGCCAAATTTGTCCTTACGTTACAAATATTCATCAGGATCCGATTTTTCGCATTGTCAAAGTGTCCGAAATTCAGTTTTGCTCGCTATCAAAATATAATAAAATGACATGATTTGTTGGGTGCGATCATGTTTTAGTATATTTAGGCTCTGTTTTGTAGTTGTAATCTCATCTGGCATAGCTATAGACAGCTGGTGTATCATATTTTGACACTATGTGGATTAAGACATCATTCAATTCGGATTATTTCTAGTTCCCGGATTTTGAGACAGGTAGTTCATGTTACCTGATATTATACTTAGCATAGTACCACGCCCCCTGGTGGGCAGTGAGGGAGTCCACACCCAGCTCGTGCAGCATAACACACACGCACACGCACACACACACACACGTGTTGTTTTAACGTTGGTCCATCATCGCCGATGGTAGACCAACGTTAAAACAACATAGTATTTAGGTGCAGTGATAGATGCGCCATGCATGCCGCCGTTGGCTCTACATTAACTTTGGGGCAAGATATGTAGATAAAACGAGACAAGACGGCCACACATCAATGGTTGCTGTGAATGTCTTAAGTAAAATACTATGTTTAGTTGGAACCAGAGGATTTGTATTCTCTTTTATGTTATATAATATTTGTATGTTTTAAATACTTCGCACACACGCAATACTATGCCGAGCCCGTAACAATATTCAGCATTGTAGTGTTTCTTCAGGAGAAAAAACTGACCTCATGCTGCTTTTTCCACCACCGCGGTCTTAATCTTTCAAGTCCTCCCACGATGTCCTAATATTTCAGGTCCTCCCACGGTCTTGCTTTTGGTGTTGATGTTGGATGTCCTGTTAATATAGATACTAGTAGTAGCTTAAGATATATGTATAATCTAAAACAATTATGTTTCAGCTTTACTTGGGAAAGTGTTAGAGAAAAAGCAGAGAAAATCGAAGGTATGTGTTTCACTATGTGATTTCATAATAATATTATTTCAGTATAATTTCAGGGTTCCACTCGTTATGAGGTATAGCAACATGTTATCCCTGAAAACATACACATCCATCAAACTTTAATTATAACGGTTGCGCAGTATTGCACTGGACATTCAGCTCCGATGCGAAAGATACGTTGTATCAGCGTTGTTTAATATCTTACAACTCTGAAATATTTTGTATAAACCATAGAGATCAAAGGGTCTTTTTCAATTGGAAAACATCATAAATCACTTTATGTTTCATTTGAAGACCTGGTTATGGTATAGACTTTTGACATACATGGTGATTTGCCCATATAATTGAGATACAAGCAGATGCATCGCTGCTTTTCGCAGAACAACTGCATGTATATGTGAAGTGAATTCATTTACATGTCTAATTACACAAATTGTTGTCTTAATGATGGCACAAATAAGTTAAATAATGATGATCAAATGCTGAACATGTTATTACTGATAGTGTTTGAAAGTATGTGTGAGATGTGTGTTTATGAGTATTCTAATTTTAAAGGTCCCTATCTCAACCCTTATTCTACTCGACTGTCAGTTAGGGGTTTTGTCAAGGTAAACAAAAATCCAAAAAGTATGTTTCATTCATTTAAAGCTGAAATTTCCAACGCAATTTCTAGCTCCAAATGACGAAAAATATTTCTAATTATGAAAAATAGACAGCTCTCAATTTGAGATATCTGATAAACCTAGCATCTTACACGAACTATTTGAATATGTTTTTTATGAACCTTTGAATTGTCAGTCAGCATTTATCGTCATATTATCGTAGTATTTCTCCCCTTTCAGTTAGTAATAATATGAGTCGTTGATAATTGCTGTGCTTAGTTCAGGTATTGATGGTGTTTTTATTTGTGTTGTAAGTACAGGTCGGCATCATGAAACTGGAGGTGTTCGCATACAGAGCATGGATGCTGCTATATATAATGATAGGTGAAGATCCCTAACTGGAAGTGCATTATATACTGCTTATATATCAGTCTTATTTAGGCATCATATCATATGCTATTACTAATATCATTTATTGTTTGACTGAGTCACTTTATAAATTACCGCTTTCGTGATTTCGTCGCATAAGGTATAGATTCATGAAAAAAGTCATGTGCCTGCCTAGGCCTGCTTGCATAAGCCTGCCTGCCTGCCTACCTGCATTTTGAAACTTATTAACATAGTCACGCTTTTTAATCAATTTCATTATTCTTCTAAATACAAGCCAGAGATAATTGCTTTAGTGCACTAACACATTCCTCATGTTTTCAGAGTGTCACTGAAGCACACATTAACGAGTAAACCACGCGAACCATACCGTTATTTAACGAGTAAACACTTCACCCTAAATAGCAATGGGAAAAAGTATAACCTTTTTAGCAATTATTGTGACCCAGACCAGATAATTGTGCACAGGTCACATTCTGGGCAGTACACTTGAGGTGAAGTCAGCCATATCCTGCTCTGCACAATCATTTCATATAACATGTAAAATCACTTCATCGCTGCAGTTGGTTTTTCCTCCTATTAGATCATATGTATACATGGTATAACATGCTTGTCATGATTGTATTCTTGAAGTGATAATAAATATTAAATAATCTCATCAAAGCTAGGGTGTCCTATTAAGCCGGCATTCCAGTGACAGATACAACACTCCAGCTCCAGAGTGTATCATATGGATCACCCTGTAAAAGACTACTACCATATGGATCATCATGTAAAAGTCTACTTTACCTTTTGCTATGTGTTTAGGAAAATAATATATGTCTTACTATTTACATAATGTTTTGAATTGAAGCTATATTTATTCGCACTGTGGATAAAATAGATACTTAATCAATTATAAAATGTTATTATCAGAATTATATAAATATAAATGACCTAAATATAATGTAGGCATAGAAAGCACATGGTATGTAGAAGATTTTTCAGAAAACAAAAGGGTTGTAATTATTATATTATATTTAAAGGGGCTGGCTCAGGCTAAAATCATAAAAAAATCGATAATTTTATTTTGGCTTATTAATATGACCATATGATGTAAACATGTCCATAGTCTAGAATTGCAATTTTTTTTTCAATTTTGTTGTGCCGCGCATTTACCAGTTAGACTAGATATAGGCCTACAGATGAAATTCCCGTATTTCTAACTTTTGGCATGGTTGTCCGAAATAAGACATCACGAATTTCGTCTCTATATCTAGTCTAACTAGTAAATGCGCAGCACAAAAATTAAAAAAACTTTTGCTGTTCTAGCCTATGGACATGTTTACATCATATGGTAATATTATTAAGCCAAAAGAAAATTACCGATTTTTTAATGATTTTTTTATGTTGCAGCTACAACCAAGATTCAAACAACAACAGGTCAAGACACCACAACTATTGAAGGTGCCACAATGGAAGACATTCCTACGACAGTTCCAGCAACTGTGGAAACGACAGCAGAAGCCACAACCAAGAATCAAACAACAACAGGTCAAGACACCACAACTATTGAAGGTACCACAGCGGAAGACATTCCTACGACAGTTCCAACAACTGTGGAAACGACAGCAGAAGCCACAACCAAGAATCTAACAACAACAGGTCAAGACACCACAACTATTGAAGGTACCACTACGGAAGACATTCCTACGACAGTTCCAACAACTGTGGAAACGACAGCAGAAGCCACAACCAAGACTCAAACAACAACAGGTAAAGACACCACAAATATTGAAGGGACCACAACGGAAGACATTCCTACGACAGTTCCAACAACTGTGGAAACAACAGCAGAAGCCACAACCAAGACTCAAACAACAACAGGTCAAGACACCACAACTATTGAAGGGACCACAACGGAAGACATTCCTACGACAGTTCCAACAACTGTGGAAACGACAGCAGAAGCCACAACCAAGACTCAAACAACAACAAGTCAAGACACCACAACTATTGAAGGGACAACAACGGAAGACATTCCTACGACAGCTCCAACAACTGTGGAAACGACAGCAGAAGCTACAACCACGACTCGAACAACAACACATCAAGACACCACAACTATTGAAGGGACAACAACGGAGGACATTCCTACGACAGTTCCAACAACTGTGGAAACAACAGCAGAAGCCACAACCATGACTCAAACAACAACAGGTCAAGACACCACAACTATTGAAGGGACCACAACGGAAGACATTCCTACGACAGTTCCAACAACTGTGGAAACGACAGCAGAAAACACAACCAAGACTCAAACAACAACAGGTCAAGACACCACAACTATTGAAGGTACCACAACGGAAGACATTCCTACGACAGTTCCAACAACTGTGGAAACGACAGCAGGAAACACAACCAAGACTCAAACAACAACAGGTCAAGACACCACAACTATTGAAGGTACCACAACGGAAGACATTCCTACGACAGTTCCAACAACTGTGGAAACGACAGCAGAAAACACAACCAAGACTCAAACAACAACAGGTCAAGACACCACAACTATTGAAGGTACCACAACGGAAGACATTCCTACGACAGTTCCAACAACTGTGGAAACGACAGCAGAAAACACAACCAAGACTCAAACAACAACAGGTCAAGACACCACAACTATTGAAGGTACCACAACGGAAGACATTCCTACGACAGTTGCAACAACTGTGGAAACGACAGCAGAAGCTACAACCACGACTCGAACAACAACAGGTCAAGACACCACAACTATTGAAGGGACAACAACGGAGGACATTCCTACGACAGTTCCAACAACTGTGGAAACAACAGCAGAAGCCACAACCAAGACTCAAACAACAACAGATCAAGACACCACAACTATTGAAGGGACAACAACGGAGGACATTCCTACGACAGTTCCAACAACTGTGGAAACGACAACAGAAGCCACAACCAAGACTCAAACAACAACAGGTCAAGACACCACAACTATTGAAGGGACCACAACGGAAGACATTCCTACGACAGTTCCAACAACTGTGGAAACAACAGCAGAAGCCACAACCAAGACTCAAACAACAACAGGTCAAGACACCACAACTATTGAAGGGACCACAACGGAAGACATTCCTACGACAGTTCCAACAACTGTGGAAACGACAACAGAAGCCACAACCACGGCTCAAACAACAACACATCAAGACACCACAACTATTGAAGGGACAACAACGGAGGACATTCCTACGACAGTTCCAGCAACTGTGGAAACGACAGCAGAAGCCACAACCAGGACTCAAACAACAACAGGTCAAGACACCACAACTATTGAAGGTACCACAACGGAAGACGTTCCTACGACAGTTCCAACAACTGTGGAAACAACAGCAGAAAACACAACCAAGACTCAAACAACAACAGGTCAAGACACCACAACTATTGAAGGTACCACAACGGAAGACATTCCTACGACAGTTCCAACAACTGTGGAAACGACAGCAGAAGCCACAACCAAGACTCAAACAACAACAGGTAAAGACACCACAACTATTGAAGGTACCACAACGGAGGACATTCCTACGACAGTTCCAACAACTGTGGAAACGACAGCAGAAGCCACAACCAAGACTCAAACAACAACAGATCAAGACACCACAACTATTGAAGGGACAACAACGGAGGACATTCCTACGACAGTTGCAACAACTGTGAAAACGACAGCAGAAGCCACAACCAAGACTCAAACAACAACAGGTCAAGACACCACAACTATTGAAGGTACCACAACGGAAGACATTCCTACGACAGTTCCAACAACTGTGGAAACGACAGCAGAAGCCACAACCAAGACTCAAACAACAACAGGTAAAGACACCACAACTATTGAAGGGACAACAACGGAGGACATTCCTACGTCAGTTGCAACAACTGTGAAAACGACAGCAGAAGCCACAACCAAGACTCAAACAACAACAGGTCAAGACACCACAACTATTGAAGGTACCACAACGGAAGACATTCCTACGACAGTTCCAACAACTGTGGAAACGACAGCAGAAGCCACAACCAAGACTCAAACAACAACAGGTAAAGACACCACAGCTATTGAAGGTACCACAACGGAAGACATTCCTACGACAGTTCCAACAACTGTGGAAACGACAGCAGAAGCCACAACCAAGACTCAAACAACAACAGGTAAAGACACCACAACTATTGAAGGGACAACAACGGAGGACATTCCTACGACAGTTGCAACAACTGTGAAAACGACAGCAGAAGCCACAACCAAGACTCAAACAACAACAGGTCAAGACACCACAACTATTGAAGGTACCACAACGGAAGACATTCCTACGACAGTTCCAACAACTGTGGAAACGACAGCAGAAGCCACAACCAAGACTCAAACAACAACAGGTGAAGACACCACAACTATTGAAGGGACAACAACGGAGGACATTCCTACGACAGTTGCAACAACTGTGAAAACGACAGCAGAAGCCACAACCAAGACTCAAACAACAACAGGTCAAGACACCACAACTATTGAAGGTACCACAACGGAAGACATTCCTACGACAGTTCCAACAACTGTGGAAACGACAGCAGAAGCCACAACCAAGACTCAAACAACAACAGGTAAAGACACCACAACTATTGAAGGTACCACAGCGGAAGACATTCCTACGACAGTTCCAACAACTGTGGAAACGACAGCAGAAGCCACAACCAAGACTGAAAGAACAACAGGTCAAGACACCACAACTATTGAAGGGACCACAACGGAAGACATCCCTACGACAGTTCCAACAACTGTGGAAACGACAGCAGAAGCCACAACCACGACTCAAGCAGCAACAGATCAAGACACCACAACTATTGAAGGGACAACAACGGAAGACATTCCTACGACAGTTCCAACAACTGTGGAAACGACAGCAGAAGCCACAACCAAGACTCAAACAACAACAGGTCAAGACACCACAACTATTGAAGGGACAACAACGGAGGACATTCCTACGACAGTTCCAACAACTGTGGAAACGACAGCAGAAGCCACAACTAGGACTCAAACAACGACAGTTCAAGACACCACAACTATTGAAAAGACCACAACTGAAAACATTCCACCCACAGTTCAGCAGACAACAACTGCACCTGAAGCAACAGGTCAAGACATTACAACTATTGAGGAGACCACAGTAGAAGAGATTCAAACAACAGTTTCACAAACGACAATCACGATCAGTGAGTTATATTGTATTTTTCCAATTAGATGATCATATATAATTAATTAATATTATAAAGATACCTTTGAGATGTGAAACTGTGTGTGAAACTGTGTGAAAGCAATACAATGATAACATAAACATAAACTTAACGTAACCCTGCTAAGCGTGCATTCCTGACAGGAACCTGCAACAGGAACATGTACCCTCGGTAAACTATTGCCAGATACATTGTTTTTTATTTTATTGACATTAATTTCATATTGATATTTGAAACTGTTTATTTTGATATATGGGCTATTCTCAAAAGGTGCGTCGAAAATGGGGTATTTGTTTTAAATAGACAAAAATGATATTTCTCTGGACATACTTGGGAATATGTTCATAATTCTGAGTTATTAACAAAATAAAGAAGCTGGAAGGAATTTTAGATCTGAATATGCTTGTTTAATATATTAGTTTTGACAAACCACGCCCAGAACAATTGTTTATTACCCGACACAAATTAGTTTTTCATATGCAATTGATGGACCAAACTGCTGAGAAATAAATAATTTTATATTAAAATAACAGACAATAGGAACTAGATTATAATAATGTAATAATTTGATTTTTTTGCATAATTCGTGTCCTACATGTATTTTATTTTGATATAATTTTATTAAACATAAGTCGCCATTTAGTGTTCAAATTGGTGTGTATACATCTATATGTACACTGGTTGTATTATATGTGTTTTACATGACACCATTCCCTCATAACAGCACACCCTTAGAAATATGTACCAGCCAACAAGAGACGTTTGCTCCAATGTCGGTTGAATGTTATTACAGCGTCACAGACGGTGGCCCAACGTTAAACCACCATTGGCTCAACGTCTCGTTGTTGTTGGGATGTCAAATAACGAGTTTAGGAGAGAATTTGACTGATATCCACCTGTATACAAATTATATAAATATGTTAGCAATTCTAAAAATGTGAAGATTCTAAAAAAAAAACAAAGTTTCTATATAACATTAACTTCATTTTTATGATAATATTGATGGACATATTGACCCTAAATTGCACTAATAGTCTGATTGATCTGCCTTGTAACGTTATTTATATACACCGGGTACATCAGTGATTATCTAGCTTCATACAAAACATCAGGCTTCTTATATTTTAGTTTACTAAAATGCCTACCTCAATTACATGAATTATTTGAGAACACTAGATCCGACGAGCCGTCCCGCATTTTGCTTATATATATTATACAATTCTTCAAGCTGGTAAAATCCATGGCGTGTTGTCTCTGGTATCGTGTTATAGAATCAATAAAATCACTTAATAAGGATGGGACATTTTCCCTACTGTGCACTTATTCTTGTCGCCTGTCGCGATATTGCCTCAATATGCAGGAAGCGACATAAAACAATATTATTCATTTATATTCACTTTTAGGGGAAATAAGTGGGGCCCTAATATTCACGTGCACTATCCAGTCGATGACCAATGGCTTCAAAGAATAACTTTGTATCAGCCTTTTTATAGTAAAGCAGTATAGGCCCTACAGGTGTACTGTGCAACGAATCAGAATTGGCGATATATAGACCCATTGTCCAAATAATCCATAGTTATTTCTCTCATACCATCTTACAATACGATATGCTAATTTTAATGAAGTAATGTACAATCGCTTAAGCTGGTGAGTAC
Organism: Flabesymbios commensalis; assembly: GCA_964017125.1. NCBI lineage: Eukaryota > Metazoa > Annelida > Polychaeta > Terebellida > Flabelligeridae > Flabesymbios > Flabesymbios commensalis. The sequence goes on from OZ024908.1 coordinate 746,597, forward strand.
ATCTCGTATCTGTTTATTACTGGGAATAATAGATTCGCGCTACGCGCTGGTAGATTATTTCCCAGTAATCCTTGGTTGTGTGTATGAGATGTGGCTACTTGAGATAATGTGTGTATTCCACAGATGCATGTGCGTCAGATCCTTGTGGTACCCGTGCTGAGTGTATCCCTGTAGGAGACGATTACATCTGTAACTGTCATGCCCAGTTCACCGGACAGTCCTGCGAGTATGGTAAGTACAGCCAGAGTATTGTTATCAACCATCAATAAGCCAAAATCAGCAGTTCAACAAGAAACATCAATATAACGTTATATGGTTTTCAAGGGATGGGCCAGCGCTGCAGACAGTGGGCCAACAATAAGCTTGAGCAGCGATTAAGGTTAAACATGAGCTCTTAACCATGGTAACTTGTTGGTTTAATGTTTAGCTAGCGTCGCTGACGGCGAACCAACATTGAAACAACATTTGTCGGTCGACTCTCGCCCAATGTTGATCAAGTTATATGAGAGCGGCACAGTATTGTACTAACATTATGGGACCTTTTCATCACGTAAAATAATGTGTGTTTTGTTGGTGACCATGTAAATTATATACCAACGAGCATTGGTGGTTTAGTTTTTATTACCACAGTTTCGAAGTCAGAAATTGTGGTAAATAATAGTGCACTGTTCATAATACGTGGGAGAAGGGGTCCCCACAAAGCAACGCGCCATAGACATCATAAACTATAGTCCGTAATCTGAGTAATTTTCTAATGTATCTTTATTATACAGTTTCTACAGGACGATTTCCATCACGAGAGATATACAATATATGATGCAGATATGTTTTATTGATTTGATTTCGAATTGACCGACTGAAAACAAGGGGTATTGCATCATAAATTATATAGCTCTCACGCTAATAATCGTTTTGTAGAAACTGTTTATGCACATAGAAATGTAGGCCTATAATTAAAAATGAATTCAGATTACTGACTGTCAGTGTATGCGTCTTTCGCAGAGGCCAATTTAGCGATTCAGCCAGGCGGGATCAACATTGACCCTTAAATGGTTCTAACAGCAACATCTGAGTTATACAGCATAGTTGGTAGAACATTCAAATCATGAAAATGTGAGGTATTACAATTGCAATTTGGCAAAAATCTGGAGGCAGCCACCAATATATCATTGGATCCCTGCCTTTATGAATGCGCCATAATTCATTTAAGACAACACAATGAGTTTATTTACATTAGTGGACGTTTGTTTTGTCTAGTTATATCAGACGTGTCCCTCTATGACTATGGTACGGGGGATGATACGCAGAGGTTCACCACAAACACACAGACCTGGGCTCAGCATACACTACCAGATGCCATACCAGCGGACTGTGGTTCCACTTACAAGTCGATCTACGTAAGTAAAGCATACACTATCAGACGCCATACCAGCGGACTATGGCTCCACTTACAAGGCAGTCTATGTAAGTAAAGCATACACTGCCAGACGCCATACCAGCGTACTGTGGCTCCACTTACAAGTCGATCTACGTAAGTAGGCATACACTAGCAGACGCCATACCAGCGGACTGTGGCTCCACTTACAAGTCGATCTACGTAAGTAGGCATACACTAGCAGACGCCATACCAGCGGACTGTGGCTGTGGCTCCACTTACAAGTCGATCTACGTAAGTAAAGCATACACTACCAGACGCCATACCAGCGGACTGTGGCTCCACTTACAAGGCAATCTACGGAAGTAAAGCATACACTAGCAGACGCCATACCAGCGGACTGTGGCTCCACTTACAAGACAATCTACGTAAGTAAAGCATACACTACCAGACGCCATACCAGCGGACTGTGGCTCCACTTACAAGTTGATCTACGTAAGTAAATCATACACTACCAGACGCCATACCAGCGGACTGTGGCTCCACTTACAAGTTGATCTACGTAAGTAAGCATACACTACCAGACGCCATACCAGGGGACTGCGGCGCCACTTACAAGGCAATCTATGTAAGTAACATACACTACCCGTCATACCATCAGACTGCTGGACCACTTACAAGGTAATCTATGTAATTAAAGCATACACTACCCGCCATACCATCATACTGCATTGTCACGTACAAAGCAATCTACGTAAGTAATATACACTACCCACCATACCATAATACTGCAGGACCACATACAAAGCAATCTAATAGTAATTCTCGGAGAAATAGCTTCGTTTAGATTACTAAAATCATGACAAAAAAATCAAAGTATTCTGGCAAATTAGTCTATTTTACACTTTCCTCTCGTCTACATGTAAAAGATTAATATGTCCAGTAAATGATGTGTCACATTGCATTGTTATACCAGGTTTGCATGATGTCTAGCACTAATAGCTTTAAAAAAACATCTTACAAATGTACTTTCGAAAAATCTCAATAACTATTCCAACAGAAAGGTATAGTAGCCTAGCTCACCCTTTGTATAACTCCATAAAATACAAGGTGTGCCAAATAAGCACTGCTACTGCTACTAAGAATTGTTGCTGATAAATTAATGTTGCCTTTCTGAAATTTCATAGAGGGGACAGAGTTGGGGTGCAGTCAGTGGATGATCGTGTAGAGGGGGTTGGGCATGGTCCAGGCCAGTTTAGACCATTACGCAAAGCATTGCTACGGCAACTCACATGGTACTTGGAGATGAGGTTGGGGTACAGACAGACACCTGTATGAAGAGGTATCTGCTGGATGCCACACACTGCAGTCTGTGAGTGATCGCTGGGGGCCCCTACCTACAGCCCTAACACCATGAACACACACATGTTATTTATTGTAGGTGTACCAGCATGGCTACGTCTCCCTGGGAGCCCCTACAGCCCTAACACACACATGTTATTTATTGTAGGTGTATCAGCATGGCTACGTCTCCCTCGGAGCCTCTTACTACAGCCCTAACACACACATGTTATTTATTGTAGGTGTATCAACACGGCTACGTCTCCCTGGGAGCCCCTACTACAGCCCTATCACACGCAGGTTATTTATTGTAGGTGTATCAGCATGGCTACGTCTCCCTGGGAGCCCCTTACTACAGCCCTACCGCACACATGTTATTTATTGTAGGTGTACCAGCACGGCTACGTCTCCCTGGGAGCCCCTACAGCCCTAACACACACATGTTATTTATTGTAGGTGTACCAGCATGGCTACGTCTCCCTGGGAGCACCTACAGCCCTAACACACACATGTTATTTATTGTAGGTGTATCAGCACGGCTACGTCTCCCTGGGAGCCCCTTACTACAGCCCTAACACACACATGTTATTTATTGTAGGTATATCAGCACGGCTACGTCTCCCTGGGAGCCCCTTACTACAGCCCTAACACACACATGTTATTTATTGTAGGAGTATCAACATGGCTACGTCTCCCTGGGAGCCCCTTACTACAGCCCTAACACACACATGTTATTTATTGTAGGTGTATCAGCACGGCTACGTCTCCCTGGGAGCCCCTTACTACAGCCCTAACGCACACATGTTATTTATTGTAGGTGTATCAGCACGGCTACGTCTCCCTGGGAGCCCCTACAGCCCTAACACACACATGTTATTTATTTTCAATGTATCAACAAGGCTACGTCTCCCTGGGAGCCCCTACAGCCCTAACACACACATGTTATTTATTTTCAATGTATCAACAAGGCTACGTCTCCCTGGGAGCCCTTACAGCCCTAACGCACACATGTTATTTATTGTAGGTATATCAGCACGGCTACGTCTCCCTGGGAACCCCTTACTACAGCCCTAACACACACATGTTATTTTTTGTAGGTGTATCAACACGGCTACGTCTCCCTGGGAGCCTCTTACTACAACCCTAACACACACATGGTATTTATTGTAGGTGTATCAACACGGCTATGTCTCCCTGGGAGCCCCTACCACAGCCCTATCACACGCAGGTTATTTATTGTAGGTGTATCAGCATGGCCACGTCTCCCTGGGAGCCCCTTACTACAGCCCTACCGCACACATGTTATTTATTGTAGGTGTACCAGCATGGCTACGTCTCCCTGGGAGCCCCTACTACAGCCCTAACACACACATGTTATTTATTGTAGGTGTATCAACACGGCTACGTCTCCCTGGGAGCCCCTACAGCCCTAACATACACATGTTATTTATTGTAGGTGTATCAACACGGCTACGTCCCCCTGGGAGCCCCTACAGCCCTAACACACACAGGTTATTTATTGTAGGTGTATCAGCACGGCTACGTTTCCCATTGGAACCCCCTCACTACAGCCCTAACACAAACATGTTATTTATTGTCAGTGTATCAACACGGCTACGTCTCCCTGGGAGCCCCTTACTACAGCCCTAACACACACATGTTATTTATTGTAGGTGTATCAACACGGCTACGTCTCCCTGGGAGCCCCTACAGCCCTAACACACACATGTTATTTATTGTTGGTGTATCAGCATGGATACGTCTCCCTGGGAGCCCCTACAGCCCTAACACACACATGTTATTTATTGTAGGTGTATCAGCATGGCTACGTCTCCCTGGGAGCCCCCTACTACAGCCCTAACACACACATGTTATTTATTGTTGGTGTATCAGCATGGATACGTCTCCCTGGGAGCCCCTACAGCCCTAACACACACATGTTATTTATTGTAGGTGTATCAGCACGGCTACGTCTCCCTGGGAGCCCCTTACTACAGCCCTAACACACACATGTTATTTATTGTAGGTGTATCAGCACGGCTACGTCTCCCTGGGAGCCCCTTACTACAACCCTAACCCAGATAGGTTCACTGATGAAGTGCAGCAACGACAAACAGGGGTTATCATAGCTCCTTTCTGGGTGGAAGCAGAATTAGGGGCGACACAGATTGAGGACAGCGTGGTATACTATGACACTTTCAAACAATGGTCCCTAGATGATGACACAGTGCCAGCCTCTACAGTCAGGACAATGGCCAGGGTGTCCGCTGACGTATCTGAATTGACAAGTGACACCAGCTTCCGGGCCACGGGCGCCATCTTGGTCACGTGGTACAATTTAAGACCAGTACCATACAATGTAAATGGTGATGAGGTGAGTGGGTTAATTATATAAACAAATATTACAAAAGTACGCTCTATATGTATTATATAGATTGAAGGATTCTGAGATTTCAGACCATACTTTCCCTGGCTTGAATGACTAATGGGATGTCTTGCACTGTGAAATGGTGGTGGAGTTGCACCACTTCAAATCCTTGCACTGTGAAATGACATATTGACCTCATATATTTTCCTTCTGCATAACAAATCATCATTGTAGAAATGTACGATGCAATAAAGTTTATATATAGGCTACATACAGTATTCCCTCACTGCAGCACCCCCGGAAATAATGCCAACTTCAACTCCTGCCAATGATTATCAAGTCCCAATTTCATTTTTGCCATGTATCCCCCCCCCCCGATCATATCGCCAACAGGCCTATTTTTTCTTTCTGCAGACATCATGACAGGTAAATAAACAATCATGTGTGATATCTACGTAATACACTTTTTACGATCTCCACCTGCGCACACAGCAGTAGGCCTGTGTGTTTACAAGTTCGGGAATGCAAGCGTAACAGAGGTGATTAAACAATGGGTAGAGGGAGGTCGTTAACTGGGGTATGTGTCGTGTTTTTTTCCTGTGCAAACTATTGTTTATACCAGTAATCAAAAGCAGTTAGCCCAGCTTTTATTTAATCTGTTGTTTCATCTACCTGACTATATCTCATACCTATACTATGCCTGACACAAAATTGGGTATTTGATATTAACTCATCAGACACTAGACGTTGATCCAGTGTTGGTACAATGCTGGCATAGCGTCTCAAACATTGGTTGAATGACTCCTATATGATAGGCATTTTTCACGAACGCTCACTGGGAATTTTAGATGGCTCAAGTAAACTGCTAAAAAAAATCAGCACGATTCGTTGTGGGATAATATTTAAAAAAATAATATATGACCCCGAGAGTTAGTGCAGGCATTAGATCAATGTAAAGTACCACTCTTTGAATTTAAACTCACAATAAACTCATGAGTTCAAACAAACGGAGTCAAAATATAACATCAAATAACCTATTGTTCTTTACGCACTTGTTCAATAGTTTATTGTCACAGAAAGAAAAACAAACAACAAAATATAAGTACAATGTATCAATACATCATATTATGCTAAGTGACAAAAAGGAACTGATGCCCAGTGGCGTATGCGTCCTCACAAATTAAACAAGAAAACATTACCCGGTTTTGTGGAAACAAAATGTGTGCAAAGTGCAAAAAAAAACATATAAGCCTGCACCCAGCAAACACGAGACGCCGTCCCTCGTTGGGCCAACGCTGGGCCAACGTCGTGGACGGTGGACCAGCGCTGGCCCAACACCGAGACAACGTCCCGTTGGTAATATAAAAACATTAAACCCATTATAACAAATAGAAAAAACATACTCATTTTTTTATTTTCTCGAAAATATAAATATGAAGGTCTGATAACAGACACGGACAAAAACCATGTTAACACACCCGGAATATTATAAAATTATAATTAAGTTGTTATTATATATATTTTTTAGATGAAATATATACATAATCTATTGAACCCTTATACCAGACGTGGTGTGAACGAAATGTCACACGTATTGTCTTTACTCTCAGCAAGGCGCCTCTGGTATTGGCCTTTGATCACCATTTCAAATGCCGAGCAATCAGTATTAACAGTTTAAGAGTTTTTTAAGAGTTTTTTTCACGTAAATATACAAATAATATAGTGGTCCAAATAAAATAATATCATGTAATGATATTGATGCGCGTTCTTGTGTTTCTATTATTATACTCAGAATGCGTTAGAACAGTCAATATGTATTAGAAATAATGTTAATTAGCTCGCATAGATCTATATATTCAGATACCAAAATCACCCCCATCGCCATAATGCCAAAAAGTGTCCCGATGTTGGCGTTATATCGAGGCCGCACTTTATATACATTTTCAATCAAAATTCAAATCAAATCACATAGCACCAAAAAAATGGTTTTGGATCAAATGGTTTCAGTCAACTTGTAATCATCATAAATGTCTTTGTTAGCTCTTTCCACTTCATTTGAATACCTAAGTTAAGGATCTACGGCCATTAGAAATATTGGTATTCTTTCAGCGCGGCGATCGACTTTAGACGTGAGAATCTAGCATCTCTAGAAGTCAGTTTTTATCGTTTGAAGTCGATACCCGCGCTGAAAGAGTTAAATAATTGATTTTCAAATGTGGCTATATTTTAATGCTAGTATTATTTTGCGTCTTTAGACGCTGGAAATTGCGTAAACCATTCCAGGTTCAAATGACGCTATTTCAACCAATCTACCTGAGATATAGTTCTATCACTTTGAGAATCTATTGATGTGATCTGCATGTTATTGTACAGATAATGACAACACAGCTGATAATAGCAGTAGATGGGAAAACGAGGCGTTCATACGCGATGTTCTTATACAAGTACAACACATGGAACAGCGGCCGACCAAACGGTGTGTTTCTCTGGGCATCCTACAGCCATTCAGATCCATTTAAAAGGTGGAGGAGTTCTGGACTACCGTCGGCCTTCAGACTCCCTGAAAATCCAGGTAATATCCCATTTACATTTTTTATGGCCTAACCCTATGTCAGGTGGGAATGAGGGAGCTCGTGCAACCCTATGGGAGGTGGGAATGGGGGGACTCGTGAGGTTTATGAATCCTGTGGTAGGAGGGAATGGGGGGGGGGATAAGTGAGGTTTAAAAACCCTATGGTAGGTGGGAATGAGGGGATTCGTGAGGTTTATGAATCCTCTAGTAGGAGGGAATGGGGAACTTGTGAGGTTTATGAATCTTATGGTAGGTGGGGATGAGGGAAATAGTGAAGTTTGGAAACCCTATGGTAGGTGGGAATGAGGGAACTCATGAGGATTATGAATCCTCTGGTAGGTGGGAATGATGGAAATAGTTAAGTTTATAAACCCTATGGTAGGTGGGAATGAGGGGACTTATGAGGTTTATGAATCCTATGGTAGGTGGGAATGAGGAAAATAGTGAAGTTTATAAACTCTATGGTAGGTGGGAATGAGGGGACTTATGAGGTTTATGAATCCTATGGTAGGTGGGAATGAGGGGAATAGTGAAGTTTATAAACCCTATGGTAGGTGGGAATGAGGGGACTTATGAGGTTTATGAATCCTATGGTAGGTGGGAATGAGGGAAATAGTAAAGTTTATAAACCCTATGGTAGGTGGGAATGAGGGGACTTATGAGGTTTATGAATCCTATGGTAGGTGGGAATGAGGGGAATAGTGAAGTTTATAAACTCTATGGTAGGTGGGAATGGGGGGACTTATGAGGTTTATGAATCCTATGGTAGGTGGGAATGAGGAAAATAGTAAAGTTTCTAAACCCTATGGTAGGTGGGAATGAGGGGACTTATGAGGTTTATGAATCCTATGGTAGGTGGGAATGAGGGAAATAGTGAAGTTTATAAACTCTATGGTAGGTGGGAATGAGGGGACTTATGAGGTTTATGAATCCTATGGTAGGTGGGAATGAGGAAAATAGTGAAGTTTATAAACTCTATGGTAGGTGGGAATGAGGGGACTTATGAGGTTTATGAATCCTATGGTAGGTGGGAATGAGGGAAATGGGGAAGTTTATAAACTCTATGGTAGGTGGGAATGGGGGGACTCGTGGAATTTATAACCACCAGCCGTATGTGTGACGGTCCACCAACACAATCATTTTAATTTAATTTTTTTTATATCATGTTTGTCTACTACATAGAGATATTTACCATTATATCATGACGTGTTTTTTCAGGTACTAGTCGTCTGGTTTACCTGCTATCTGAGCCTCAGTGTGAGGTACGAGACAGTCCTGAGTATGAGTGTCATGTGTGGGCTAGTCGTCAGAGTGTACAGAATAACCTGTTCACCAAGCCATGTCCCTGTACTCTGTTCCTGGCCATTCTCAACCCCGGCATCTCGCATATCCCTGGTCCAGGACTGTGTTACGCCACACTGGAGCCAGCACCACAGGTAGGTTTACTGGAATGTACGGATAAAGCAGAAGTATGAAGGTTAGGGACGCACCATTAGATATCTGAGTGCGGGGGCTAATAGAAATATATAAAAAAAGTTTGTCGCCACGAAAGTCGAAAAAAAGTTTGTTGAAAATGTGGGCAAAAAAATTGTAGACCAGAGTAAACCAGCAAATGGTAAAATGCAGACTATAAAATAGGGAAGGCGGTAATTATGCAGTTTAGCGGTCCCTACTCCTTAACTTTCTGTGGACCACATTTTCGATCAATAAAGGAAGATAATGTGGTACACTAAACATTTAAACATTTTACTTTAGATCAGTGTACCACAATTTATTTAAGGTAAATAACTACAGTTTCAAACTATGTTATGTCGACCACCTCTGTATCCTTATTCTTCCAATATGTATACGATTTGACGTCACATATGGGAGATCTGGGGCACTGTATGTAAAAAATACAAAAAAATCTGGTAAATTCAATAGGGAGTAGAATATGTTTTTTACACTAATCTCTAATTTCTGCTGTCTGTCTTATGCATATAGTGAAATTTATTTGTTTAATTATCCCTGGAAAATTTAAAGGTGTCAACCACTGTACATGAACATCAGGCTGAAAAGAATTAGTCCTTTAAACTCCCGACTTTTCAACTTCTAACCCGGAAGGGTTACTTCAGGTCCGACCTACTGCATAGGCTATGTATAGGATAACGCACTCAACACAGCAGACCCAATAACTCTCAGGAACACTCATTGTTGTTTTTCACCTTTAATACCGTTCACATTAAATACATTCTTATGTCTGCATTCTGGACAAAACCACAGTCAGCGTCAAAGCAGAACAGCCTTTGATCTTCACGTTCACTTGATTCCGACTAAAAACTCAACTTATCTTTTACAAACGTATTCCGGCCCCATTTCCTGCCCTCTCTGCTCTCTTTCAAACGACGCTCTGGATTTTATAATAGATCTGTTCTTCTCTGACTCATCTCTGCATACGTCTTTCACCTAGCTACGTGGCATCGTCCACGTGGCGATGAATCGCCACTCATCATCGCCGCTGTTACCATCTAACTAAATACATCATCAATATATTTAATAGCCATGCGTGGGTTTTGGATAAGGCAGCCCACTTTGTCAGCTCGGCCCTCTATCCCTTCTAGAGACATAGAAATATTCCAGGATAATTATACATGCTAATATTTTCCAAGGCTATGGGTACTCCCAAAAATGCACCGCGCGGACAACAGAGGTGGTCATTATAAGCGCCACCTGGTGAATAGCTGTGAACAGACCGGAAAAAATGGCATTAATTTATTGATTCACAATTATACACACTTTGATATTGTTCCCATATTCTGGTAGAAGTTACAAGTAATATATCGTAGACATCGGATTGGTCCAGATGGCTATTCCGACCAATCCGATGCCTACGATGTATTGTGACTTGTAAGATAATAGGGTCCCTGTGTGCTTTTCTCAATTCAATGGCAATTTGTTTGCGTGAAAAAAAAAGTGTTTTACTGTAACGTTTACTTTTCCAGAAATGTTGTTACAAGCCTGATTGGGACTTTCCCATCTCGTCCATCACGTATGAGGCTGGTCACCAGCTGGCACACAGCCCCTTCTACGATGTGAACTCCTACCTGGCAGATGAGAGTGCCAAGTCGTCATGCTGTGAGCAGAGCGACCTATGTCACCTGTTCTACACGTACAGACCTCAGATGTACGTCTGTACCACACCACAACTACTCCTTGGTAAGTATCCACGGCCCATCTCAACGCTGAAATATTTTTGATAATAACCATAAAGACCATAAAGACCTTAGGGCCTATGTGTGATCAGCAGTGATCACTAGACATTAATATGACATATTTACAGTGATCAGTAGATTTTATTATGACATACTTACAGGGATCAGTAGACTTTAGTATGACATACTTACAGTAATGAGCAGACATTAGTATGACATACTTACAGTGATCAGTAGACTTTAGTATGACATACTTACAGTGATCAGTAGAGGTTAGTATGACATATGTACAGTGATCAGTAGGGTTTGTATGACATACTTACAGTGATCAGTAGAGGTTATGATGACATATGTACAGTGATCAGTAGGGGTTAGTATGACATATTTACAGTGATCAGTAGAGGTTAGTATGACATATGTGCAGTGATCAGTAGACATTAGTATGACATATGTACAGTGATCAGTAGAGGTTAGTATGACATATGTACAGTGATCAGTAGGGTTTGTATGACATACTTACAGTGATCAGTAGAGGTCAGTATGACATATGTGCAGTGATCAGTAGGAGTTAGTATGACATATTTACAGTGATCAGTAGAGGTTAGTATGACATATGTGCAGTGATCAGTAGACATTAGTATGACATATGTACAGTGATCAGTAGAGGTTAGTATGACATATGTACAGTGATCAGTAGGGTTTGTATGACATACTTACAGTGATCAGTAGAGGTCAGTATGACATATGTGCAGTGATCAGTAGGGGTTAGTATGACATATTTACAGTGATCAGTAGAGGTCAGTATGACATATGTGCAGTGATCAGTAGACATTAGTATGACATATGTACAGTGATCAGATCTACAGTTTGTCTTATAACAATGCATTTTAAGAGTACAAATACTGGCTAATGTGTATTCTTCATTTTAATTAATTTATATTCTGTGTACCAGGTTGGTTTTTCGGTGACCCGCATATCCAGACAGTGGACGGACTACAATACGTGTTTAACGGGTACGGAGAGTACTGGCTGTTAAAACCTGAAAATCAGATGCAGGGGTTTTCTCTTCAGGCTCGAACCCTGCCCGCCTGGGACGCGGCGGGAGCAGACATTGAGGCCACCGTTTTCGCGGCAGTGGCGGCCAAGGACAACGGAACCACCACCATTCACGTAGAACTCACACGGGACAGAGAAGGTGGGCAAGCGTGGCAATCAGACACGGCACATTGCCCAAATGTGGTTTTAATGTTGGACCAGCGTTGAAGATGATGGCCCAGTATTAAAACAATATAGGGTGGATGTTTTGTTTATGTTGGCTTTAATTGTCAACGTGAAGTCAACTTTTTGTTTTTTGTTCTGACTGTACATACCATATTATATCCTAGCTGCAGCTCAGAAATAAACTAAAGTAGCGATAAAATTATTATTTAATTTATTAAAAACTCATTAAAGTTACAAAAAACTCTTTACCCCCCAATT